>CM063296.1:12672699-13097699 GCA_032173965.1 Sitta carolinensis | reverse complement strand
AAAGGAGGAAGAAAGAGGGGCAGAACCTTACAGTGGGAGCAAGAACCTGCACTCTGCATGAATTTGCTGCCTTTTGATGACACAAGGATTTCCAACATTTTTCCCTAATTTCATTCCCTCAGTGAATTCCAGTCACTTGCACTCCGTGAGCATTGATAATTTAATTCCCAGCCTGTGTTTTCTCTGTTTTCAACAATTTTTTATCTCTGTAAGGACCTTCCCCCTCATCCCATCGCAGCTTCTCTTCCTTAAGATACTTTTTATTTTTAGTTTTGATGAAAGACTTTGTGGAATGCCTTTGGAAATGCAAGCCCTTCAACAGCTGAGTCTCCCTCACCTCTGTGTCCATGGGCTCCTCCAAAGGCTCTAAAGTACATTTCCCTCTGCAGAACTCCCTGGACTCTCCCATTATCCTGATTTATCCACGGACCCACTTTCAGATCACAGTTACCTGTTAGGGATGTGCTGCCTCTCCAGTTCTGCCTGAACTTTACACTGGATCCTCTTTAAAATGGGAACCACGTTGGCGATTCCACCTTGAGGTATTTTTACATTCCAGCTTCCCCACCAGTTCTTAAAGCAGCAATTCCCCAGTGGAATCCCTCGGGTAGCTGGGAAGAATATCCCTCCCCTGGGGGATTGGTGAACACCTTTGGGTCTGCTCCAGGAGCTCCCTCATTATGGGAATGATGCTTTGATGTGTTCCCTTCAGGCAGGAAGGCTGTCCCGACCCCTTCCCCACTAAAAGCAGCTGCAAACATGGCATTAGTTTTTGTTGGGCATTTATTTCCCTAAATTTGGATGATCTTTTGACATTTCCAGTACCCATTGTGTTTCTGGATAATCCTGCTGGCTTCTCTTGGCCTTTCCAAAGTCCTGGTGGTGAAATTTATTCGCTCAAAATCCCAGTGTGACCTCTGCTTTCGACACCACAGACAAGAGTTTTGTGACTGTTCTTTCATTTTACTCTCTTATTTCCATTCCTTTTATTTTATTCTTTATTTCAAAACAAGACACATAACAATAAATCATTTCCATTCAGTAATTTAGAAGTCATTTTTTAATTTAAAACTATTTTTCTTTATTTTTCTTAATCCCCCCCTGAACATCAGCACTTCCTGATGACTTGGACCAGCTTTCCCAGGAACATTTCCCTCAGGTGTGCCCTGGGTGCAGCCAGGTTGAGGGTTAGTTTTCCTCTTGCTGTTGCTCTGGCTGATTTCCCGTTCTGTGTGCAAAGGGAATTTCCTGCCATCCACCCAGGACATAAAGCAGGGAGGGAATGCTCCCCACAGGTATCAGTTCAGCTTTCTCTGACTCCATTCCCTGTAAAGCTGCCTGGGAACACCAAGGAAATGACCCCGTGCTTCTCCCAGCCCGACAGGATTGTGCTGGGGAAGAATTAACGCCTGCAGTGGGTGGGAATAGCAAACAGATCCCTCTTTTCCCTGAGCCAGGAACGCTGAACCAGCAGTGCTGAACAAAGTGGGTACAATCCACGAGTCCTTGTCTAATTCCGGTTTGGACATCAATCCTTTGGAAATAAATCCTCTTTCCATTACAGAAGCGCTGCTGCTACAAGCAGAGCAGGCAGGGCTACAGGAATATTTGTCAGGAGAGCTCAGCTTGCCGTGGGTACAATCCAGAACAGCCAGGGAACAAATCAACACAATCAGCCAGGAACAAGGCTCCTTCCCCTGCCCTATTCCAGCCCCAGGGGGTCACAGAGAACTCCAATTCCATTTCTCCCCCCGGGCTCACCCACAGCCTGCTTTACAAGCTTTCCCCCATTGTTTTCACCTCAAAATAATTGCAGTCTCTTGCCCCTCCTGTGCTGTTTGGAAAGTCATTGCAGGACATAATTATGTAGTGGTTTGGGGGTTTGGGGTTTTTTTCTGCCTTCCAGTGTAAATTTATTCATGGCCACTTTGACGTTATTGGAGCATTATCCTCTAACTTAAATATTCTTTTTTTATTGTTATTTACTCACCCAGTGTGTTTTAAAGAGAGACTGTGTTGACTCCAAGACTTTATTTTCCTGGGTTAGAGAGTCTTGGGAGTGTCTGGAGTTGTTGGAGCCTCAGAGCTGTTCCCTCAGCACTGGGATTTTCTCCTCTGGGTGTTCAGGAAGTGGCACTTGAACTCTGAACTCGCATCAACAACACAGCCAATAATGGAAATAATAACAAATCTACCCCAGTTCTCCATTATCCTGCAGCATCCTTCACTCCTGCCTTAATGGCCCAGCCCCATCCCAACTCAGCCCAGCCCCATCCCTGCCCATCCCAGCCCCATCCCAGCCCCATCCCATCTCATTCCCCATCCCAGCCCAACCCCATCCCAGCCCCATCCCATTCGCCACCCCATTCCCAACCCTATTCCAGCCCCTTCCCAACCCCATCCCAGTCCCATCCCAGTCCCATCCCAGCCCCATCCCAGCCCCATCCCAGCCTGTTCCCAGCCTGTCAGGGATCCTAGACCTGGGCATGGCTCTTCTCTCTCCTGTCCTTGTTCCCAAAGATCTCCTGAGCAGTAAATCATTCCAACATTTCATTTATTGCTCTAAAGCTTCCAGGGAGCCCAGTGTCTGTCTGAATGCCTGGGAATTCTCTGGGATTTTCCATGGATGCCTTTGTGCCTTTGTAGGGAGGGAGCATGAGCTGTGCTTGCAGCTCCAGCTGAAATTAGGCAGGAAAATGGGATTTTGATCCCACCTGCAAGGAGAGCTTCCCTGAATTCCTCCTTTATGAAGCATCTACGCCCTTTTCTTTCTATTCCTGTCATCCCTTCCCTCCTGTCCTTCCCCTTCCTTTCCCTTCCCTGCCCAGGAATTATTGATGGAGGAATTCTGCAAATGGAGCTGTGCTGTTTCCAGCTAATAGAGCTCCAATCACTGGCACTGCCCCATTAGAGAGGAAACCTCCACCAGTAAATTACAGCCAGGCAGTAAATGGGAGCACTTCGAGTGTTTTTATGGCTCCATAAAACCCTGGAAGTCTATTGCTGTTGAACAAACATGGAATTGGATCTTTAAAACTGGATGTGAGACCCCCAGAAGGTCCAAAATCTGCATTTCCCTTAAGATCCACTGTGGAAATTATGAAAAATTTTAAGCCATTAATAAACCCAGGGCTTCTGCCTAGAAGATCTCCCAGCTGAGCCAAAACCATCAGGAAATATCAAAATTCAGTGGAACAAAGCAAAGTCTCCAGTTTAAAATTCCCTTTGTCTACAAAGAGGTCCTGTGAGAACTTTAATAAAGAGCTGAAAAGCAAAGATGGTTTGGACTTCTTAAATCCAGTCTGTGAAAAATGAAAGTAAAAGGGTTTTTTTTCTATTTCATGAAGAGCTGGCTGCTAAAATACAGCAAAAAAAAACCAGAGCCAGGCCAAGATGGAATATTTAATGTGGGGTTGTTGACCTGATTTCCCAGGAATTGTAAAATCATCAGAAAAAAATCTGATTTTCTAACGGTTGGGGAGATTCCTCTGAACTAAACTGAGCTGAGCTCTGAGCTCTGCCTGCAGGGATTAGTGGGACACAACTCAAGTGGAGGCAGGACAGGGAGTGGGATCAAAGCCCTGATCCAGGATTCCTTTTTTCCTACCTCTGCCCCTTATTGTTATTTTTGCTCGCTCCTTTCCCATTTGAAGCCAGCCTGGGTTAAGCCAGCATGGAAATGTTGGAGCTGCTCCAGGCTGTGTTGATTCCCTCTCTTTTCCAGGGATATTCAGGGCCTGGGACACTCCTGGCCTATGAAGTGCTGGGAGCAGAGGGAGCGGAGAAAACCCTCAGGGAAAATCTCTGAAGAGGGAAAAAAGGAATTTGGGGAATTCCCACCTGATAGTTCCTTTCTTTGTCAGATTTTCCTCCCATGGCTCTGGAGTCAGGGTATCCTGGTTTGGCAGCTTGTTTGGGCAGGAAAAAGGCTCATCCGGCCAGGGAATGATGTTTTCCTAGAGAAATTCTCTCAAAGCCTTGTTTGGGAAGGATGCAGGAAAGAAAGGGTGGGAAGTGCCCTTTCCTAGCACCAGGAATGGGGCAGGGGTTCGGACATCTCAGCCCTGCCCCTCATCAGTTATTCCTCTCAGCTGTCAAGGGCATGGTGGCTTGAATTTTCTGGCCACAGGAGTATTCTAGAGCTTTCCCAAAAGTGGTGAGGATTGGGCAGAGCTGGAGTGGGATGGAGAGAAGGTGGGGAGCACGGGGGAATCTGTGGGGTGGGAAGAGCCAAGGGTTGTGTTGATGTTCTACACATGGAACACAGAAACTCAGGAGCACAGGAGGCTCTAATCAGTCCTGATGTGGCTAAAATTAAATACAATTACTGCTGTTCCCTTTGGGCAGAGCGTTCTTCCTGGCTAAATGCTCACATGAATGATGCATAGAGAGAACTCAAGTATTTTGAGATATTTTTAGGGGTGTGTGATGGTTCTTGTGTTCTGGAAGGGCATTTCCCTCTCTCTGTTGACAGATGTCTAGTGAGGAAACTCAGGAGCTCCTGCAGAGCTCAGCCTGGATGTGTCAGCACCTGGAGGGTTCAAATCATTCCCAAGATGAGAGAATTCCAATTTCCCAGTCATGACAACAATCTGTAGTCATCCAGGAGTAACTACAGCAAATAAACCACTGGGATGCTGATGGGAAAAGAGGAACAAGTGGAAACAATCCTGTATTTTTAGCTGAGGGAAATACGAGGGTTATCAGGCAGCAGTGGTGGAGTGCTCACTTTGAGCTGAGCTGCAAATTCATTTCAAATGTGGCTGTCACCAATAATTACCCTCAAATGTCTCATGGAAGAGAAAGATTTAATCAATCTAATCAGTAAGGAAATGGAAAATAAATCCCAGCCTTGCCTTGCCTTGCCTTGCCTCCCCTCCCCTCCCTCCCCTCCCCCTGGCTTGGCAGAGGCCAGGAAGAGCTCCTTGGCCAGATGTGCCCCCTCAGCCCCGTGCCCATGTGTGAGCCATGGGAATGTCATTCCAGCTGCAGATCCAGCAGGATGTGGGGAGCAGCTGGAGGACTTTTGAAAGGCTCAGAGAACTGGGATTATTCATCTGGAGAGGATAAGGCTCCAGGGAGAGCTCAGAGCCCCTGCCAGGGCCTGAAGGGGCTCCAGGAGAGCTGGAGAGGGACTGGGGACAAGGGATGGAGGGACAGCACACAGGGAATGGCTTCCACTGCCAGAGGGCAGGGCTGGCTGGGATCTTGGGCAGGAATTGTTCCCTGGGAGGGTGGGCAGGCCCTGGCACAGGGTGCCCAGAGCAGCTGTGGCTGCCCCTGGATCCCTGGCAGTGTCCCAGGCCAGGCTGGACACTGGGGCTGGGAGCAGCCTGGGACAGTGGGAGGGGTCCCTGCCATAGCAGGGGTGGCACAGAATGTCCTGTAAGATTCCTTCCATCTGAAACTGCTCTGGGATCCCATGGTCCTGTGACCTGCGTGCTCTGCTTGTGCCCAGCTCCATCTGGCAGCTGCTAAATCACAATTGCAGAGTTTATGGATAACCTCCCTGCTGAAGAACCAGTTTAATTTTAGGAACATCGGGGTTTTTCTGTTTCCAGCACATTAAGGAGCACACGTGGAGGCTGCTGTTCAGCCTAACGAACCCCACAGCAGGGGAGGAAACAAAGGAGCCCATACAAAGCACAGGAGCAGGGCCCACGGACAGCTCTGAGTGCCTGGGAACGCTGGATCCGGACAATGCAGCCTTTTTTTGGCATTTCCCCGTGGGGAAGAGGAGACAGGGCTGGCATGAATGAGGCCGTGTGACTCTTAATTACGAGGGAGATTTTTTTGGAGGAGCAGATCTTTCCCTAAGGAAATCCCTCCGAAGAGCAAGGGCAGATGAGCTGTCCTTGCTCAGGATTAGCAGCAAGGAGATTCCAGCTCCCTTGGTGCCCCCCCGGGAGCTGAACCATGCCAGGGGCTCGGGATGCAGGGAGAGAGGCACAGATGGATCGGGGAATGCAGGATTCAGTCGGCTCTGTGTGGAGAGCAATAAATACAAAAGGTAGAAAGAACAAATGTTTGTTCTCCTGAAAGTAGGATAAGAGGAAGGGAGAGGTGGGAACGCTGTGGATGGTGAGATGTTTTTGGAAAGGATGAAACCCTTCAGTGCAGGCAGGGACTGAAGATATCCAGGGAAGGGCCCAGAGCATGGATCCAGCTGATCCAGGCTGTCAGGATGCCTGTGGAAGGGAAGGCACTGCCAGACATTTCCTTTCTAATTCCTAAAACCTGTCAGAACCTCCGGAGCCACTGGGGTGCTGAGCACGTGGAATTACCATGGATGAGCAGGAATGTTGGAGTGGATAAAGGCAGCTCAAGGGCAGACTGAACAGCACTGGGACCACTGGGTAGGAAACTGAGACATTCCCTGCACTTCCAGGCGTGTCATCACCTGTTCCAGGTGTATTATCACCTGTTCCAGGTGTGTCATCACCTGGAGCAGCAGGGCAGGGCAGTGGCACTGCAGGAATGGGGCATTCCTCAAGTAAATGGGAATGGACAACGGAGTTGTAGGGATTTGGCACCTTCCAGGTGGAATCCAAGGCTATATTCCATGGATGGATTTTAGGAACAAACCCAATTCCTTATGGGAGAGCTGAGCACTGGGGAAGAGGGACTGGGGAGTCTCCAATTGCAGGATGGTTCCACCTGGAAATTGGGAAGAACAAGAAGCACCCAAACAGTGGGAGAAAGGAAACTGGGGGATGAGGAAAAAATTCTTATTAGGAAGAAATCGTTTCCTGTGAGGGTGGTGAGTCTCTGAAGGGGCTCCAGGAGAGCTGGAGAGGGACTGGGGACAAGGGATGGAGGGACAGCACACAGGGAATGGCTTCCACTGCCAGAGGGCAGGGCTGGCTGGGATATTGGGCAGGAATTGTTCCCTGGAGGGTGGGCAGGCCCTGTGCCAGGGTGCCCAGAGCAGCTGTGTTGGGTTTTGTGTTTTCTGTTGTGAACCCAAATTTGCGAAAGTCTGTTTCCCCAGCCCAGCATCAGAAGAACAAGCTGAGATCTCTCTGTTGTCTTGTCCAAGGATTGGTTATTTCTCTTGTTATCTGTTACATCGTGGCTCTGGCCTGCTGAGGTGTTTCTTGCAGGTCAAGATCAGGCAAACTCTCCACTCCTTTGGGCGGTGTTATCTTTTATACTAAAAACTACTTATGCTTTATTTACAATAATTCTCCAATTCCTGTCAACTATATTAAACAGTGTGCCTCTACTCTAAACCAATTAAAAAGTGCCACCACCACAGCAGAAGATGGAGGACAAAACACAAAGAAGAAGGACAGGGACACACCCTGTATCCTCCATCTTTGTCCCTTAAACTCCATTATAAAAACCCCAAAATTATACTTTTTAACCCTGTGATATGTTAACTATAATTCTAATTAAATTCTTGTGACTTAAAAATTTTCCAGGACAGTCAGAGGAATGTGCTGAGTTCCCACACAGCTGTGGCTAACCCTGGATCCCTGGCAGTGCCCTAGGCCAGGCTGGACACTGGGGCTGGGAGCAGCCTGGGACAGTGGGAGGGGTCCCTGCCCTAGCAAGGGTGGCACTGGATGGGATGGGATGGGATGGGATGGGATGGGATGGGATGGGATGGGATGGGATGGGATGGGATGGGATGGATGGGATGGCCTTTCAAGTCCCTTCTCACCCAACCCATTCCAAGATTCTGTGATCAGCCACAACTTCCCAACCTTTAATGAACACCTGCTGTGCCTGAGGATCTGTGTCCAGGTGGGCAAAACCCAGACTCTTCCTGAGCACAGAGAAATTTTGGGAAAGCTGAGTTTTCCTGTCAGCTGAGGGTTCCTCTATGTGGATCAAGGCTGTACCTGAACAAGGCTCCAGGAAATACCAGAGCACTCCCTGAAGGTTATTTTAGCTCCTGGGCAGTTCAGGATTTACCTGCCAAACCTCTGCTCTAAATCCAGCACTGTACCCTTCCATCAAAGCATTTCCCCGGTTTCACAGACAGAATAATCCTCAGCAGGGAATGATCTGGCAATAATCAGCTAATGATGCTTTTTCCTGGGGATCCTGCTCCTCAGCACTTTGTCTATCCCAACACTGATTCAGACATAAAATCGTTAAAATATTTGGGATTAACTCAAGCTCTGGAGTTAAAGTGTCTGGCAAGGGTGGGAGATCACAGACACAGAACAGCTTTGCTTTGGTGGTCAGGTGGGAAATCCAACCAAGGGCGGCCTGGAGATGTCTCAGGAGGCACTGAAATATAGACCACACATTCCCAAAACCCAGATCCATCAAGATAGATTTACTGGGAAGGGTTTTCCATCTGCCAGCCAGCCCCAGCAGTGGAGGTGTCTCAGTGGGACATTGCCGTGTCTGCTGACGGACTCAGAGCCTCTGGGAATTTCTTCCATCTCCTGGCACTCCAAGTTTCCAACCTGAGAGTTCCCAGCTCCTCAGGGTTCCAGACCCACCTCA
Organism: Sitta carolinensis; assembly: GCA_032173965.1. NCBI lineage: Eukaryota > Metazoa > Chordata > Aves > Passeriformes > Sittidae > Sitta > Sitta carolinensis. Next base: position 13,089,236 of record CM063296.1, on the reverse strand, counting down.
AATCTCAGGTATGGAATGACTTTTTGTATCTGAACCCTTCCCAGAGGAACAGGTTTTGGCTCAGAGGATTTTTTCCATCATCTCCCAGCACCAGCCTAGCTGAATGAATCAATTTTATCCTGGGGAGGAATTCAGTCGTGGATTACAAAACCCAGAACGCAGTGGGAGGGAGACCTTGGATGCAGAGCTGGATCCCCACAATGTAGGAAGGCTCAGTGGGGTCTCAGGGCTCCTCTGATCCTTGCAGAGAGCAGAGACACACCCCCCCCCCCACCAAAATCATCCAGCCCTGCTTTTGGGATCAGCACAGGCAGGAAGGGCTGCTCTGGGAACACCTCTCCCTCTTCTGATGGTACGGGGGAGTGCAGACAGCTCCAATGAGACGTGGAGCTTTCTGCCAGGGGGGATGGATCCAGTTCCTATGGAAAAATCAATCTACTTATTGTATTTCCCAATATTTTATGACATGGTTCCCCCACCCTCTGCTCTCTGGATTAAAGGGCTTCCACCTCCCCCTTCATTTCATGGAATTCACTTAAAAAACATAAATATGAAAAATCAGTGTTTTCCTGATCCCGGTCCTTTGCTGATTTCCTTCCTCTGCTGCACCACCAGGGCAGATGGGCTCCTGTGGGAACACCTTTCCCTCCTCTGCTGGAGACAGGGCCTGCAGACAGCTCCAGTGAGATATGGAGCTTTCTGCCAGGGGGGATGGATTCAGTTCCTATGGAAAAATCAATCTCCCTCTGTCCTAAGGAGGGGAAATGGAGCGTGAGGCTGCTCCCCCCTGGTTGCTGCAGTGATGATTTAGGTGGGCATGAGGTGATCCCTGAGCCCTGACCACCCCAGGCTCGGCCTTTCCCTGTGCCTCTGCATCCTTCCCTCAGCTCTCTCCCTATTTATTGTATTTTCCCTGTGTTTTATGCCATGGTTCCCTCACTCTCTGCTCTCTGGGTTATGGGGTTTCCACCTCTCCTTTTATTTCTTTGAATTCACTTTAAAAACATAAATATAAAAAAATCAGTGTTATCCTTATCCCGATCCTTTGAGGATTTGCTGCCTTTACTCTGCTGCACCATCAGTGCCCTCCCTTTTCCATTAACCAGCCTTTCCTGAGACCCAAATACTCCTTAAAAATCTCAGGAGGTCAAGCAGCAGAAAGGATTAACACCCCCAATAACTCCCCCACAGGCTACCCAGGAAAAACTGGGAATTTCAGGGGCATCCCAGCAGAGCCAGGAGGCTGCAAGCTCAGAGCAGTGGGAAGGCTCAGCATGGAATTCCAGAGACACAGAAACACATCCCACACATTTATAAATGTACAGGGGATGGTGGCACCAGGGCTGGCCCTGGGACACGACCCTGAGCCCACGGGGAAGCTCCAGGTGCTGACACCACTCTGGTGGCTCCTTGCAAGGGTCAGTGGCTCTTTGGATGGATTGGAGGCTCCTCTGGTGGGCTCGTGGCTCCTTGGATGGACTGGGGGTTCATTGGATGGACTGGTGGTTCCTTGGAAGGGTCAGTGGCTCCTTGAAAGGGTCAGTGGCTCCTTGCAAGGGTCAGTGGCTCCTTGCAAGGGTCAGTGGCTCTTGGGATGGACTGGAGGCTCCTCTGGTGGGCTGGTGACTCCTCTGGTGGGCTCGTGGCTCCTTGGATGGACTGGGGTTCATTGGATGGCCTGGTGGCTCCTTGGGTGGCTGGTGGCTCGTTCAGTGGCCAGGCACTGGCCAAGGAGGTTCTTTGAGCTCTCCCCACCCCTTTGTCTGGTGGGCCCCTTTTGGGGGTGCAGCTGAGTTTTTCCTGCATAAGCCAGCAATTAACACCAAGTTTAATCTTGGCACAAAAGCACATTTTCCTTCCACCCTCAGCTTCCTTCTGTCACTTTTGGAGCCCCTGGCATTCCAGATCCCTTTTCTGTATTTTAAGGACTTTTTTTTAGCTGCTCCACACCCTCCCCCCCACCAAAACTTGCTGTATTAGTTGTGTTTTTCCTTTTTCTCCTGACAGAATCACGAATCTTTTCTGCCCCAGCCTCTCATCAGCCACCTTTAACCACTCTTTGTGCTGCTTGGAACCTGCTTAACCTTTAATTCCTCCTTTTAAATCCCTTTACCTCATTCCCAGCTCAGACAGAGGTGTGAAAGCCAGTGGGAAAGGTGGAAAGGGGCCCTTGGTGTCCTTTGAATTCCTCTCCCTGCTCTGCAGAAGGATCCTCTGGAGGGGTTTCTGATGGGAGTCGTTAATGCTGCTCAGGCAGAAATGATGAAGGAGCTGCAAGAACTCATGTGGAAGGAGGAAATCTATTTTTATCCCAAAATCTCTGTTCTTGTGTGCTTAAACCAACCCCTGATCATTTATGGTCTTTAAGTGAAGGAGATCAGTCCCAGGAGAAAGAGACGGGAGGAAATTCTGGGAGGGTTGAGGGCTGGAAGGGCAAATCTTTGTGGAGATTTCTGGAAAGAGTTTGTGCAGAGCAGGGGTGGGAAATGAGTGAGACTGGGAGAGGCTGCTCCCTGTGGCCTTTTAGACCTGAATGGAAAATCTGGAAGGGTTCAAGACCATGGTGAGAGCCCTGGAGGGGCTGGAGCGTGTGCAGGGCAGGGCACGGGGCTGGGGAAGGGAATGGAGCCCCAGCAGGGCTGAGGGACCTGGGAAAGGGGCTCAGCCTGGAGCACAGGAGGCTCAGGGGGGCCCTGCTGGCTCTGCACAACTCCTGACAGGAGGGGGCAGCTGGGGGGTCTGGCTCTGGGAACAGGGACAGGCACAGGAGGAGAGGGAATGGCCTCAGGCTGGGCCAGGGCAGGGGCAGGGGGAATTTGGGAACATTTCTCCATGGAAAGGGTGGTCAGGATGGCACAGTTGCCCAGGGCAGGGGAGATTATCAGGGCTCAAACCCCTGTGGATGTGGCACTGGGGACAGGGCTCAGTGCTGAACGTGGGGGTGCTGGGTCAGGGGTTGGATTGAGGAACTCCCAGATCTTTTCCAACCTTAAAATCCCGTGATCCTGTGGTTCCACTGATTTCCTATAGGACAGAGAATAGCAGATCCCACCTTTACGCAGAGGAAGACTTCAGGTTATTCCCTGTTGGGAAAGGGAAAAGTTGAGCCAGGGGAGATTGGATAGTAGGGAAAATTCCTACCTGGAAAAGGTTCTAACCCTTAAATACCCCCCTTGCTCCCCCTCTTCCCACACAGCTCCTCTCCTTTTTCCTTGTGCTAAATGTCTCCCTTTCTTCTACTTTTTCCATGACCTTTCCACTTTTATTCCTGCAACAATTCCAAGTGCCATCTAAAACAGGTCCATACCCAAAAAACTGCTGCTTATTTAAAATCTCCAGGCCAAACAGTCCCAGGGAAACCAGGCAGGATCTGATCCCACAACTCCACAACCTGATTCATTTCCACAAAATTCTCAGTGCCTCTTTCCCCAGGTTTTGCCTGAAACGTGGGCAGCCCAAAGTGCAATAATGTAACACACTGAATTATGTGTTTAATAGGCAGCAAGCAGCCAGGAGATGAAAAATCCAGGCATTGAATCAATAAATTATTAAATTTAAAAAGGAAATAGGACATCTTTGTCCAGAAGAAGCAAAAAGGCACCTTACAAGCTTTTTACTGAAACCTCCTGGAGTGCTCACAATTTGCTGCTACCCTGCCTTGAATTGTTGCTTCAATTCTTGTTTTGCTTGTCACCCCTCTCAATTATTTGTAAAAAGGGACCTAAAATAAATTTATATTTCTCTGATTTTATTAGACAGTAAAAAAGAGAAAGCTGAGCCGCAGCAGTTAAATAATTTATGACCATTGCTAGCAGGGCAAGAAGACCTAAAATAAAAATAAAACTCATGTATTGAAAAGACAAGGGTTTGTGTCTTATTGGGGGTTTTTTGCCCACTGGTTTGGCTGGCTGCAATTTGAAATAAATATTCAATATATGGCAAACTTTCATCCCCATCTCAGAGCTACTCATTATCATCAAGTTCTACCCACCAATTCCTCCCAGAGCCATCAGGCTGGAGCTGATCTGTGCTTGGATTTCATGGTGATAAGGCAGAGATAAGGCAGAGCTAAAGCAGTGCTGGATGCATGGAGAGGCATTTATTGTAAGTGGTGAATTCAAGTATTAAGCACTGATGTCCTATCCATGCAGCATTGAAATTCCATAGGTTCCCCTCTAGTTCCTCCAATATTGTCATTAACCTCCCTCAGAAAGGCTCCTTGAAAGAGCCTCCAAGCCCAGCAGCTCCTCAGACACCCTTGGATGCTTCACGGAGGCTCTCGGTTGTTTGGGACACCAACCTGGCCTGGAATTCCTCCAGGCCCTGAATTCCCAAATGTTCCCAACTCCAGCACTTGCCTGGTGCTCTTAAGAGCTGAAGGTATTTTTCATTTGGTGCCCAGAAATGCCAAGGGCAAATTCCAGCTACCACAGGGCTTTTATTCCTGCTGGAGTTGTGAAGACACAATGACAACTGAGAGGACAGAGTGGCTTAAAAGTGAAACAGGGAAGGTTGGCTGGGATATTGGGCAGGAATTGTTCCCTGGGAGGGTGGGCAGGCCCTGGCACAGGGTGCCCAGAGCAGCTGGGACTGCCCCTGGATCCCTGGAGTTGTCCAAGACCAGGCTGGACAGGGCTTGGAGCAGCCTGGGATAAAGGAAGGTGTCCCTGCCATGGCAGTGTGGGATGGGATTTTCTGTAGGATCCCTTCCCACACTCAATGATTCCATGATTCCATGCCATGGATCTACCTGGTGACCTCCTCTGCCAGCCACGGAGGGCAGCACCACATGGAATAAGCATCTAGTATAAGCAGATTTTAAATCCTGAGCTTCCAAACTCCCCTTTTGCTCTCCACTGGGATCCATGGCTGATTTAATTTGTAAGCAGGAATAATTTATTCTCCCCAAGCAAACATTCTGCCTCTCACTCTTGTTGACATCTCTGCTGTTCCAACTCCCCTTGAGAAGTTCCCGGTCTTTGCCATGTCTTGGAGCAATGAGTTCCACAGTTAATTATCTGTTGGAAAAACCAATTACAATTAAACAAACAAAAGCCAGCCCCAGCTTCTGCCCAATCTTCTTCATTACTCTTGTCTTGATAAATGTCAATAAAGTTTAATTCTGAACAAGCAGAGTCAAGATTCAGAGCACATCCAATTGTCCTCCAGTTTGTTCAAGATGATGTTCCCAGATTTAATCTCCATGAAAACCTTGTTGCTGTTTCCCAAGTCTCCACTCATCCTTTTGTTGTTCCTGCAGCCTCCTCTGCTCTTATCCCACCTTTTGGAAGTTCCCTTTCCAGCAGGGTCCAAGATGAGGTCGCCTTGTTGGCAGATTGTCATTGTCAACATGCTCTTTTCTTTGGGCTTTTGGTTTTTTAGGCCACAACTTCCTGTGTCACCAAAAAAATGGCCCAGATCCTGGGATACAAGGCTGAAAGGGGCCTCAGGGGAGCATTAATCCAGCATTGGAACTGAAGTACAGCCAGGGATCAACTCTTAATAGAGAGATTAATAAGGATCTCCCCTGCAGTTGTTCCCATTTAATTGTCCCTCTTCTGTCCCAGTGCTTCTCTCTCTTGATAGGCTGAAGGTTATTCCTTATTTTATTACTGAAATATCTTCTATTGTTCATTTTTGCCTGTTTCACCCTACACAAGGCGCAGATCAAGTTGTTATTCTTCTCTTTCTAAGTGTATTTATGTTGTGGGAGACTGGAATGTTTTCCCTCGCTTCCTTTATTTTCTTTTTTTTTTTTATTTTGAAGGGAAAATTTACCAGTTCCTCTCATTTACTGATTTCTCCACATGGAACCTTTTTCCCTGGTTTTCCTCCAGGATCCCAGCATAACATTAAAGTCCACTGACAAGAAAAGCCACGACACTCAGCTGATGACTTTCCATCTGTTAAAGTCTCCTGCTGCTGCTGCAATCCCAGCTCAGGTTCAGGTTTCTGGCTGCTCTTCATCCACTTATCCTCGGGAACTGGGGTGCCAGGACACAGGGAATGGCTTCAGACTGGAAGAGGAGAACTGCACATGGGATCCCCACCTTCCAGCTCCAGGCTGTGCTCCCAGGCTGAGCCCCAGAGGGAGCTGGACACGGATCTGGGGGTGGCAGCAGAAATGGGGATGGAGACTGTAGGACCTGGCAAGGGCTGACAGAGCTGGGATTGCTCAGCCTGCAGAAGAGAAGATTTGGAGTGAAGGGAAGATAATTGTGGCCTGAAGGGGCTGACAAGAAAGAAGGAGAGGACTGGACAAGGGATGGAGGACAGGACACAGGGAATGGCTCCCACTGCCAGAGGGCAGGGCTGGCTGGGATCTTGGGCAGGAATTGTTCCCTGGGAGGGTGGGCAGGCCCTGGCACAGGGTGCCCAGAGCAGCTGGGCTGCCCCTGGATCCCTGGCAGTGTCCCAGGCCAGGCTGGACACTGGGGCTGGGAGCAGCCTGGGACAGTGGGAGGTGTCCCTGCCCATGGCAGGGGTGGAACTGAATGAGCTTTAAGGTCCTTTCCGAGCCCAACCCCGGATTCTGGGATTTTCCTTTACAAGGGCACATTTTGAGTTCATGCCTGACTCTAACTCTGAGTTTGGCTGTGCCACCAAAACTCTTCCCCATCTTCCCCATCTGATTCCTGCTTCTCCCAAATGGGAGTGCAGGGATCTTGGCTCCAGCAGTGGGATTTCTGCGGCGTGCTCCTGGCAGCCCCTTTGTTTCAACCTGTGCAGATTGCTTCCCCTACAGTGAAGCTGCTGCTCGTGGGGCTGTGCTGTGAGTAGGGCAGGAGCTGCAGCAGCACCCACCCTCACTCTTTACAAATAAAGAAGAGAGATTTTTCCATTTCCTGAGGAAATTTCTTCTTGAGTTGGTTCAGATGCAGCCCCACAAACAGTGAGCATCACACCTCAGAGGGCAGCACACTCATCCCCAGGCAGGAAGGGACAGGTTGGAGGTGAGGGAGAGAAAATTCTCAAAGCAGCTCTGCTGGCAAGGGGGGCCTCACCTGCCTGGATCCCAACAAAGGGAGCTGTTTGCCTTCATCTCTGTGGAATTTGATTGGATTTATTCTGGGTCATGCCTCCAATTCATCAGGATCCTGTTCAGCTCAGATTCCATCCTCAGAGCACTTTGAAAACTTCCACGTGTTTTTGCCTCAGAACCCCGAACAATTCCTCTTCTCTCCCTTCTGAACTACTGAGAGAGGCTGGGAGTGAACCCCTTGGAAAGCTGAGGAGACACCAGAGGTGACAGCACAAAAAGAGTAGTGCAATTCACATTTTGTGGACATTTTTGGCACGTTAATGAGGAGCTGAGGTTGTCAATCACCTGCCAGAGCACACAGGATGCACTTTAGGCTGAGATTTAAAGCCCTCCTGCCAGGAACAGGGGAGAAGTGGCACCTCAGGGTGACAGAGTGTCCCCAAAGATGTAGGACACAAGGATAAGGCAGCTCCACCACTGGAGGTTTGGAGGGAATGGGTCAGGTATGGCTTTTCCTCTACAACTCCTGCAGCTCCTTCCCAAGCTGATTTTTCCAGGAAATCCATTTGCTTAAGAGCAAAGGAAGAAAATGTGATGGATTATCTAAGAGTTATCCCAGCTGGGAACAATGGCCACACAAGACTCCACTGTGAGTGAACTCATGGGATCAAAACAGACATTTCCTTGGAGCTGGATGCAAATTCCAACATGTCTGTGCTAATTTCACTCATCAGCTTTTCTGTTCCCAAATCTGGGAACTATTCCTCTGAACATTCCCTGGTGTTGGATGTGTTTACTGGGCTCAAACCCCTCCCATTAGTGATGTTGCTGCTGCCTGGAATGCTGGAAAATCCCTGTCCAGGGATGGCCCTGAGGAGGAGGTGCAGCATTTGGGCTGGGGAGGAGCCTTTTGCCAATCTCAGGAAGGTCGGGGCAGGGTCTGGGGTGGATAATTGCAGGGTTTGGGTAAATAATTGTGAGGTCTGGGGAGAGAATGAGCACAAATCCACTCTGTTTTCCAAGAGCAGACATCAGAATCCCTCTCACCTGTCCAGACACTGCCTGGGGTGCCAGATTTGTGGAATTTTGCTGCCTTCTACCATTAAAGCTTGAAACCAAAGCTGCTGACCCCAGAAAGGGCCCTGTCTGCCACAAACTGGCCTGGGAATCACCCATGGCTCTGCCCAAGTGAGATTTTCAGGGATGCTCATCCCTCAGAGAGGCCCAGATTTCCCAGATTTGCAGCTCTGCCATGTGGGACAATGTCAGAGCCAGGAAAAATCCCATCTGCCCCTTTCCCTACTGACCAGAGCAGTTCTTGTGCCAAGGAGAGGAATTGAGGCTGTTCCCACAGGAATTGGTTTTGCCAAATCCAGGTGGGCTCTCATCTCATTACCTCCTTATCCTCCAGGGGCTTATAAACCACTTTCCTATTCCAATGTTTTTCCAGGTGCTGAGCTTGGACTGACCTGTCTGGATTTCCCCAGCTTCCCAGTTATTCCTTTTTAATGGCAGATGCTGCAGTTATTCCCTCCTATTCTTCTAGGATTTCCCTCTTTCTCCCTGTTCTCTCCCAGGTAAATGCTGTGGATTCAGCTCCTATCTTCTCCCTGCTTTTCCTCAAATAAATCACATCAAGAATTGGCCAATAGATAAAATTCCCTTTTTAAATGAGGGATGCACAGAATCCTTAAGCTTCCTCCATATCATCCATTATTTACTCTGTGTGGGATTATCCAAGAATTTATTTCATTTTCCTATTCATATAGGTTAATAAATACATGGATTTATTTCATTTTCCAGCTCCATTTAATTTCAGACTCTCATATTTATTTTCCATCATTCCATTCATATCTACTTTTTATCCATCAAAATTCCCCAAGATGCCATTTCATAATTCTTATTTCCCTCTTTCACCCTTTAATTCCTCCTCACTCTCTCCTCCTCCTTCCGACAACTTCCCCAACACTTCCTTCCGACACTTCCTTCCGACACTATCCAATTCGACATCTTTTCCTTCTCCCTGTCTTCCTTCACTTCCGTCCTTCCTCCTTGACTTCCTCCCTTCCTCTCCTCCTCCTCTTCCTTCCCTTCCCTTCCTCCGACACCTTCCTTCTCAACCACTTCCTTCTTCCGACCTTCCTTCCGACACTTCTTCCTCCTTCCATCCTTCCTTCCGACACTTCCTTCCTTCCTTTCCTTCCTTCCTTCCTTCCTTCCTTCCTTCCTTCCTTCCTTCCTTCCTTCCTTCCTTCCTTCCTTCTCTTCCTTCCTTCCTTGACCTCTTACTTCCTTCTCTTCCGTACCTTTCCTTCCTCCTTCCTTCCTCCTTCTCCTTCCTTTCCTTCCTTCCTTCCACCTTCCTTCCTTCCTTCTCCTTCCTTCCTTCCCCTTCCTTCCTTCCTTCCACTTCCTTCCACCTTCCTTCCTTCACTTCTCTTCCTTCCACCTTCCTTCCGTTCCTTCTCCTTCCTTCCTTCCTTCCTCCTTCCTTCCTTCCTTCCTTCCTTCCTTCCTTCCTTCCTTCCTTCCTTCCTATCCTTCCTTCCTTCCTTCCTTCGCCTTCCTTCCTTCCTTCCTTCCTTCCCTTCCTTCTTCCTTCCTTCCGAATTCCTTCCTTCCAATTCCTTCTATCCTTCCTCAATCCTTCCTCCTTCCTTCCTTCCCTTCCATCCTTCCTTCCTCTCCAGTTCATCCTTCCTTCCACCTTCCTTCCACACCTCCTCAACCTTCCTTCCGACACCTTCTTCTTCCCATCTTCCTTCCTTCCTCCTTCCTTCCTTCCTTTCCTTCCTTCCTTCCTTCCTCTTCCTTCTCACCTTCCTTCCTTCCTTCCCCTTCCCTTCTTCCTTCCTTCCTTCCTTTCCTTCCTCCTTCCTTCCTTCCTTCCTTCCATTCCTTCCTTCCTCCTTCCTTCCACCTTCCTTCCTCTCCACTTCTTCCTTTTCCCTATCCTTCCTTCCTCCTTCCTTCCTATCCTTCCTTCCATCCTTCCTTCCTTCCTTCTTTCCTCCTTCCTTCTCCTTCCTTCCTTCCGATACCTCCTTCCTTCCTTCCCCTTCCTTCCTTCCTCCATCCTTCCTTCCCCTTCCTTCACTACTTCCTTCCTTCCTTCCTCCTTCACCTATCCTTCCTTCCTTCCTTCCTTCCAATTCCTTCCTTCCACATTCCTTCCTCCTTCCTTCCTTTTACCTTCTCTTATTCCTTCTTCTTCACTTTCCTTCTCCACCCTTTTCCCAATCCTCCACCCTTCTTCCATTTTCTCCTTCTTCCCTTGACTTCCTCCCTCCTCTCTCCCTCCTTCTCCTTCCCCTTCCTCCTTCCTTCCTTCCTCCTTCCCTTCCTTCCTTCTTCCTTCCCTCTTCCTTCCTCCCTTCCTTCCTTCCCCTTCCTTCCTTCTCTCCTCCTTCCTTCCTCCTTCCTTCCTCCTTCCTTCCTTCCTTCCTTCCTTCCTTCCTTCTCTCCCTTCCTTCTCCTTCCTCCTTCCTCCTTCCTTCCTCTTCCTTCCTTCCTCCTCCTTCCTCTCCTTCCTTCCTTCCTTCCTCTCTTCTCCTCCTTCCTCTTCCTTTCCCTCCTTCCTTCCTCCTTCCTCCTTCCTTCCTTCCTTCCCTTCTTCCTTCCCTTCCTTTCCTTCCCTTCCCTCTTCCTTCCCTTCCTTCCTTCCTCCTTCCTTCCGCATTCTTCCTCCTTCCTTCCTTCCTTCCTTCCTCCTTCCTCCTTCCTTCCTCCTTCCCTTCCCTTCCTTCCTCCTCCTTCTTCCTTCTTCCTCATTCCTTCCTCCTCCCTTCCTTCCTTCCTCCTCCTTCCTTCCTTCCTTCCTTCCTTCCTTCCTTCCCTTCCTTCCTTCACCTTCTTCCTTCCTTCCTTCCTTCCACTCCTTCCTCCTTCCCACTTCCTTCCTTCCTTCCGACCTTCCTTCCTTCCTTCCGACCTTCCTTCCGACCTTCCTTCCGACCTTCCTTCCGACCCTTCCTTCCTTCCTTCCGACCCTTCCTTCCTTCCTTCCTTCCTTCCGACCCTTCCTTCCTTCAACTCCTTCCTTCCTTCCCACTTCCTTCCTTCCCCTTCCTTCCTTCCTTCCTTCCTTCCTTCTTCCTTCCTTCCTTCCTTCCTTCCTTCCTTCCTTCCTTCCTTCCTTCCTTCCTTCCTTCCTTCCTTCCTTCCTTCCTTCCTTCCTTCCTTCCTTCCTTCCTTCCTTCCTTCCTTCCTTCCTTCCTTCCTTCCTTCCTCCTTCCTTCCTTCCTTCCTTCCTTCCATCCTTCCTTCCTTCCGACCTTCCTTCCGACACTTCCTTCCTTCCTTCCGACCTTCCTTCCTTCCTTCCTTCCTTCCTTCCTTCCTTCCTTCCTTCCTTCCTTCCTTCCTTCCTTCCTTCCTTCCTTCCTTCCTTCCTTCCTTCCTTCCTTCCTTCCTTCCTTCCTTCCTTCCTTCCTTCCTTCCTTCCATCCTTCCTTCCGAACACTTCCTTCCGACACTTCCTTCCTTCCTTCCGACACTTCCTTCCTTCCTTCCTTCCTTCCGACACTTCCTTCCTTCCGACACTTCCTTCCGACACTTCCTTCCTTCCGACACTTCCTTCCTTCCTTCCGACACTTCCTTCCTTCCGACACTTCCTTCCTTCCGACACTTCCTTCCTTCCTTCCGATACTTCCTTCCGACACTTCCTTCCGACACTTCCTTCCGACACTTCCTTCCTTCCTTCCGACACTTCCTTCCTTCCTTCCGACACTTCCTTCCTTCCTTCCTTCCTTCCTTCCTTCCTTCCTTCCTTCCTCCTTCCTTCTCCTTTCCTTCCTTCCTTTCCTTCTTCCTTCCTTCCTTCCTTCCTTCCTTCCTTCCTTCCTTCCTTCCTTCCTTCCTTCCTTCCTTCCTTCCTTCCTTCCTTCCTTCCTTCCTTCCTTCCTTCCTTCCTTCCTTCCTTCCATCCTTCCTTCCTTCCTTCCTTCCTTCCTCTCCTTCCTTCCTTCCTTCCTTCCTTCCTTCCTTCCTTCCTCCTTCCTCCTTCCTTCCTTCCTTCCTTCCTTCCTTCCTTCCTTCCTCTTCCTTCCTTCCGACACTTCCTTCCTTCCTTCCGACACTTCCTTCCTTCCTTCACATTCCTTCCTTCCTTCCTTCTTCCTTCCTTCCGACACTTCCTTCCTTCCTTCCTTCCGACACTTCCTTCCTTCCTTCCTTCCTTCCTTCCTTCCTTCCTTCTTTCCGACACTTCCTTCCGACACTTCCTTCCGACACTTCCTTCCGACACTTCCTTCCGACACTTCCTTCCACACTTCCTTCCGACACTTCCTTCCGACACTTCCTTCCGACACTTCCTTCCTTCCGACACTTCCTTCCTTCCTCCCGACACTTCCTTCCGACACTTCCTTCCTTCCTTCCAACACTTCCTTCCGATACTTCCTTCCGACACTTCCTTCCTTCCGACACTTCCTTCCTTCCGACACTTCCTTCCGACACTTCCTTCCTTCCTTCCTTCCTTCCTTCCTTCCTTCCTTCCTTTCTTGCTTCCTTCCTTCCGACACTTCCTTCCGACACTTCCTTCCGACACTTCCTTCCGACACTTCCTTCCTTCCGACACTTCCTTCCTTCCTTCCTTCCGTCACTTCCTTTCTTCCTTCTTTCCTTACTGTCTTCCGACACTTCCTTCCCACACTTCCTTCCTTATGACACTTCCTTCCTTCCGGCACTTCCTTCCTTATGACACTTCCTTCCTTCCCCCATGAATTATTTCACCAAATTTCTGGAGTTTTCTTCCTTGGAGCTCCCATTCCCAGGTATCTTTTAAAGCATTAAGCACATTAGTAACATTAATCGTTCCCCGTGGTGAGATCCTAAATCATCCCATTAAGAATCTAAAATTTCAGATCCTCTCCACTGCTCATTCTGCCAAAGTGTGCAGAACCACCTGCAGGATTTTCCCAAGGAGATTCCAAGGATTCTGGGAAGCCACAATGGCCAATTATTTTCTTCAGGTTATTTTCATTCAAAACCTGGAATGTTTTTTCCACTTTTCCATGGGAGCAACATGACCTCCCCAGAGAGCACATTGGGCATGAGCACTATTGATTCTGGAAAGCTTGGAGATCTTGGGAAGCTCCTCTTCCCTGTTGTTCCTTTCCAAGTGTTTTGGGGTCTGCATATGGGCAGAATGTGACTGTACAAAACTCATCCTCCTCCTAGGAGTGAGAACATCCCTGGCTCCAGGAACTGCTGCTTTTCATCTCTCTGGGATTAATGTGCCAATCTTCAGTTGTCACGTTGATTCTGGATGGATCCATAGGCTTTTCCTGCCTCCTGCTCCAAAGGCTGCTTAAACCTTCCTGGGATCACCAACTGTGGTGGTCACTTTGTCACCTCACCAGCAAAATTCCTCATTATCTAATGAACTGTGAAGGCAACAAAATCTTGTCTTAGAAGGCAGAAAATCCCAAGAAATGATCCCTAAACCAGCCTTGCCAAGGACTTTTCCTTCTGCTTTTAGGGCTTGATCAAGAGAGGGCTGATCCCAGTGGATCCTTCCAGCATCGGACAGCTCTGAGGGCTTTGAGCTCCTTCACACAGAGGGGACTTTCTCAGCAGGATCAGGAGCACTTTTCCTGGGATAACATCCCAATTCCATCACAGCCACAACCCCTGGCAGCTGAGAGGATGTAAAGGGAGCTGCTGCTGGAGGAACCACAAGGAAAGCAGCAAGGTCTATGGGAAAGCATCAAATGTTGGGACACGATTTAGTTTCCCAGATGGAGGGAGCTGCTCCTTCCCTAACCTAAGACCCAGCATCCCAAGAACTCCTTCTGCTTCCCCAGTTTTTGCCCAAATCTCTCCTGAAGAGGGGGTTACTTCACTTGGAGATGGTTTTCCTGATATCCCAGACCTGGTGTCCTGGGACAAGCAGCAAAGGGATCAAAGGAAGGTACAAACTGTGGTGTTCAGTGAGTCCCAGCCTGGCTCCCCCAGCACCTCAGGGTTCCTCAGAAACCCATTTGGAAATGAAATCTTCCCCTCGTTTTGATGGGATAAGAGGCAGAAAATCAGGAATAAAACACACTGGAGACCTTTGAACCTGACAGGGCTGGTTTTCCTGGGATCTCCTCTCTCTGGGGAAAGTGAAGCAAAGGAAGGGAAAATCCTGAAAGGATTTCTGCCGGAATAAAACCAGGTGACTTCCCATATTAAAGGCGCGCACTCCATGAAAAAGGGGGCTTGATGTCTGGTTAAATAGGATTAACCCATGGGTTTGATGTCTGGTTAAAGGGGATATTCATCCCCCTAGGGGATTTTATGATTTTATAGGATTAAAAGCAAACTTGGTGGGACTCTGGGGTAAAGGGAGAGTCGTTGTGTGGGAACAATAGCCTGCTTTTGTCTGGAGTTTGTATGGAAGCAGAAAGTGCAGCTTCCATGCTGAATAAATCAAACAAAGGTAGCTCTAGAATACATGAATATTTCATGGAATTATTCTTTGGAAAATATTTGTTACAAGAATTTGGATGGTGGGTAATGAGCTGTAGTCTGAGGCTCCTGGGCCTGAAGTTTCTGAGTTTCTAGACTCAGTTTCTTCATGATGTTTTGGTTCAGGAAGACCTTGTTCTCACGGGCTTGACATAAACATTGCAAGTGTTGTTGTAACAAGAGTGAGGTTTTGGATTCCTCTCTGTGGGATGGACTTCTCTGTGTCTTTCAGTTTTGGGCCAATGGGATGAAGAGTTCTGGCACTCTTCTGACCAGTGAGATGGCCTGCTCAAGAAGTTATATAAAGGGAGTCAGTTTTTGAATAAAGATTGGAGTCAGATGAAGTTTTCATAAATGAGGTTTGTGTTGTTTGTCACTCGCCCACAGTGACAATGAGCTGGGTAAACAAAGAATTGCCATTCCAGGATTATCCATCTAAAATCCACAAGTGTGGATCATAATGAATGGACAGGCAGAAGCAGGGGGAGGAGACTGGGGAATGTGGGAAATACTCATTTTGAAAAGGATATGAAGGGAACAGAATGTGAAAATCCAGTGAATAAGGCAGCATCCAGCCTGCATCTGGATTTTATTCCAAAGATGTTTCAACCTCAGGGAGTAATTGGAGAAAGAGTTGCTGGGAGGTGTTTTCCATTCTGTGCATGGAGCTACTTCTGCATAGGAATCTTTCAGCCACCTCTGGGCTTAAACTTCACAATTTTATGTCCTTATTTAATAATTCTTCTTGGTTATGCAAATCCAGGCAATGAATGAGATTTTAACATTAAAAATCAGCTTTTCTCCCTTTTATCTCTCCAATAAATAACTCTTAATTCAGTCTTGTAACCCCTTAGAGCAGTAAAAGAGAGCAAATATCTGCAAAATAATTTAATCTAACAAGGCCTTTGGAAAGGAAAATTAAATATCTGCAGCTCTTGTTGGTGAGAGGTTCAGCTCCTGTGAAATGATGGGATCTGGAATTACTGTCACTCAGACTTTGCCTTTGTGTTTGGATGGCTGTCCTGGAGCCAAGGCATGGCCTCAGGATGCACAGGATAACAGCAGAGAAAGAGCAGGGAAGCAGCTCCCATGTGTTCTTGGAGGATGTAGGGAATTACAGGAAGGACCTCTGGAAGATTGTGTCCTTGAATCCAATGAATATTTGAATGGCTGTTTCATTCATGGCTTTGTTTATTTTTTGGAGTTTCCCATCAGATTTTAGTCTCTGCAGCCTTCGGCCATGGAGATTCCACAGTTTATCTTCCAATGGTTTTGACTCTGCCCCCAGCATCCCACCCAGCTGCCTCATTTCCGATTTATCCATTCATTCTTACTCCTAAATCTGCATTGTTTTCCACCTCACATCCTTTTTTTCTGTATGGATTTTCTCTCCTTTGTTCCTCATTGCACATTCCTGATCCCACACATTGAACTTTCCCGACCCCTGACCCTTTCCCAACCCCCCTGCAGCCCTTCCACCCCAGGGGATGAGCAGTGTTCAGGACACAGAGATTTACCCCTGCCTTTGCTCTGGCCCTCTCTTCCTTCCTTAGGAACCCATTCCAGCACCCATTTCCCTCCTGTCTGAGTTGATATTTCAGGACCATCTGTTCCCCAACTCTGAATCTCTTTGGATCCCCTGGCTCCAGGGATGTTTCCTGCACAGTAACTGTGAGCCAACCCCTCGGGATGGATTGAAATGTAGGGCCCTGCAGAATTCCCTGTTCCCTGTGCCAAATCCCAGCTGGCATTTCCCCATCCACTCCCTGGTGGCAGCCTGAGCTGGGCTGAATTTAGCGGTCCTGGATCCCTTAGTGCCATCCGTGCTGGGATCTCACCATTCCTGAGCTTTCTGGGTCATTTTCCAGCATCCACTCCTGAAATCGCTCCCCTGAGAAGTGATTTTTGTTCCTGGAGTGCCCATTTGTGTCAGGATCAGCCCCTTTACCCCAAGTCTGTTGCATTTCTTTGGCTGCTGAGGATCCCTCTTGGGAGGCCTGTGGAAATCAAGGAGAGTGTGATACCTTGGCACTCCTATTTTTCAAAATGAACTTTTCACAGAGGCCTGGAGGGACAGGATGAGGGAATGAGTCCCCACTGCCAGAGGGCAGGGCTAGATGGGATTTTGGGAAGGAATCCTCCCTTGTGGAGGTGGGGAGGGTCTGGGATGGAATTCCCAGAGCAGCTGTGGCTGCCCCTGGATCCCTGGCAATGTCCAAGGCCCAGCTGGACAGGGATATCCCAGGATATCCTGGGATAGTGGAAGGTGTCCCTGTCCATGGCAGTATTTTGATTTTCCATTATCCAACATCTTTCTTCAGTGCCTTCAGGACTATTTCACCCCTGGATTCAGAATGGTTCCAATTAAAGTTTTATAATCTTAAACAATTTAATTGTCCTCTGCTTACTTTGTGCTCCCACTGCCTGTTCTTTAGAAAGCAAGTTTATGATGTCTAGTGAATATTACTTTTACATCTCAGACTTAGAGATTTAATTCATTTTAAGGGATTTAACACTTGTAATGCAGATTTTTTTTTTTTGCCAGCTTACAGTCTCCTTTAATTGAAATTATTTCTTTTACTGTGTCTATATTCCCACATTGGAACTGAATATGGGTAGGAGTTTTTGGCGTTATTTTTTCTTTCCTTAAAATTGACAAATTCCAGCTGTGTTTGTTCTTTGTCATTCAGACAGGTGTGAGCTTTGCTTTGTTATTTGGGGTTTTTTTTTTCATTTATTATTTCTACACTTTCATTTACTTCTGTTTTCTCTTTATTTCTAGGCCTTTTCATCCTCCTAAATCAAGATCTACTGCTTTCATTGTTTGCCAGGGATGAAACTCAAAATCTTTTCTTCTCCAGGTAGCTCCCAGACACCTGTGCTGGGGATGATGTATGGAGGGAATGTGATGAGCCTGTGTTTAATGGGCAAGTTTTTCCCTCCAGCTCAGGATGTGCCTTGGATGTCACATTGAGGAGCACACCTGGGGCTGGCCGTGCTCAAGGTGACAGGAGAGTCACCAGAAGCAGCTGACTTTTGTGACTCTCAACAAATCCTTTTTTTTTTTAGGTATGGACAATCTAAACTTAGACTTTTTTCATCCATTTTTCATCTGATAACCAGCTTTGGGGTTTGAGTTAAATGCGCACTTCTAGACAAGCCCTGTGCTTTAAATCTTGCTAAATAAAAAGTGGTTTATCTTCACTTTTGGGGCTCACTTGACTGATAAACCCCACCTTTTCGTGGTTCATTTGACTGATAAACCCCAAACTCCTGGGAGTGCCTCCTCAGTTCTAAAAAGCTCCAGCTCTTGGTCCTCGAGTGTGTTCTTTATCCCAGTCCCTCATGCACAGGGGTGTCTGACCCAGCAGTGCCATTTTTAGTGCTGGTGGAGCTCTCATGGATTTGAAGAGCAATGGAACTTTTCCTGGCCTTTCTGGGGAGATGTTGGTGCTCTGAACATGAACAGTGGGGTTTATACGTTTGATTGAACATAGAATTATGGGAAGGTAATTTCTAAATTAATATTTTCTATATTGCTCATCACAGTCCTCAGTCCTGAGAGGTGATCTCAGCTCCTGGGACAGGGACAGCCCCCAGGAAGGGCTGGGGCTGGGCCAGGCAGGCTCAGGCTGGAGCTCAGGGCAAGGCTCTTCCCCCAGAGGGTGCTGGCACTGCCCAGGCTGCCCAGGGAATGGGCACGGCCCCGAGGCTGACAGAGCTCCAGGGATGGACAGGGGGGTGTTGGGGGGTCTGGTCAGGGACAGGGGCTGGGCTGGATGGTCCTGGGGGTCCCTCCAGCTCAGGAGATTCCAGGATCCTGCGATTTGCTGTTGGGGGACCCATCAGGAATGAGGATTTTCCCACTGGATGTTTTCCCATCTCAACGGGCCTGGCAATCCAGGGGGAACACTGAGCATCCCTTCCCTGCAGCCTGACATCCTCTGAGCCAGGGACAGATCCAGAGCAGCAGGAGGGGAATGGTATGGAGTGAAAAGGGAAATTTGGGGGATTTTTACCATAGGGGCTTAGGAGATAAGATGGAGAGATTTGGGCATTGTCCTGTCCTCCTTCCTTCTTCTTCCTAACCCTGTCTTCTTGGGGATGGTGGCACTTGGGGATTGGAGTAGAGTAGAATGTAACTGTCTAACACAGGTGATAGGCATTGGATCATAGCTGTAAATAACTATATGTAGTTTGTAATATAAAAATCAGTGTCTGCCCCAGGGGCAGAGAGTGTGCCTGGGGCTGCCCTGCTGAACAGACCTGGGCAGGCCAGGCAGAAAATATTCTAGATAGAAACAATAAAACAACCTTGAGAGCATCAGCTGAAGACTTCTGACTTCTTCTTCGACAGCTGGGTTGGGAAACAGAGACTTTTATACAGCTCGGGGTCATATGGACCAAAAGAGATCCCAAGACTGTGAGACCCTTTCAATTCAGGATATTCTGTAATTCCATGATAAAGCCAAATCTTTGCTACAGCTTTGGCCACTGGCCCAGAACTCCAGGGAATTCTGGAACCCCAGGGAGTTCACAGGTGTCTGAAGCAGAAACTGGGCCGAGGAAGCTGCTCCCTGATATCCAAGCCAGCCAGGCAGAAAGCAAAGAGATTTTTATGAGCAAAGTCGCTGTAAACTGTCCCTTCCTGCCACTTCAGGGCTCACCTCGCAGGGCACAAGTGGAAGTGGCTGACAGGGCTGAAGCAGCTGGGGCCTTGCTGGCCAGGATTGCTGGGGAATCTTTAAATTCCACGGTTTTTGGGGCCACCAACAGTCAGGAGACCCCTGGATGGATTTGGCATCAAGGTGGCTCCCCAGGTCTCAGGGAATACACAGGATCTCTGTGCAAAGGGAAAACATGAGGGAAAAAAGGGAAAACAGAGGCTGAGAGAGGGGGAGAGACCATGTTGAGCCTGAGTGTGAGAGGTCACTAAAGCACAGCTGTTGGTAACTGCTGCTCAGAGCCTGCAGCTCAAGCTAACTAGAGCTGTAACTACAGCTCACAACTCCTGCTGCCTGCTGGGGACAAGGCCAGGAACTGCTGATTTCAACACAGGCAGCAGGAACAGAGTTTCCAGGAGCCCCCTTCCCAAACTCCAGGGAGATTCCCACAGCCCAGCATCAGCTTAGATAGGGTGGCATAAACTTCATCGTTTTAATAACACAGAGGAAAACAAAATCCCAATGGCAACAACCACCCTGCCGTCCCTACCATGTGCTTGCATTTCCAATGGAATTACAAATTTTCCCAGAGCTTGCAGATGTGTTTAGTCCCACAAAGCAAAGCTAATTTATTCATAAGCAGATCTGCAAGGCTGCCTGGGCAGAATTCTCTCCATATTCCAGGGGATTATTAAATTGGGGGAGATGGTGAAGGGTTCCTTTTGCAGGAGTCTCCAGTGCTTGGATCCAGCAGGCAGCCAAATGAAGGGAAAACAAGAATGACAGGGAAGACAGGCAGGCAAGAGGGGCTGTTTGCACGAGGAAAAATTGGCAGTGACAGACCCAAACTGGCAGAGTTTCAGGAGGGAAAAAGGCTGCACAACATAAGACAAACACCTCCAGAAACAGGGAAGAGCCCTGCAGGGACTGATACTGTGGCAGGTAAAGCCCCATTCTCCTCTGGGCTGTGGTCTCAAATTTGTGGGAATTCTGGCAGGTGTTGCTGCCAGCACCCCACTGCTCCAGCTGGAAAACACCCAGGAGCACTAAACCAGGGCAGAGGCAGCACCATTTCCAGGCAGGCTGGTGCTGTTTGAAAAATCAGAGAGGTGAGAAGGAGCTTTCAAAGCCCAGCCCAGCAGCTCCTGACCATGCTCCACATTCCTGAGCATATTCCACATGTGCTCCCGTCAGGAATGATTCCACTGCACTGGCCTGAGGCTGCACTGGGGCAGAGCAGAGGGAAAGAAAGTGCAGGGGAATAAATTTGGAGTGGTTGCTGGGCCCTGCTGACTCTGCTCAGGGAGGGGAGGGTGCTCCTCCTTACCTTCCAGCTCCGGGCTGTGCTCCCAGGCTGAGCCCCAGAGGGAGCTGGACACGGATCCGGGGGTGGCAGCAGAAATGGGGATGGAGACTGTGGGACCTGGCAAGGGCTGACAGATCTGGGATTGCTCAGCCTGCAGAAGAGAAGATTTGGGGTTCCCATGCCCAAAAGGGTCATCAAGAAATATGGGGAGGGACTGGGGAAAAGGGATGGAAGGACAGGACACAGGGAATGGCTCCCACTGCCAGAGGGCAGGGCTGGCTGGGATCTTGGGCAGGAATTGTTCCCTGGGAGGGTGGGCAGGCCCTGGCACAGGGTGCCCAGAGCAGCTGTGGCTGCCCCTGGATCCCTGGCAGTGTCCCAGGCCAGGCTGGACATTGGGGCTGGGAGCAACCTGGGATGGTGGGAGGTGTCCCTGCCCATGGCAGAGTTGGAACTGGATGGGCTGTAAGGTCCCATCCATCCCAAACCATTCCATGATTCCATTCCACTCAGGAGCCCCAGGTGGCTTTTTCTGAGGGTCTTCTCTAAATTTGGTCCCCCCAGATTCCAACATCAAGCTGTGCTGGGACAGGAGATTTGTCCTTTCTGGTTTTTACAGATGAATGCCAGAAAAGTCAGTATTTTTTCTTTGTCCTTTCCTTTCTTTTTTCCCTTTTTCCCTTGCAGCTTCTCAGAACTTTCTCGACTTTGTAAAAGTGACAGGGCTGAAAAAGAAAAGTGAATTTGTCACAGTGTCACTTTCGTGTATTGAGAACATTTGTAAAGTTACAAAGTAGAAAAGGGGGGGGGGGGGAAGCAAAAATCACACTTTTTATTCTTCACGAGAAGGAGGAAGAAAAAAACACCTAAAAACCCAAACCCAGTGTGGCAGGTGTTGAAAATATATCTGGTCCACACAAGGGTAGAGTGGAAAAATGAATGTAACCCAAATTTCTCATGGGAGAAACAACCTCTCGACTGTGAGGTTGCCACACCTGAAGGACAGAGACACCCAGGGGCACCTGGGCAAGCTCCAGAAGTGACCCACGGGAATCCCCTGGGGTTTAACAGGACCAAGGGCTGGTGCTGCACTCTGAGCAACCCCGGGGTCAATCCAGGCTCAGGATGAGCAGATGGAGCAGCCCTGGGGACAAGGACTTTTGGGTGCTGGTGGGTGAGGGCTGGACCGGCCCCAGCCCTGAACCCCCCATGCCCAGGGCTGAGCCCCCAGCAGGGGCAGCAGGAAAGGAGGGGGGGATTCTGCCCCACCTGCAGAGCTGCCCCAGCCCTGGGCCCAACACAGGAGGGACCTGGAGCTGCTGGAGCCAGTCCAGAGGAGGCCACGGAGATGCTCCAGGGCTGGAGCCCCTCTGCTCTGGAGCCAGGCTGGGAGAGCTGGGGGTGCTCACCTGGAGAGGAGAAGGCTCCAGGGAGAGCTCAGAGCCCCTGCCAGGGCCTGAAGGGGCTCCAGGAGAGCTGGAGAGGGACTGGGGACAAGGGATGGAGGGCCAGCACACAGGGAATGGCTTCCACTGCCAGAGGGCAGGGCTGGCTGGGATCTTGGGCAGGAATTGTTCCCTGGGAGGGTGGGCAGGCCCTGGCACAGGGTGCCCAGAGCAGCTGTGGCTGCCCCTGGAACCCTGGCAGTGTCCCAGGCCAGGCTGGACACTGGGGCTGGGAGCAACCTGGGACAGTGGGAGATGTCCCTGCCCATGACAGGAAGTGGCTTTAAGCTTCATCCATCCCAAACCATTCCATAATTTTGTAGTTTCAGGATTCCTTGATTCCATATGTAGGGTCATCATCCACAGGGAAAAATCAGTGGGAAAGAAAGGACAGGAAAACCCAACACAGCTCCAGCCTCGGGGCATCAGGTCAGACATATCCGGGGAGCAGGGAATTCCCAACTCCCAACACCCAAGATAAAGACACAAAGACATTGTGTCCTCTAGACACAGACAGCAGGGGCAGAGGTAATGCAACATCTCCTCCCAGAAGGAGGAAGCCAAACAAAAAGGCAAACAAAAGGAAACAGGAGAAAATTATTCCCTGGCCTGAATTTGGATCAACTAAACCTTGAGCACCTGAGCCAGATCCAGCAGAGCCCTCTGCCAGGTTCCTCAGTTTTCCCAGGAATACACGAATTGCATTTCCAGCCTTTGCTCTCAGCCTTTTCCAATGTTCCAGCTCCACAAGTGGATATTTCCTGCTTGTTGGAATAATGGGAGCTCTCAACAACTCCTTCAGAGCTTTCTCAGTGGAAAATCAGCATCCTCTTCTCCATTTAGAAACAGACACATCCATAATGTGATCTCTCTAAGAGAAGTGCAGAGGTCAAGAACAGAGCCCCTGCTCCATATTTCCCACCTCATGGCTCAGCTAGAAGGATAAAAGCTCTTTATTCCTTAGTGCAAGACAATCACATCCCAGAAAATTGGGAGCGTTTCTGTTCTCAGGAGGGAGGGGGTTCTTCACAAAGCCACAAAGCCATCCCCAAAACAGCCGCTCAAAATTCCTGCTGGTTTTAACAGGGATTTTTGGTTGTTCCCACTCCCCTTGCCCAGGTTTACACCTCAACTCCATGCTACACGCTAAGTATGGAATGAAACCTCGCAGTTAACACCTCCAGGTTTTCCAGAGGAGTAAATTCCCTGCCCTGGTGCTCCCTGTGCTAAACTTCCCCAGGTTTTTCTTGTCTATTTAAGGCTTTTATCAATAAACTTGTTTAGGATTTAGGATTAAAATTTAGGATTAAGATTAGGTCTAGGAAGTAATAGAGCTTCTGAGGGAGCTGGGTCCCAGTTTTCCTGAATTCCATG
This sequence comes from Sitta carolinensis, assembly GCA_032173965.1. Lineage (NCBI taxonomy): Eukaryota > Metazoa > Chordata > Aves > Passeriformes > Sittidae > Sitta > Sitta carolinensis. The sequence goes on along the minus strand of CM063296.1, from coordinate 13,066,016 downwards.
AGATATTCCAAAGGTATTCCACAGCAAATAAAAAAAAAAAAAAAAAAAAAAAAAAAAAAAAAAAAAAAAAAAAAGGCAGAACCTCAGGTGCAAGAAAGAAATATTTCATCTTAAAGAAATGCCACTCTTTTCTGTTAATAAAATAAAAATAATTGGCCTGGCAGTGCTTTATTTGCTAGAATAAACCAGAAGTACATTGAGTAATAAAAATGTTTTGGCATCAGGAATGTCTGTAAGCCCAGTGTGGGATTGGAGCCTCAATATTCCAGGTGCTCCGTGGACATAGATGCAAATACACAGACAGACAGGATGGCTTAGGCATTAAAATAACATCAAAATAAAAAGAAGAGGCATAAAAATAACCTGAGAGACAGAAAAAATCCGTTTCCAGACAAGCAGCCTGCTGTTCTCTAAGCTCTAAAAACCGTATCTCCTGGGTTGTTCAGAGGACAGTTCCCAAAATCTCCACATTTTGAACATTTCCCATAATAACCTTACAATAGCCAAGACATTCGACTGCCTGTGGACCTGATGGTCCAAACCCTGCACTGATTTTAGCCACTCCTGAGCTCACTTTTTGCTCCTTTTTGCTCCAATCTCAGTGCCTGACATTGTCCAGCCCAGCTGAGCCCGAAGGATGCAGGATTTGGGATCTGTGTGCTGGGAAAGGACTCCTGCAGCTCCCAGGGCCCTGAGCCCCCAACAGCAGGGGCTGAGCTCAGCCCTCCTCCCAAAATCAGGCAATGCTGGATCACCACAGCATCCAACCACCCCAACTCGTCCTGGGCTCATCCTGGGATCCCCTCGTGCTCCTGGGGATGTGGGGAATCCCCAGAGACCCCCTCTGGAGCAGACGTTGCCCCTCTCAATGGACTCAGCTCCCCCTGGGCACTGGAATCACAGCAGCAGTGGGACAATCAGCAAGGAAAGGCTCTGGAAAAGCTGGAAATGACTGAACACATCGGATGGAAATGGGAGAGGCAGGACAACCTCCAGGCTTTTGCCTTTGGGAGCCAATCCTCACGGGAAGAGCCTCCCCCTACTCAGGGAGCGCCACAGGGATGTCCTGGAGAGGTGCCCAGAGCAGGAAATCCAAACAGCTGCTCCAGATGTGCCCTCTGGACAGTGCTCCATCCCAAGGCAATAGGGGACTTGGGCAAGGGGATATTTATCCAAGAGTGACCATGGCACCTCTGCATCCCTGTGGAGCCAGGTGGGAAGCCAGGCTGGGGATACAGGGATTCCAAAAGTGTTCATCCCTCTGAGGGTCTGCCAGGAACCTTCCTGGACACAGACCAGGACTGCAGCCAACAGGGGAGGACGGGCCAGCCTGATAAACATCTTTATAGCAGTTCAAAAGGAGAGGGGAATAAGAAGAAGGAACTCCGAGTCTCAAGTGGTGCCCGAAAATACGATTTAATTTTAGAAAGTCAATTCTTTTTAAAAGTCACACAGATGGGAAAAAGAATTAGTGCTGCCATGAGGCTGGAGAGGAACCCAGAAGGTGGAAAAGTGCAGGAATGTTAAAAACCTCCAAGTGCAAAAGCAAATGTAAGGCCTTGTGATCCCTCATTTTGCACTTCCACACTTCCCTCACAGAGAGATTGGAGTAGAAAATTCTCTGTTCCTCCACCCTACAAAAAGAAACCCCCAAAAACCTGAAGGTGGTGTTTCCAAGGGACTTAAAATATCCTGATAAAACCTGAGCAAAGGCTGCAGCAGGATCTCAATTCTCCAGAGGCTGTGGGTCTCAATTCTCCAGAGATTGTTTGAATGCAAAATAATTCCACTGAGATATGGGAAAAGCCCCAGGAAGGACACTGGGATCATGTTTGATCCTAACAAGGAAAGAGGGAGAGAACTCCCCTCAAAGTGTGATCAAGGAATGGCAGCAATTAGTGATCCTTAAATCAGCAAGGAAGGAAGAAAGCCAAGTAAAGATGTGGAGGCTTTGGGGAACAGACTCCAGGAACTTCAGGGAGCTGATTAGTGCTCCAAATCAAAGCCCTGGAACAGGACAGGGAGCTCAGGAGGAACAAAGGCATCTTAAATCAACTGATAGCAAGGGTGGAAGTGAAATTTCTGCCTGGAAAGAAATGGAGAGGAGAACCAGAAATGACCAGCTTGGTTAAATCAGTAGTGGGACTTTTTTTTTTTTTTTTTTTTTTTTTTTTTTTTTTTTTTTTTAAAGAGGAAGAACAGTCCATTGCTGAAGAGAATATTGTAGAATAAAACAGAGTATCAGAGAGTTAAACAGGGATCAAGACACAAAATAAATACTATGTGGAAGGGAGATCAGGAACTGGGAGAAGACAAATTTCAAATGCTTCAGGAACAGGTGTCAGGCCTTGGGAAGCAGCAGCCAAAGGGATAGAAAGCTCCAGCTAGCAACTGGATTAACTGGGATCTCCCACAGGAAAGTTCATTATCAGTGGATTGTTCATAAATGCTCTCAAATTATCCTGTCCTAAAGGAATTCCCTCTGGTCCAGCCAGTTCTCCAACCTCAGCCCAGCTCTGTGCAGGTTTTTGAGAGTGGGATGAGGTGTTTTCCACAAGGATGAAAAATTACAGGCACAAAGAAGAAAGATAAATCAGAGAATGATGAACTTCTCCACAGATCCAAGTACAAAACACGCCAGTTCTGTACAGCCTGAACATGACAGGAGAAAAGAACAACCAACAGATTTGTAAAGAACAAATTCTGTCAAAGCAGAGCCACTTCCATCACTGACAGAGCCACGAGCTCGGAGGAGAAGGGTGAAGTGTAAAGATCGGATTCTTGGGAAGATTTCTGTCACTCTTCTGTCAGGAGGCTGAGCAAACACAGGCAAGGTGAAAGCTCTGCTGGGGAGCTTCAAAACTGCTTCCAGGGGCTCCCATCTACAGCTCCCCATTAGTGTGGAGCTCTGCTTCAGGTGGGATCCTGGGAACACCTGCCCTGGGTCTGGGAATTGTCAATATTTTTATTGCAAGCTGAAATAATGGGATGAAACATAGAGTATTTGTTTGCACGGAGATGAAAAGGGCTGGGAGCATCTTGGGTAGAAAAGGTTTGAAATTTAAAATGGTCTTGACATATTGGAGAAACAGGGAAGAGCACGATGGGTTTCTGGAAGGAGATGTACATATTTATAATTTAAGGAAATAAAAGATTAGTTGCCAAGAACTGGGAATGAGTTGCTGGAGGCTCCTACAGAAGGAATAGAACTGGAAGGCAAGGGGTGATGCTAAAATCTTACAACTAAGACCCTGTGCAGGTCTGAGCTCTGAGAAGGACAAACATCACAGAATTCCGGGATTGTTTGGGTGGGAAGGGACATTAAAGCCCATCCAGTGCCACCCCTGCCATGGGCAGGGACAGCCTAGGCACTGCCAGGGATCCAGGGGCAGCCACAGCTGCTCTGGGCACCCTGTGCCAGGGCCTGCCCACCCTCCCAGGGAACAATTCCTGCCCAAGATCCCAGCCAGCCCTGCCCTCTGGCAGTGGAAGCCATTCCCTGTGTGCTGTCCCTCCATCCCTTGTCCCCAGTCCCTCTCCAGCTCTCCTGGAGCCCCTTCAGGCCCTGGCAGGGGCTCTGAGCTCTCCCTGGATCCCTCTCCTCTCCAGGTTTATCAATACCCCTTATCAGACACCTGCAATTCCTGCTGGGTTCCCTCAGGAGCAGCAGCCTGTGCTCTGAGCACTGCTGGGGGGTCCTGAACCTTTGGAATTACTGGAACAACCCAGAGGTGTGTGGAGTTACTGGGAACAGCTCAGAACAAGCCAGAGAAGGTTGGAGGTCTGCAAAGCTGCCCCCTCTGTGAAGAGTTCTCAGCCTTTCCAAAATGGGATGGTTTTCCTCTCCGGCAGGAAAGTGAGGGAAGGAATTGTCCTGGATTCAGCTGGGATTGAGCTCATTCTGCCCTGGAAGCTGGAGCCAGGTTGGGTTTGGGATTTTGTGTGAGGATAACATTGAGAAAACACCAATGTGGGTGTTGGTGCCAAACTGTGCTCACTCCAAATCCAGGACTTTTCAGGATCCCGGGCTCTGCCAGCAAGGACGGGGACAAAAAGTGACGGGAAGGACTGGCCAGAGGGGATCCCAAGGTATGGTTTGTCATGCTTGGGATATAAACTGGGGGGACTGACTGGGAGTCACTGGTCACTCACAGGGACTGGTGGGACATTGATCCGCAATTGCATCAGGAACCATTTTTTTCTCTTGGATTTTATCTGTATTTTTAATTACTATTATTATTATTATTATCTTTATTACTCTTAGTGTTATTAATATTATATTTTGTTTCAATTACTAAACTGTTCTTATCTCAGAACCTTATCTTATTTTCAGCTTCTCCTCCTCCTGCCATGGGGTGCCCGTGATGGGTTGGCCCCATTGTATTGAATTTCCAGCTGGGGTTAACCATGGCAGAACTGGAGGTTTTCCCCGGACAATCCTCTATCCCTGTGGAATCTGAAGAGCAGGATGAGAGTCCCACAGTTGGTTCCTGTCTTTATCACGTTGATGGGCTGGGCCACCCAAATCTCTTCTGTCCAGGTTTTCCCTGCACGAGTTTTGTATAAACCAGGATTTTCCACAATCAGCTGAGCTCCCAGTTAGGTTATAAAGGTCCTGACTCCCAGAAAGACTCCTGATTTGCAGGCCATCCCAGTTTTCCTTCAGGGCGACTGATGCTTCATCACCTCCAAGCTGCATTGGTTTGGTTATTCAAAAAATTCCTTCTGTTTCAAAGCCTCCAGGAGGAACCTGGAGAGGCCTCAAGGAAGAGCCTGGAGATACTTTGAGGAGGAACCCAGGATGATGTGAAGAGGAACCTGGAGATGCCTCATCTTGAGGAGGGACCTGGCAATGCCTCCAAAAGGAACCTGGAGATGCCTCCAGAAGGAACCTGGAGATGCTTCAAGGGGGAAACTGGGGCTGCCTCCAGAAGGAACCAGGAAATACCTCCAGAAGGAACCTGGAGATGTCTTAAGGAGGAAACTGGAGATGCCTCAAAGGGGAACCTGGATATGCCTCCAGAAGGAACCTGGAGATGCCTCAGGGGGGAACCTGGAGATCTTTCAACCCCTGTCAGCTCCTGCCCATCCCACTATGGAATGGTTCTCTCCATTATGTCTCAGGTCAAGTTTTAATTCCTGCTGGATCCCTGATTTTATGCTCAAAATCCCAGCTCCTCCATGATTGGGAGCAGCAACCGAAAGGGGATTTGCTGTCCACTGGCGATGTCCCCAAAACAAAAGAAGCAGTACCAGGGCTGTGTCCCTGCTGGAATCCTTCTCCCACCAGGAGTGTGTGAAGTTTTCCATAGCATTCTGTGGTGGTTTGAAAAGGAAATGAGTATTTTTTTGGGGGGATTCAGTGGTCAAACCAATAAGTGCTTAGGTTTGAATATTGGCACTTAGTGTGGCCACTGAGGACAAGGATCCGCCTCTGAGAACACAGGGGGTTCAAAGCAGAGGGCTCCCAGGAAAACGCTCTCTTGGATCCGGTCCCTGAGGACGGGCGGATCTCCCCTGCCCAGCTGGGCAGGGAGGGGAAGCCATGCGGCCTGGGTGAGGTAGGAGCCTTGGGCACAGAGGGGGAGAGGAAGATCCTGCAGGATGGAAGGGTGGAGAGAGTACAAGAACCTTGAGAGGTATCAGGCAGCCTCCTTCCCCCCTGGAGAGAGAGAGAGAGAGACTGTGTCTGTGCCACCTTGAAATTTGGTATCGACAGCTGGGCAGCACGGCCGAAAGAGTGAAGAGGAAGAGGCGCGAGAGGTGCCGGCAACTTGCTGTGGAAGTTTGGGCAGGCACAGTCCAAGGTTTTAACCCTTTTTGTAGATGATGGAAACTTTATAAATGCTAATCCTCCTGAATCTGAAGAAGGAAGATAGAGAGAACTAAGCAGAGATGATGAAAGTTCATGCAAGTGGAAGATTGTCAAAGAATGCTGAAAAGAATCTTAGGAGGGAGGAGATGATGGAGCGGCTTTTGGCTGGACTTTTCTTGTAAAGCCATGGACGGACTTATTTTTTTTTGTGACATAGAGACTGCATCTGGAGAGAGGCATTGGCTTGGAGCCAAAAGTGGACAGTAGAAAGTAGTATGAACAGAGATGAGAGGAAGAGCTCTGTTCTCAAGGCCCCTCAGCCCCAGGGGGTGAAATTTAAGGGGGACTGGTGTCCCAGAATTTGAGAAGTTGTCGTTTTTTGGAACTGACCAAAGCATCTTTAAAAAGAAAAACCCTAAAAAATGGTTCTAGTCCATGCACAGTGGTGAGAGCACTGAACATGGAAGAAGAAGTCACGAGATGGTGCAAGAAGGACTCCTATCTCTCCTTGATGAACTGAGTACTAATTATCAAAAAGGTGGTAATGGACTGAAGATTAATTATCTGAAAGGTGGTAACTTGATTGGGAATTTTTAGTTTGTTTTATTGTGTTGAGAACTAGGGTGGGGGGAGGAGGAAGAGTGTGTTTTTTTAAAGTTTTCATCTTCTTCTGTATGTGTCTTCTTTACATATTATAAGTAATAAAGTTCTTTCCTTTTGCTTTCTAAATTGGAAGCTGTTTTGCTCTGCTTTTGGTCACATCTCACAGCAAGCACCAGGGACAGTATATCTTCATGGGGACACTGGCCTTGTGCCAGCGTCAAACCGTAACACATTCCCATCCCAGCACAATTCCAGGCCATAGGGAACATGAGAATGGCCAGCAGGATTTCAGCTGCTCACAATGGAATTTTCCAAAGTCACCACAGATGACCAGAGCCTGGTGCTTTCCCTTCCACCAAGGGACCTGGGAAGCAGATCATGGATGATCCAGAGCTCATGGAATGTTTGTTTCAACACTGGTCCTTTTTCTCCATAGGATCTCTGCTCCATAGGATCAGACCTCTCAGATGTTCCCACAACTCAACAGTGCTTAGAGGATGCTCCTTTCCCGTTTCTGTGTTTCAAACACATTTTCCAGAGCTCCTGATGGGAAAATTCCTTTGTTTTAAAAGCATAAAACAACTTTTCCTTTGGATGTTTTGAAGATCCCAAGGCAGGGAAAGGAGCTCCTGCTGCCTCATGGAATTCCTCCTAGGGAGGGAAGGCTGGAGTCTGGTCCACTTTTTTTTTTGTTGTTGTTGGTTTTTTTGTTTGTTTGTTTGTTTTGTTTGTTTGTTTGTTTGTTTTTTTTTTTTTTTTTTTTTTTTTTTTTTTTTTTTGTTTTTGTTTTTTGTTTTTTTTTTTTTTTTAATCAGAGTATCTTTTCAGCCTACAAAAAATGATACTGTCAGGAAATATTCCTGTGTGGAGCATCAGGGATCTGCTGTTCCGTGCAGGAAAACAGAGCTCCCTATTATTGGTCTGGGGGAAGAGCTGATTTTTCAGTTTGACAGCAAAATAGAAAAATCAAGTGGAAGAAAACCAAAACATTTTGGTTGGATCATTCTGAAATATTATTTTTGTTGCTAAACTAAATAGACTGTTCCATTTGGTGTGAACTACTCAATCCAATCCCAAATGGAATTTTTGATCTATTCAGGAAGGGAAAGGAGAGATTCACAAACATCTTGTGGAGCCTGAGGATTGCAGCTCTTCCTGCCTGTAGATCTTGCTATTCCTGTGAAAATCTCACATCCCAGGAGGATGGTGCCAGGATCCCATGAAAACCAGGAATGTTCTACAGTGCTGGGTGCAAAGCATGGGAATCTGTGGATTAAGGAAACGGCCCCGCTCTTCCCTCATTCCCATTTTTAAATGCCCTCAGGACATCATTCCAGCCATTTCATCATTCCAGGCACTGGGATAAGTTAGCCAAGAGCTCACAATTAAAATGTAAATAAAATGTGTATTTTCGAATTTTAATTTAAGCACCTGAACATTAAAGAAAATCTCAGGGATCTCCAATCCTTCACTTTTCTTCCCAATTTCTTTATCTGCCCAGAGGTCTGCACATGCCCTGGCCATGAGCAGCTCAGTGCTGGAGCCCAGGTGATTCCAGAGGCACAGAAAGGTCTGTTCTCCCTTCAGGGCACTTATCCAGAACCTTTCCCATGTGCTGCTGGAAAGAATTCCCATCTTCAGCAGCTGCCCTTTGGAGCAGGAGGCACAGAGAGGAACTTCAGGTTCACTGGACAGCAGCAAAAAAATGGACTGGTCACAGTTTCAATGACAGATGCTTCTCTTCTTGGGAAATGGCCCCAGGGGTGAGGAAATGACAAGGGAATGACAAAAGTCTCATTTTGATCTCTCTCCAGCTGTGATGAAAGCTCAGAATTCAGTGATTCTGAGCACAGCCTGCTGAGCAATTCCAGCCTCATACACAACCCATCAGGATAAACCAACATACAGACCTTAGATCCTGCCATGGGTTAGCAGAACTTAATTGGATCATCCATTTTTCCCAATATTACCATATCAGGGTTGCTGCTAATCCCTCGGGAGCTGCTGTGTGCTGCAGATTAAAGCCCTGGCCACAATCTCTAGGATATGGTTTGGCTAAACAATATTAAGAAACTCAGACTCCAAACATTTAACTGCTAATTTAATATCATTTCCCCATGTCTGAGGATTTCTGGGGCTGCTTTTGAAATGCATGGAAATAAATTAATTAAAATAATCGACCCCAAATAATCTGAATATTCCAAGGGATGCTTCACTTCAGTTTAAGATACTGCAGCTGGAAGGGAATTATAGAGATTTATTCTACCAGAAAGAAACAAAATCTTTAAAGGATTGGCCCTTGCTTGAAGGGTTCCCCACTGGCTGCTCCTGGGTGCTGCTTTATCCAAGTTCTTGGACCTATATTCTGAGCAAACACAATTCTTTATTTCAAAAGTGATGCCTGCATTCCAGATTCCCCCAAATTCAGAGGTGTGGCTGTGGATGAGGTGGATTCAGCTCCCCATGAGCCAAGGATCAGCACATATTCCAAGGAACAACAGGCTGGATAAATGCACAGAGAATTTTAAAGGCGAGGCTTGGTGGAGGCCTCGGAACCATGGGAATATTCAGAGCATTCCCACAGGGCAGAAAAATCAGCACAAAATCCAGTTATTTCTCTAAACTCAAGAAAAATCCTGGTGATCCGGAGTTCAGAGAGTCATGGAATGGTTTGGGTGGGAAGGGACCTTCAGGATCATCTCGCTCCACCCCTGCCATGGGCAGGGACACCTCCCACTGTCCCAGGCTGCTCCCAGCCCCAGTGTCCAGCCTGGCCTGGGACACTGCCAAGGATCCAGGGGCAGCCACAGCTGCTCTGGGCACCTTGTGCCAGGGCCTGCCCACCCTCCCAGGGAAGGATTTCCCTCCTCCATCTCAAAGCCATTAAATCGTTTAAATTGCTCATAAATAACCAGTAAAATCTTGAAGTTAAGATGCACATTTTGAAGTCTTGGTTGCACATTAAGTTTTGGGTAGGGAGGGGCTGAATTTTCTAAATGAAACGTAAAAATAGCTGCAACAAAACTCACAAAGGAAAATTAACAATAAAAAACATTCCCAATGCCATGGGGAGTGGATCTATGACCTGGCCACTGAGGGGAATCCAATACTCCCAGAATTGAATTTTAATTACAATGGATTTGTGGCACTTACTACTCATCCCTCCTCCCTCTCCAAATGTATCTTTGCTACAGATAATTACACTGGGGTAATTGTGACGACTCCTCATTGTGTTAAATAATGTGGATCTCTGCAGGGCAAACAGCAGGACAGGGAGCTCCTATCAGGCCTTGAATATGGAGGGAGATAAGGAAGATGATAATGAGGTTTAAATCACCAATATTCAGTGGCCTTTTGTGTGACTGCCTATTAAAAATCATCTCATGGATCTTGCTCAAATCAACATGGTCCTAATAAATATTGGACAGGAATTGTTCCCTGGGAGGGTGGGCAGGCCCTGGCACAGGGTGCCCAGAGCAGCGGTGGCTGCCCCTGGATCCCTGGCAGTGTCCAAGGCCAGGCTGGACATTTGGGCTTGGAGCACCCATGGCTGGGAGTGGGACTGGATGGGCTTTAAGGTCCCTGCCAACCCAAACCATTCCATGATTCTGATTCCATATGATATAAATACCTGCATACAACACCCTTGGCTGATCATTGCATTCGCTGAGGAATGAAGATTGAAGAATACTCAAAGAGGGGAATCCAGTGATAGATCAAAAAATGTGATTTTCCCCAGTTTTTACACAGGAAAAAAGGAGATCCTGCTAAGAAATTAATGGAGAACAGCATCGAGAACCACCTTGTTCTGCTGTGAAAATCCACAATGTTTTCCCCTTCTGGAATATTGTCTGCAATCCTGATATTCTGGTCTCAGAAAGACTTCTAGAAAGTGGCAATAAAACATAGAAAAAATTATGAAAGCTGTGAAATGACATCTGTGTAAGGAAAAGCAATGAACAGACTGAAAACATCCAGCTTAGGAGAAATGTGACAGTGCTTGGTCATTTCTCCAAGGAGAATTCTTCATCCATCAGGTGGAAAGTTCAGGACCAGCAGAAAGAAATTCTGTCTCCAGAGAGTCTGGAAATTATGTGTGGAATTCCCCCAGTTTGAAGGAACATAATGTGGAATATTGGAGCACGAATAGAAAGATGCCAATGGTAGATTAAGGGGTTACACTGGATTATCTTAAAGGTCTTTTTCAGCCTTAACAATGCCAGGATTCTGGGATCAGCTGGTTTGTCCATCCAGGGAAAGCAAGTTTCAAGAGCAGCAGCAGGCACACAAAACTTTTCCTTAGGATCAGGCAAGACAAAATGGGGTTTGTTTACTTGCAAAGCCTTCTGGTGTGAGAGTAAAGCTGAAACAAAGAAAACCAGAAACGAGAAGCAAAGAAAACGAGGGGAGGAGGGAGGTTTGTTCCAAATGTTCCCTCTTTTGTTCTGTCTCGATCTGGTTTTAAAACATTCATTGTCTGAGGGGTTTTCCCCTCTCTCTGTTGGTGTTTGGTGCCTGTTTGTTTGTGGATGGCTCAGACAGAGCCATCTGCAAGCTCTGACTGACCCCAGCTGCCATCACACACCCCCACTGCATTTTGTAACATCAAACTGCTTCCCTCTCTTCCACTGAACATCCTCCAGGGATGACTCAAACAAATCAATCCCAATTTAGAGGAGGAGCTTTGGAGCTTTTAAAATCACCTTCAGAAAAACCTGGCAGGGCTCACGGTGTTAATGCAAAGGCTCCTGAACAAAATGTTTTTCTCCAGCACAGGGGTGGCATCTGCATCTTCCTCCCTTCTCTGCGTCCTTCCAGATGCCAAGGGTTCCTGGAACAGCCAATATTCCCAGTGCATCCAGGACAACCACAGCAAGAGCCTGGAGAGCCTGGGAGACAAAAATAATGGATGTTGGGTGCACCAGTTGGATTTTTTTCCATAATCAGTGACATTTTAGCAGATTACAGAGTGACTGGGGGACAGGGAGGTTTGGGGGGCTTTTAGGAGCTCCTGGAATTTGATGAATCCCTGGCTTGGGGGATACTGGGAGGTTTGTGAGGGTTTTGGGGGAGCCCCAGGAGTTTTGGGGGGTCCCAGCTCTTGGGGGACTCCCAGAACTTGAAGCAGGGGAGACTCTGGGGGTGCTGGGACTTGGGGGGCTTTGGAGGCCCTGGGATTTGGAGGGGCCCAGGTCTGGGGGTACTGGGAGGGCTGGGGAGTCCCAGGAGCTGAACCAACAGCTCTCCCAGTCCACCCTGCACTGCACTTCAGGAGGATTATCCAAGGAAGGATGGCCAAGCTGAAAAATCCTGGTTTTTTGGAAGGGACAGCTGAGCTGGACTGAGTTATCAGCCAGAAACTTCACCAGCCCTGACAAACCAGACCTGAGTCCTGAGGCCCAGGGCCGATCTCAGCCCCAGTGTGGTTCCACCACTCAACCCTTGCTTTAAGAGTTAGGAACCCCACTGCCTGAGTTTCCATCTCCTGTGACACTTCTGGCACCACCAGCCCCCTGCATCCCGGGAAATGGTGGGAAAGGTCAGGCTGGCCACAACAACAATGGCCAAAGCACCAGGGGGAATAAACCTCAGGGGTTCAGGTGTGTCAAAATCATAGAACTGTTAAGGTTGGAGCAGATCAAGATCAACATCACCCAGTCCAATCTTCATCCAAATATCACCATTCCCACTAAAGCATCTCACAAAGTGCCATGTTTTCCTACTTTTTTTAACACCCACAGGGATGGGAACTCCACCACGTCCTGGGTAGCCTGGTCCAATGCCTGACCACCTTTTCCATGCAGAAATTTTTCCTGACATCCAATTTAAAACTCCCCTGGCCCAGCCTGAGGCCGTTCCCTCTCCTCCTGTGCCTGTCCCTGTTCCCAGAGCCCGACCCCCCCAGCTGCCCCCTCCTGTCAGGAGTTGTGTAGAGCCAGCAAGGTCCCCCTGAGCCTCCTGTGCTCCAGGCTGAGCCCCTTTCCCAGCTCCCTCAGCTCCTGCTGGGGCTCCATTCCCTTCCCCAGCCCCGTGCCCTGCCCTGCACACGCTCCAGCCCCTCCAGGGCTCTCCTGTCAGGAGGCTCCCAGAGCTGCTCCAGCACTGGAGGTGCCCCAGCAGTGCCAGCTCAGGGGCCAGCACTGCCCTGCTTCACCTGCCACCCCAGGGCTGGCACAAAGAAGAGCCAGGACTGGGAATCCTGGCTGTGATTCCCTCTCAATGCTCTGTGCTCACACACAGGCCCTGTCTCTGGGACGACACACAGCTCCTGGAGTCCCTCTCAATCCCACCCCTCAGGAATGATGGATCATGTTCCAAACCAGTGCCACCTCTCCTGCAAGCTCTCCCTGCCAGGGGCATCGATCTCCTGCAGCCTTTTGATTTACTTGGTTCATCTAATGGGGCTGGTGGAGACAGGACCCAGCTGTGTCCACTCCAGCACTTCCCCCAGGACGTGAATTCCCAGCACCTGGAGGCTCTGCTGAGGCAGCAGCCCTGGAACTCACCAAAGAGAAGTTGAATTATTAATCTGCCCTGCCAAGAAGGGAGACAAAGAGGTTTCCAATACAGCAAGTCCTGTAAACTTGTGGGGCTTTAAAAGCTTTTTTTTTTTTTTTTTTTCCAAAACAACTCCAACCATTCCCTCATTCTCCAGACCCCTGGGAATGCCACAAGCAAGAAACAGCTGAACTGGAAACCAGTAATAAAAAGCAGTTTGTTTATTTATCCTTATGGATTGGGTTATTCCAAAAACTGAAGAAAAGGGTCAAGTTTAGGACCAGGAAATCAGAGTAAAAGTGTTCATATTCCTTGTAGAAGGTTCCTGGGATTGTGTTCCATGAGTCCCTGTAATTCCAGGCAAGACAAGGACATATCTCAGTAAAAGAGAATGCCTGGGTTTAGATATTTCCTGGAAATTGCAGGTCCCCCATGGAGCAGGATGTATTTCAAATGGTGTCCACAGAAGATAAACTCTTCCAAACCCCCTGCATGTACCCAAGGTGGTGGAAGTGGTTTTACAGCATTTAAATGAAATTCTCATGAAGAGAAGAAGCTGGAGAATGTCAGGATCTTCAGGGTCCTCCAACCCTGCTGCTCTCAGGAGTCAGGAATGCTAAAAACCACTCTGCTCATTCCAACCTTAATCCATGTTCACTTAATCCATGCCAGCACTGCATCCCACTGCTGGCTCTGAGGATGATGCCTCCTGTTCTCCAGCATCTCCTCCAAGGTTTTCACACCCATGGATGTCTTCAAGAAAAAAACTAAGAAAATTAAGAGTTATAAGTTTAGCTAGAAAGATCAAAGCAGCACAGAGTAATTAAGAGCCTTGCACAAAGAGTAGAGCCTGGCAAAAGAGTAGAAGCAATGTAGATTATTAATTACTAGCAAATTATTAGCAGATGGAGCTAGTTAGAGCTAAGAAAATCTATCATTTACATTATTAATTTTCATTACAAATACTGTGTTGTATTTGAAAAGAGAGAGTAGGGGACATTGTGAAGATGAAGAAGCCACAAGGTTGGCCAGAACCAGGCTGAGGAGCCTGGACTATGGCCCAAAGAATCATCAATTCTTCCAGTTTGAGAGAGGTGAAAAGTTGATGAAGAGTTTGGTTACTTCCTCTTCAATGACCCCAGACTCATTCCAAGACCCACCAACCCGTTTCAAGCAGAGAACTGTGCAGGCATGAGAGGACTTTGAACTCATTTTAATAGGAAGCAAGGGTAGGCAGGGTAAGGATATGTAAGAATCTTGTGATTAAATAGAGAGCAAAAGCCCTGTGATTTTTGCACAGTCCTTTTGGAAGCTATTCCTGTGTGTGCCCAGCACTGCAATAAATATACCGCCTTTCCTAACTCTAACTAGTGGAGAGTCTTTGTCCATCCTGCATTTTTGCATCAGTCTCATTCTCCTCCCACCCAAGGGATAATGAATGGCCCTGGAGTGGCTCTTTGTCATGATCATCACCCTGGATAAATTCTGTTCCACTGCCTCCTGAGAGGACTCAGCTACTGAGCAAGCAGGGGGAGAGAATTCCCTGTTTATTAGCCAAGGGAAATCCCAGCTACCTTTTTAAACAGGGAAAGGAGACCAGGAATCTTAGGAGAAAGGCACTGCTGGCACTGGCAAAGCCAGAAGAGGGAAGCCACAACATCCTCACTCTGCCCCAAGAATGTCCAGCTTGGAATACTGTGCCCAGCCAGGTTCTCCATGGAAACCTGCAGTGCTGCCATGCTGAGGAAAGCTCTGTCCTAATGCTGAGGATGAGAGCCTATTCCAGCATTTTCCGGGATGCAGCGCTCTGGATCTGCAATCCCACACATCCCTCCAGGCTGGCTGAGGATCTTTTAATGCCCAGAATTCCTTGGGCCCCACTCTGGGGGCTCTTTTTGAGCCTTTTGTGGATTGGGAATCCTGAGCCTGGGCCTCTTTTGGAACCTGTTATACACTGAGAATCCCAAACCTGGGCCTCTTTTTGAGCCTGTTATGGATTGGGAATCCCAAACAGGCCTCTTTCTGAATCTATTATGGATTGGGAATCCTGAGTCTGGCCACACTGCTCTGATAAGCTGGAGTTCAGGATGATGTGTGACACTTCTGGACCTCCTCCTGCCACCCTGGGCTCCCCAGAAGCCCCTGAGGTGTTCTCCAGCACACCAGTCACCTCCCTCACCTGGGGGACCCCTAAACTGGGACACGCTGGTCCTGGCAGTGTCAGTGCCTCCCCTGGGAGCACCAGGCATCCATGCTGGGAGGAGTAAAGCATCCCAGCAGGCAGCACGAACAGCTTGGGGTGATTAAAGTTATTACTGGATACACAAAAGAGCACAGGGATGGAGCAGCTGGCAAATGTTGGATTAGGAGGTCTCGGAGTCACCATGCCAGGATCT
Organism: Sitta carolinensis; assembly: GCA_032173965.1. Taxonomy (NCBI): domain Eukaryota; kingdom Metazoa; phylum Chordata; class Aves; order Passeriformes; family Sittidae; genus Sitta; species Sitta carolinensis. The sequence goes on along the minus strand of CM063296.1, from coordinate 13,050,704 downwards.
TTGGGCCAGATGCTGACAGGACTTGGGCAGAGAGGGACTAATTGACAGCACGGAGTGAGTTAAAGGGAAAAATCACTCCCTAAATGAGGGAAGATCCCAGGGAATCCACAGACTGATTAGAGAAGCTGCTGCTTAGCCTTTAATTCAACAGGCTCCGGGTGTGCTCTTTATTCCTAAGGCTAAAGCCAGACCTCCCCTCAGCCTGAACTCCCAGGAAATTAAAGCGGCCAGAACACCCCAAAGCCAGAGCAGCCAAAGTGACCCCCTGAGAGCCAGGTCAGTGCCTGGGGACACTGCAGCCATTGCAGGCTGGAGAAACCAGGAAACCACTGGGATTTCCCTCAGCAGGTTGGGAAGTCAGAGAACTTGGGAACTGGGGCATAAACTGCCACTGGCTGGGGGGGCTTTGCCATGGAGCAATGCTGGAGACAGGGGCAGAGCTGGGAGTCAGGGAGACCTTTGGAATGGATTTCTGAGTCCCTGTGGCCACCCTTCCAAGCCATTCCATGCTCACTAAGGATTGTGTATGTGCTGTTCCATGCTCACATGTTCCAGCTCTTGAAGCTGCTAAAAAGCACAGGATAGTCCAGTCAATATTTTTCCTGGAGATTTTCCACACTGTTATTTTCAGGAGAGATAGGGAATAGTTCATGGAAGACTCCAGTGTTGTTGTGCCACTGCATTTCCATGGTTCCATTCCATGAAATTCCAGTGCTAGGGGCAGTTTTGGGCACCACAATATAAAAAAAGACACGAAACCTTTGGAAAGAGTCCAAAGAGGCCACAAGGATGGGGAAGGGCCTGGAGGAGAAATTGAATGAGGGGGTTCTGAGGGACTTGGAATGTTCAGCTGGAGCAGAGGAGGCTGAGCTCAGACCTCCCCAGGGGCTGCAGCTCCAGTCTCTGCTCTGGGGCAGGGACAGCCCCCAGGAAGGGCTGGGGCTGGGCCAGGCAGGCTCAGGCTGGAGCTCAGGGCAAGGCTCTTCCCCCAGAGGGTGCTGGCACTGCCCAGGCTGCCCAGGGAATGGGCACGGCCCCGAGGCTGCCAGAGCTCCAGGGATGGACAGGGGGGTGTTGGGGGGTCTGGGCAGGGACAGGGGCTGGGTCAATGACCCCTGGGGGGATTCTTCCAACTCAGGAGATTCCATGATTCTATAAAAATTTTCTACAAGTCCCTCTGGGTTTTTACTGACTGAAGAATGTCTGGCTTTATCCCGTTTTGCATTCCAGAGCCCTGCCCTGGGGGGTTTATAGGGGTGGCTCCAGCAGAAAACCCATGGAAACAGCAGCACCGGGATCCACTGGCTGGGTTGGGTAGGGAGAGACAAATGGCATTAAAGGCAGGAGTGCAGTAAGAGGATAGAGAGCTTTGAGAATTAGTTATTTGAGTCTTTTTAACCCAAATCTCCAGTTTAATAAAGCAAAGTCCTTCCACATGATGCTCAGTAAAGTCGTGGAACAGAAGGTTTGGGCAGCCTAAGCTCAGCAGAGGGCACGACTTCCTAAATCCAGCAGCTGGACACAGGAGGGGTGGTGGAACCAGGGCGTCCTCCTGCTGTGCACAACCCCAGGACCCCTGCTCAGTACAGGGTGGGCACTGTTCAGTTCCTGTCACCTTCACAGGAAGAGGGGACACCTGGCTGAGAGCAGGAATTCATTCCCAGAGAGGATGGAGGAGGACAGCACTTCTGGATCACCATACACAGGAAGAAGGAAGCGGCTGCTGAGGAGGGGATTGAGCTGAATCACACCCATCCTTGATGGCTGGAGTTGATGGTCCTTTGAGTTGAAGGTCTTTTCCAACTTTAATCATTCTATGATCCCATGATAACACCCATCCCTCCAGCTGGATTCACCCTCTGCTTGAGCCACTCCTTGCTTGGAATTCTCTAAGTGATGGCAAAGAATTCCCTTCACCCACTCCCCTAGATGTGGCCACTCCTGGGATGTGTCACAGAGTCCTGGAATCTCCTGAGCTGGAAGGGACCCCCAGGATCATCCAGCCCAGCCCCTGTCCCTGCCCAGACCCCCCAACACCCCCCTGTCCATCCCTGGAGCTCTGGCAGCCTCGGGGCCGTGCCCATTCCCTGGGCAGCCTGGGCAGTGCCAGCACCCTCTGGGGGAAGAGCCTTGCCCTGAGCTCCAGCCTGAGCCTGCCTGGCCCAGCCCCAGAGCAGAGACTGGAGCTGCCCTGGGGAGGAGCTGCAGCCCCTGAGGAGTCTCCCCTCAGCCTCCTCTGCTCCAGCTGAACATTCCAAGTCCCTCAGCTGCTCCTCATACAGCTCCTCCAGACCCTTCACCCTCTTCCTGTCCCTCCTTTGCTCTCTCCCCAACAGCTTTAGCTCTTTCTGAGTTGGTGGCACACAAAATCGCCCCCAGGTCCATTTGCAAAGGCTCCTTCCCTCTCAGAGAAAGCTCCTTTGGAGGAAGATGACGCTTCTGGGCCCTGAACTGCAAGAAGCTGCACCAGCTCTGGATTTTTGAGGAAATCCTTAGGGAAGCTGCTGCCATGAAGAATATCCTGCTGCCATTCAGAACTGCCATCCCTGGAAGTGGTAAAAAAATGTGTAGAGTGGTGTTGGGGATGTGAGTTAGGGGTGAACCTGGCAGAGCTGAATGAATGGTTTGATTGATCTTAGAAGGCTTTTGCAACCTTAATGAGTCCATGAAGATTTCCTGACCAGCTGCTTTTATTTTTTTTGCTCCGCCATTGGCTCTTTAAACCATGTCCTTTAGGAGCCACAGGTTTAGGTCAGTGAGGTCTTGGACATATTTAACTTTCTTTTATTACATTTATATCTTATTTTAGGTCCCATCAAATCACCTAATTGCCAGTATGGGGAAAGTAGAGTTGAACCAAGGTGTTTTCATCCCAACCACTGATGCTCTCTACAGGTGCTGAATGGATTTAATTGAAGCCAAAACCTCCTGGTGCCATTCCAGGTGGGAAAGAAACATCTCTAGGGTGTTTATCAGGCAGGAAATGAAGCTTTAGTAACTGGACAGCTCCTGGGAGCCAAAAGGCAGAATGGAGTCAGAGACAGCTCAGACCATGATACCCAAGGAACTGTGATTGAAAAAAAACCCCATCAAATTAAATCAAACCAAACCAAAACCCTCAAAGAACTGAAAACCCTAACTGCATAAAAGTAACCCAAAGAGTAGCCATGGTCATGGCAGACTAGAGATAAACCCTCCTTCAAGGAGCTTCAGAGAGCCAGAGGATTTCTGGGGCAGGGGCAGAGGGGAGGTTGTGTCCCAGGCCAGGCTGGACGGGGCTTGGAGCACCCTGGGAGAGTGGGAGGTGTCACCTGAGCAGCTTTAAGGTCCTTTCCAACCCAAACCATCCTGGGATTCTGGGATATTGTATCATTCAGCCCTGAAAGCCTTTTGAGGATGAACCCCCCATATCCAGAGCTATCACTTCTCAGGGATTATTCACCTGCAACATCTGTGTCAGACATTAATTCCCCAAAACCTGGAGCCTCTTTGTTCTGCTACTCACCTTCACCACCACCACCACCAAACTGCAGCCAGAACAACAACTGGGATAGAAAAAAAGCAAAACCCCATATTTTATAATTCCATTTCTCTCATTTGAAGTGATGTAAGCCACACTTCCTTAAAAGTCTGGTTTGTCTGATCGTATTTTGAATTTATTGTAGCACTTTCTCTGCTCGTGTGGTCGATGCTGTTTGAAATCAGCCCAATCCTAGGAGCTAATTGCTGTGGTGACACCAAGTTTGGGGCTCCCACAGCAGAATTATTTCACTGTTTGCAAGAAGCAGACAAATCCCTGCGCAGATTCCATGTTAAGGGCTGCCAATCTGCTCGAAGGGCTCTTATCTGGAGGGATTAGGGAGTTATCAGGACCATCGTTGGCTCTGAGCACAGATAGGGCCCAGCAAATCCTTTCCTCCTGCCCTGACACAACAACAGCACCCAGGTGGAAGCCTTGGAGCAGAGAGTGATTGGGAACCCTCTGGGGCCCTGATCCCAGGTCTCCTCTCTCCTGCTCAGGGCTGGGATTGAGCTCTGGATTGTCAGAATTGCACAGGAGCTGCTGTCAGGAAAAGCAGGAGCAGAGCACATCCAACACCTCCACAGAGTGATGCTGGCTCCAGACAGAATTCCCTGGCACCCAGACAGGGCTGCCAGATGGCTGGGAAGGGCCAGGAGAACCCCACTGCTCCTCAGCCCTGTGGTAAAGGCCTTAAAGCATTCCAAGGGCATCAATAATGACTTCCTGGAGAATCCAAAAGCTGGCCTGCCCTGTGGGATGAGGCTCCCAGAAGGAACTGGCTGCTTTTGTTCCCAGGCAAAGCTTTGGGCCCAGCTATTCCACAGGCACATTTGGAAGCTGATGCTTTCTCTCCTTGAACTGCAGCCCAAGGAAAAGGGGGAGAGGGCACCTCTGGGACACCCAGGGGCTGCCTGGGAGCTCTTGGGGCTCAAGGAATGAACAGCAGACCCCAACTAGGAGGAAGCTGCACAGTTCCCAAGTTCAGGATGTGTCTGAGCCTTCATTGCTGGATTTCCACTGCACATTCATTCCCCAAAATACCTTTCTTCAGCTGCACTCCTGTTGTTAAAGCAGTTCTCTGACACAGAAGAAGTGCTCGGTTCTTCCAGCTTCTCCCTTAAATAGATCCTGGTGTTCCCAGGGCTCTTCCCCAAGCCCAGTTTTGCGGCTTTTCCAGACAAGGACTTTGAACTCCATGCCACATTTTCCTACTTGTATCTGTGGATTTCTGTTGCTTCCAGTGCCACTTGGTCCATCATCAACTCCATTCCTGCGGCAGGGTAAGGTTTTGCCCAGCCAGGGAGAACAGATGGCCCCTGAACCTTGCACCATGTTCCTCAGTTAGAAACCTTGGCCAGACCTCAGCCTTTGGGGTTATTCCATCATCTTTGGATCCCTGTCCAATTTGCTTTATCCCCAGGGATCAGGCTGAGGCTGGATATGAATTCGGACTTTTCTAAGTAGTTTTTTGTTGGAGCAGTTGGATTTTCTGCGAGCAGGGCTTTGAACTCCCCCCAGTGCCCTCCCTGTGGTTTTCTAGCTTCCAAGCCCTGTATCAAATCCCCCCAGAGCAGTGCCTGCCACAGCTCCTTTATTTATGCCCTGGGCATGCGGATCCTCATGTCCTTTGCTGATTAAATGAGGGATTGCTACCGTTTCAGAGCAAGACTCCACATGCCTGGACCAGGCTTTAGGAGGGTTATAACTCACCCAGCCAACTCTAATTTCACTTACAGGATTTACATTCAAGAATGGAGCTGGAGAGGCAGCAACACCTACCTGAAAATGAGATTGAGAGCTCCCCTCTCTTATGGAATGTGCCCCTGGATTCCCACCTGGAGCATTTGGGCAATGGGAATTCTCAGCAATCCGGGTTTTTTCCCATTATTTCCCCATATCCTGCTCCAGCTGCAGAGATGAACTAAGTCAGACTGGCTTGGGATGACCACAGCTCAGCCAGGCTGTTCACACCTGCTCTGCCCAGAGGGACAGGGCAGTTCCTAACCATGAGGAAGTGATGAAGCTCTTCCTCTGCATCACCCAGGGGCCAAAGCTCTCCACCACACCCAGAGTTTGGCTGAGCTTCCCACTGGTGAACAACCAACCCTTCTCCTCAGCACAGACCTTTTTAAAGCTTTTTTTAAAACAAACCACCACAGTGCCAGCTGAAAAACCAAACTCCAGTCCATTCACAGGCTTTGAACCTCCCTGCAGCACAGACGCCCCAAATCTGTGTCAGCAGGGGCAGGTGTTGTCCAGACCCTTCTCCATTCCCTGCATCTCCTCTGCTCTCCTGCCTCGGACAGCCTGGCTGGGTTGGTTCCCTCGGGATACCCATAAAGCTCCCAGCTGCAGGCAGGTTACACACTCCAACCCATCAATTGATCCCACAGAAACTCTGCTGTTTTCCCAAAGAAACAACTGTGAGGCCAAGAACTTCAATGACCTCCCTGCCTGAGGTTTGCCATGCCCTGCACTTGGAGTTTGTACTCAAAACATCCTTTTTTCCTTGTTTCTTAAAATCTTTCCACATCCGTTTGGATTTTTTCATTCTGCTCTCTCCCATTCTGCCCTATTCTGTTGTACTCCATTCTAAACAGGACTATTCCATGAACATTCTGATTTCCCACTGCTTGTGATTCAGCACAAGCTGCCAGATTTTCAAGAAACCTTGGGAGACTTTGTGCAGCTGAAAATATTGACAGTCTAACGCAGCTTTGTGTCCATCAAGCTGAGCAGCCAACCTGTGATCCCCAGCAGGTAGACAGGAAATAAAATGGCCCATGTGAAGATCTTAATTCTAATCCTGAGAGTTTCAAATGGATTTAAGACTTGGAGCAAGCAGTTTTATATCCAGTCTAAAATGCTCTTAACACCAGCTGTGATAACTGGGGTATTCTGATTTTTTTCTTATTTATTCCAGGTTTTGAATGCAGTTTATCTTTTGCCTTCCATAACCTCTTGTGGAAACAAGTTCCACAGTTTAATACTCCAAAGAAACAGCTCACCTGACTAACCCGTTTTTTCTGGGCTGGCTCATTGTCAGTTTTAATATCCGTGGGGATCTCATCATCAGAGCATGACAGGGAGTCATGCCATCCCAAAAATGAATATTTGGATTTGGGCAGAATTTTCTAATTGAAAGGGCCCTTTCCCCCATCCCAAAATTGAATATTTGGATCTGGGCAGATGGATTTGCTTCATGAAAGGGCCCTTTTCCCCATCCCGCAAATGAATATTTGAGTTTGGGCAGGATTTGCTCCCTGAAGGGGCCCTTTTCCCTCCCTGGCTCCCTGAAAAGCCTGGAAGAGCCATTCTGGGAGCAGGTGTCTGTGCTTTGGCTCTGTCTCATTGGTGAGGCTGAGTTCTGTCTCACTGTGCAGAAGAAAATGTAATTTCATCAATTCGGGATTTGCCACCTCTCAGTTTAATTGAAAAATCTGCTGCTGCCTGTGTCAGGAGAAAGAGAGGACTTATCTGTACCTGTCTGATTTACAGACAGTTAAAACACCTTTTGTTATTCTTCTGCTCACCCGAGGAGTTGTTTCTAATCCTCCTCTCCAGCCTCTTTCAGAGGGGTTTCCAGCCCTTGGTCATAGCCCTGGACCCAGAGCCTTTTAAAAATCCTTTCACAACAGCCCCAAGACCGAGGCCCTTTCAAACATCTGCCCCTGCTCTGGCTCTCGAGACAGGAGCTGTGCCCTGGAAATTTGGCTCCGGACCTGTGTCCAACTCCCAGCACCCTCTTGGACTGTTGCTGTTTGTAAATTCCAAGAGTTCCCTCGAATCCTGGGATCACAGAACATCCTGGGCTGGAAAGGACTCACCAGAACCATCCAGCTCAACTCCTGGCCCTGCCCAGAACTGAATATTCCAGTGCAGGACCAACTCCTGGAGCTAACTGGAGAACACCTTTGTATTCCAGGTGCTTTCTCTTCTCCTCTTGGCTTTACTGGGACCCTCCCACATGTGGCTGTAGCTGCTGGGTCCCCCTGGGGATCAGCCCTGGGGGTCTCTGGGGTACCCACCCAAGGAAAAAGCCCTCTCGGGCACTGGGCCCTCCCATCTGCAACTGGAGGGCTCCCACACCTGGCTCCAAACAAAACCAGGGAGGTGGTGCTGGGGCAGCAGCTCCTCTCCCACTCCTCAGTGAATGGCAACAGCTGTTTAAGCAAAAAGGAGAATTATTTTCTAAATGCAAAAGTTCACCTTTAAAATCCAGTGGCTGAACCAGCAACACCCTCCTGCCCTTTATTTGCAGCCCCTGCCTTTGTCAGTTGTCACAGCCAAGTGAAGCCAGCAGAGAGCTGAGCTTTTCTTCCAGTTTCTCCTTATTCCATTTGCCAAGCATTGATTTTCTTTCCCTTCTACCAGCAGAGCTTAAAATTAATAATTTCTATTTGATTTTGTCACTTGGGTGTCATCAATACTGGCAGAGCTGGACACGGGAGAAGCCAAACGTTTGGGGAGATGGAAGGCAGAGAGGGGGAGCAGCCAGCCTGGGATCAATGAGCAGGTCATGGAGCACATCAGGGAGGGTTCCTGGGGACAGGCTGGACACTCCCAGCCTGCCAGGGATTTGCTGGAATTCCAGCTCCGTGGCAGGTCCCAATCTCCACATGGCAATAGGAACATCTGCAGGGAGGGATCCCTCTATGCCAGTGATTTTATCAACAGGCATTACTCCACTCACGTCCCTAAACTGGATCTTGGCCAAGCTGACAAGGGAAACAGGGAAGAGGGAAGAGGATTTGCACTGAGATCTCCTTTCCCTGCTCTGCACTGCTCTGTGAAGGTTCCAGGTGCTCCTGGAATGCTGCTAGAGGGAACACAGCCTAGTGGTGGCACCAGCTTCTACCAGCATCCCTGGACAAGTCTTCCCAATCAGATCTTGTGAATGTTCTGCCATCCATGAGCAAAATGTGAAGCTCCACAGATTGTTCTGGACCAAAGGATGAAGAGAACAGGAAATATGGGAGGAAAAACAGAGGGAGAGCTGGAATGTGAAGGAGAATTTCTGACTGTGCTCAGCTGCTGCCCTGTTCAGCATCCACAAAGCTCAGTTCTGAATTCGAGGATCTCTACGTTCCCTTCCAACACAAACCACTGAACAGTTTTATGATTTGCATTTTTTTAGGACAGGGAGGTCACAGACCATCCTTCAGTCAGGACCTGCAGCTCCTCCCCAGGGCAGCTCCCATCTCTGGGACAGGGACAGCCTCCAGGAAGGGCTGGGGCTGGGCCAGGCAGGCTCAGGCTGGAGCTCAGGGCAAGGCTCTTCCCCCAGAGGGTGCTGGCACTGCCCAGGCTGCCCAGGGAATGGGCACGGCCCCGAGGCTGCCAGAGCTCCAGGGATGGACAGGGTGGGGGTGTTGGGGGTCTGGGCAGGGACAGGGGCTGGGCTGGATGATCCTGGGGGTCCCTTCCAGCTCAGAAGATTTTATGACTCTCTGATCTCTCCCAGCCTGAGGCTCAGAAGATGGAACTGCTTTCTGTAATTATCTGGAAATTATTTTCCATCCCCATAAAATCCAATGGAGCCAAATCAGAGGCATTTCAGATTTGGAGCTGTTGCTCCATCTGCTTTTCCCTGTACATGACCCACACACACTGCACGGTGCCACATCCTAGCCTCCTGTGCTGCCTCCAGCCCTCCCTGCCTGAGCACACTCCTGGTCTTGGAGCTCAGGGGGAATGAGCCAACATTTAATGCAGGAAAAGCCTCCCTGTGGGGCCCATTTGTGTCAGGAATTAAGGAGTCACATCTGAGTGGGCAGCAGAGCAGCAAAGGTGCCAGAACTCCGTGCCCTGCTCACAGCAGCTGCTGTCACAGCCCTGCAGGTGCCCATAAAACACTTAAGTGGCCATTAAGGGTTCAGGGAGCAACAGAAACTGGCACTGAGCACTCGGCCCTTTGGCTTCAGACATTTATCCAACAAGAGATGAGCAGCAGGAATTAGAGCTGGGAAGACAAGCATCACTGAGCCTCTGCCCTGCTCTGCTGGAAAGCTGGGGGATCCCAGCAGCTGCACTGGGCTGGGATTTTCTGTTGCCGTGGCCATGGAAATCAGGGCTGACTGGGCTCCCCACACCCACAGCACCAAGCTCTAAGGGTTGGTTCCACATCCCTGCACTGGGAGCTCTGGAGGAACTGAATTCTTTGGTGCTCTGCCATCAGAGGCAGTCACACACAGAGGGCCAGGCCTGGGGACACAGAGGATTTGGCTGCTGTGCCCTGATAAATCATTTGTTCTGTACTGGGGGGGAGGGCAGAAGTGATGCCCCCACTGAACCCCACAGAATTACCTAGCCTGGAAAGGCCTTCAAGATCACCTTGACCTCCAATCACCCCAGCACCACCATAATCCTCCCTAAACCACATCCCCAAAGGCCACATCTAGATATTTCTTGAACACTTCCAGAGATGGTGACCCCACCATCTCCCTGGGCAACTCATTCCAATGCCTGAACACTCTGTCAGGGAAATATTTTTTTCCCAAAATCCACCCTGAGCTTCCCCTGGCCCAGCCCGAGTCCGTTCCCTCTCCTCCTGTGCCTGTCCCTGCACCCAGAGCCTGACTCCCCGGCTGCCCCCTCCTGTCAGGAGTTGTGCAGAGCCAGCAGGGCCCCCCTGAGCCTCCTGTGCTCCAGGCTGAGCCCCTTTCCCAGCTCCCTCAGCCCCTGCTGGGGCTCCATTCCCTTCCCCAGCCCCGTGCCCTGCCCTGCACACGCTCCAGCCCCTCCAGGGCTCTCCTGTCAGGAGGCTCCCAGAGCTGCCCCAGCACTGGAGGTGCCCCAGCAGTGCCAGCTCAGGGGCCAGCACTGCCCTGCTCCTGCTGCCACCCCAGGGCTGGCACAGCCCAGGTGTCCTTGGCCTCTTGCCCACCTGGGCACCCCAGGCTCGTGTCCAGACACTGGCACCAGTTCCCCCAGGGCCCTTTCTGCTGAGCAGCTCTCAAAGTCACTCTTTCCCAAGCCTGCAGAATTCCACAGGTTTGCTGCAGCTTTTCCTGGATCAGGAATCTTCTTAAGGAAAGGGAGGTGAGAAGAACCAAAGTACCACCTAAGCTGCTGCATCATGAGCAGAGTCATCCCTGGCCAACAGGACACCACCATTAGGATCATTTACTCCATCCGTCCCGAGAGGAATTCTCTCCACCCAGCTGGGAAGGTAAAGGAGGTGAAAGAAGATCTAAAAGGGACCCAGCTGTGCCCTCCTGCACATCTGGGCAGTGTTGCTCCACCTCCACCTGCAGGAACAACCCTTCCCTGCCAGCAGCGTTCCCAGAGGGGGATGGAGAGGAAAAGAGCTGTGTGGGGACACATTTCCTTCCTCCCTCCCTGCCTCCCTCCCTCCCTCCCTTCCTTCCTTCCGACACTTCCTTCTGACACTTCCTTCCGACACTTCCTTCCTTCCTTCCGACACTTCCTTCTGACACTTCCTTCCTCCCTCCCTCCCTCCTTCCCTCCCTCCCTTGTAATGGGATTAATCCCAATGGATCATCTGCATTTCCTGTCACCTCCCTTACCCACCTTTCTGGAGGGGCTCCCAGTTATATGAAAGATGAGTTGGATCTCGAAGTTCCATTTTCCTTTTTTCTGACTTCAGTTTGTTTTTCAAACAGGTTCAGGGTTTGTTGTCCAAGTCCACATCACCCAGGAGTACCTGCACAGGAAGGGGACAAGGCTGGATTAAAAGGAGGCCTTGGAGGACTGAATGCGTCAAAAATCAGTTTTTAAAAACAGTTTGGTTTTTTTTGTGGTTTAATCTCTGAGGCTTTTCCTTCTGTTTAAACAGCAACAATTATAAAGAAAGGAATTGGACTGCAGATACAGCAATTATTGTTAATAACAGGAACCCTTTCTCAAGTGGGATTTTGATTTGTATTTTGGGTTGGTGTGGCCAGGTTTTGGGAGCAGGGAGGTCACAGGGGTGGCTGCTGTGAGGAGCTGCCAGAAGCCTCTCCTGTGACCAAAGGAGCCAATTCCAGCAGTTCCAGGATGGACCCAGCAGGCCAAGGCCCAGCCTATCAGGGATGGAATTGTTCTCCTTAAATAATAGGGAATGCCAGGGATGAGGCAGGAATTGTAGGGCAGGGACAAGGCCCTCTCCACCCCAAAAAAGAGAAAGTGACTGGGGGCCAGGGACCCCCTGGTGTCTTGGCAGGGGCAGGAGGGTGGCAAACAAGAGCCAGGGCACGAGGGGGATATGTGTGTGTGTGACAGGAGGGTCTGGAATTGAGGCACGAGGCTGAAGGACTGGGACAGCACTGGGAGAAGCCTGGGAAGTGCAGGGATGGGGTGGGAGCTGTGCAGGGGAATCAGGGGTGGAATTGGGAGAGGGGAGCACGTGGAGCAGAGCAGCTCCTGCCCTCGAGCACATTTCCTCCACCCCAGAGAAGACAAATGGGATTTGCTTGTGGTTATTGTATAAATCTACAGCACCCTGACACGGGGCAGAGCAAACAGCAGCGGTGGCAGCCTCTGCTGGAGACGGATGACAAACACATTTAATGAATGAAAAGGTGATGGAGCGTTCCTGACACAGCAACCCCAGCGCTGCTCTGTGAGACACCACTCAGAGACTGCAGCAGAGCAGCCCCAGCCCAGCCCCAGGCAGGCAGGGCACTGCAGGGCTCCAGACCACTCACAGTGTGAAATGAAAGGTGGTGTTTCGTGTCAGGCAAATAAAGGTGACTTGTGTAATTATAATTGTGGAATGCGTGGATCACTACTGTGGGACAACTCTAAAAATAAATTATATATCTGAATAAAGCAAAACATGGAAAGAGGCCTTTGAACTAACACTGGGTTCCCAATTAGCTGTTATATGTCTTAAGTTGTTTTGTAGTGAGAGTATTTGAATTATAACTTTAGGATGTTGCTTTTTTATAAAACCCTAGGCTGTTTTGTACTGAGAACCTTTGAATTATAACTTTAGAATAATGCTTTGTATTAAGGATTTTTTAAACTGTAGCTTTAGAATAAACAAAAGAGGGATATGGACTTATCCTGGGCTCCTAACAAAATCATGAGAACATCCTGAAGAATGAAGTTTGAACACACCATCTGGATATACATCTTTGGACATATCACAATAGAAGCTGGATACACATCCTGAGAGGAAGGTGGACTATCTGGATATACATCCTAGCATACATCCTGAGACATACATCCCAGGAGGAAAGGATAACAATAAAGTACAGAATTATGACATAGAAATTTTTAAATAGAAAAACTGATGAAATGGGAAAATTTCTCAATAAATACTGGCAAGCCCAGCAATCAGTGTGTAGTCAGAGAGGGAAACTTCTCTACTGCACTGTCTTGCTCATACCTTACCAAAAATTAATTAATAAATTGAATTATTGCTTGATATATTGGCTGAGTCAAGCTTTTCATTTCTAACAACAGGATCGCAGAATCATGGAATGGTTTGGGTTGGAAGGTGCCTGAAAGTTCACCCCATTCCACACCCACCATGGGCAGGGAAACCTCCCTCTAGGCCAGGTTTGTTCACCTCAGGCACTGAGGTTTTATGGTGGGATGTTGAAATTTTTGGTTGTTTGAATGATGGAGAGACAAAGCTGAAATTTCTGAGGGGGAAATACCAGATTTTCTGACCCATCCCCATTTTTGAGTGTTCAGCTCAGTGCAGTGCTGCTGTTGAGACCTCAAAAAAAGCAGAAAAAAAGAGAACAGGTTTATGGCTTGGCCAGTCTGGGGATTTAGGAGTGAAGTGGATTTTCCTGGACTTCAGGGTTAAAAACAAGCCATGTTTGGTGCTCATATGGGGTTGTATTAGGCTCAACACCTCAAAATTAGGCTCAAGACCTCAAAGTCAGGCTCAAAGAGAAGTAGAAGCCCAGCAAGGGCTGAGTTCCACTGCAATCGTGCTCCAGGTCCAGCACAAACCTGGGCTTGCTGCCTGATTATTTGGGCCTGCAGAGATTTGGTGACAGGGCTGGGTCACACAGAAATTAAAGACTGAATCTAGGCCATGATAGGCTTAGAGGAGATGATCTTCCAGGCGTTTTCCAACCTGATTGATTCCGTGACTCCATGGCAGTGCTCACGTTTGCACAGGGCTTCGCTGGGGCTCAGGGTGGAGCTGGGGCTGGAGGGTGGCTGTGTTGGGAATAAATCTCCAAAATAACTTGGTTCAAAAGTTATAAAGTTTATATGCTAGACAAAATAATCTTAAAGTTGCAATTACGTTAAGTTAAAACTTTAAGTCCCTGTTAATGATTCTATTGTTATTCCCGAGTGTCTCCTCTGCTCCCCATCCTTGGAGATGGCGCCTGGGGCCATGAGGAGGAGGGGGGCACCACCTGAGCTTGGATGCAAATGAGAAGACCTTTTTGCACGATCCAGCAAAAAGACCCCCTAAAACCATGAGCCACCACAAAATAACAGGGGTTAAATCACATCTATGGGTCAGGAGGGAGGTATAGTTGTCCTGGACTTTTTTTCCTCACCCTAACTACAGAGACATAAGTTGGAAGGAGGACCCCCGACCTCAGATTGAGAAGCATCTTTTTGGGAACTGCAAGGACAGAAGCCACCACTCTGCCCGCATCCCTTCGGTGGAGAAAGCTGCTGAACCTTCTCTGAGTCACCCCTGGGAGCAGCAGCGGTGTGAGCGCAATCCTTAAATAAAGGCATTGAAAAGGAGCAAAGTCTCCTGCCCTGTTGGTTTCAGCTGGGTTAAGCCTGGCTCTGTGTGAGTCTGGGGGCTCCTCTGCAGGCTTGGGGCAGTGCTGATCACAGAGGGATTGCAGGTGCCAAACTGGGCAGGTGAAGCCTTGCTGCGAATTAAACCCTGCCTTAAATCCTCTCCAGATCCTCCTCCCAGCCCCGCACGGGGTCACTGCCCCCCAAAAAGGCAGCAGGACTGCTTGCAAATCAGCCTCACTCATTCAGGGAGTTTCCTTCATGTCTTGGATCTCATTCACAGCCTGATCTGCACACAACTGAGGGAAAAATTGGCATTTGGAGCACTGGAAATAGGAGGGAAGGGGAGGGAGGGTGAGCAAGTCTCTGGGACAAACCCTTGCTGCTGTCACTGCTGTCACAGTTTGTGTCTCCTGAATCTTGCTCTGGATTTCACACAGAGCCTGTAGTTTTAGCCCTTTTTCCTAGGATGGAGGGAGACTGAAGAATTTCTATCTCCCATTTTTAATGGTTGCACATCAGCCTACCCCCTCCTGCTGACAGTTCAGGAGGGCACTGATAAGGGCTCTAAGGCTCTAAGAGCTGCTCTGCACAGGGCTCAGGCCAGGCAGCTCTCCCAGGATTTCCAGCCTATGTCCATGGACACAGCTGGCACACCCCCTGCAGACTGCTGGAGTTCAATCCCTGCCGTTTGCTGCTCTGGAGCTAGAAGGGAACCCCAGATAGACAGAAAAACTGCCTCTGTCCCCTCCCTACAGCCCCCCATGGATAATCCATCCCCTTTCCCAGGACTGTCCCCCAGGGACTCACAGTCCCCTCCCGGTGTCCTATTAAGGAGGAGAGCCAGTGCTGGGGGCTGAACTCTGCCAGCAGGGAACAGGGAGCTGTTCCTGAGCTAAGACACCTCCTCCTTCCCACGCAGAGCAGCAGCAGGGACTGGAGCCAGAGCAGCAGCCCCGGGCTTTGGGACTGGGCAGGGCTTGTCCTGCAGCTGCTGTGCCCAGCCCCCGGTTCTGCTCCCGCTGGGAATTCCTTGTGCACCTGCCAGGAGCTTGCTCTTCCTGGGACAGCCCCATTCTCCCGGCCCGAGGAGAACGGGAGCCTTGGGAGAGGCAAAGCCCCCTGCACTGCCGAGCCGTTCAAACCTCCCCCGTTCTCAGACCCTGAGCTGGTGCCTGCAGAGTGCTCTCCAGGGGCCAGGAAACACTTGAACTGGGAGGGGCTGGGGGATGCCCTTGCTCAGGATAGAGGGAGGTGCAGAGGGGATTTCCTATGGAGGGCTCAGATCCTGAAAAGTCCCCTACACTGCTCCTGCCCTTTTGTTTCCTCTTGCTGCTGATGTTGTCCATTGGACCAGCCCAGCCCAGTTTTATGGAGCTGGGAGCACTTCAGCTGGGCTGAGAGGGCTGGGATTGTTCAGCCTGAATCTGGGAAGGCTCCAGGGACACCTGCCTGTGGCCAGGTTGGATGGGGCTTTGAGCTGGAGAGGTGTCCCTGCCCATGGCAGGGTTGGAACCAGATGAGATTTAAGGTCTCTAACAACTCAAACCATTGGGAATCAGGATCCTAAGGCCTTCCAGTACTTAATAGGGGCTGATGAAAATGAGGAAGAGCGATTTTTCCGTGGTCAGAGAATGATAGGACAAGTGGGAATGGTTTTAAACTAAAAGAGATTTAGCTGAGATGTTAAGAAGAGGGTGAGGGTGGGCAGGCCCTGGCACAGGGTGCCCAGAGCAGCTGTGGCTGCCCCTGGATCCCTGGCAGTGCCCAAGGCCAGGCTGGACATTGGGGCTGGGAGCAGCCTGGGACAGTGGGAGGGGTCCCTGCCCATGGGGTGGAATGGGATGACCCTTCCCACTGCCACTGTTTTAGGAATCCCCGAGCCTCGCTCCCCCCCAGCCACCCTGGCACCATGTGCAGCACAGATCTGTGCAGAGGAGCTGTGGGTTAAACCAAAATCCTCCTCTGTGATGCCATTTCTGTGGGACAGGCCCCCAGACCCTCCTGCACATTCCCCCCCCCCCCAAAGCTGGTGACAGCCCCGGTGCCACCAGCCAGCCCTGTGACAGACAAGACAGCTCAGCAGCTGCTCCTTCTCCACTGTTGTGCCCGTGGCTCCTCCTGATCCAGCTCACAGGACACAGATTGTTACCCAGCCCTGTGATTTATTCAGCTCTGGCAGGGCTGTGCCGTCCCTGCTCAGGCTGAACACTCAATAAAACCTGTCCATAAACACAGAGGCCAGAGGGGAACATGCCCTGACAATGGGAATAAACAAAACCAGGGAAGCTCCAAGTGCAGGAGACAACCAGAGGCAGAAACATGGCTCTGTCGGGGCAGGGGAGCCCTGCAGAGTCAGGATCTACTCAGGGTTTTTATTAATGGCACAAATGAGGGGCTGAAGATATGCTTAAAATCTCCAAATTGAGTGGGAAGGAGCGCAGAGATCACAGCTGGGATTCAAATGTGACATCCTTAAATAAAAATTAATGTTGCGAAATGAGTAAGAGAAAATTCAGAAAGATGAATGGGGAGCAATGAGCTCAGGGAGGAGAAAACTCCAGTGAAAAAGGAAAGGAAAAATAAGTGAGGAGGCCAGGAAGGTCTGAGCCAGGTGTGCTCTTCCCTATGGAAAATCCTCTGTCCCTGCAGGAATGAGGCCCTTGAACCCCAGGGTGAAGACTTGCAACTGGAAAATGTCATTCCACTCCCAGGGCCAGGGCCAGCCCCCAGGAAGGGCTGGGAGGCTCAGGCTGGAGCTCAGGGCAAGGCTCTTCCCCCAGAGGGTGCTGGCACTGCCCAGGCTGCCCAGGGAATGGGCACGGCCCCGAGGCTGACAGAGCTCCAGGGATGGACAGGGGGGTGTTGGGGGGTCTGGTCAGGGACAGGGGCTGGGCTGGATGGTCCTGGGGGTCCCTCCAGCTCAGGAGATTCCAGGATCCTGTGATTTGCTGTTGGGGGACCCATCAGGAATGAGGATTTTCCCACTGGGTGTTTTCCCATCTCAACGGGCCTGGCAATCCAGGGGGGAACACTGAGCATCCCTTCCCTGCAGCCCAACATCCTCTGAGCCAGGGACAGATCCAGAGCAGCAGGAGGGGAGGAAAGCACAACAGAATGTGCTGGAAAACTGTTGCTCCTCTGCTGCTCTTTTCCCAGGTGCCCTGAGCAGGGAGTGACTCAATGATCCCATTTCCCCCCAGTGTCACCCTGGAAGGCTTTGAGAAGCCCACAGAGCCCTGTGGGGCAGACACAGAGCATTCCCTGCTTCAGGCTGATCCCTACAAACTGCTCTGCCCCAGGCTTGTTAGCCAGGAAAACTGAGGAAATTGAAGTGGCTGATCACAGGATAAAGATTTCCTACATGGAACCAACAGAATGAAACAGGAGAGAATTCCCAGCAGAGCAGGGACAGCCTTTCTCTCCATCTGCCTTTCCCTGGGATTTTCCACTCCATCACGTCCAAGAAGGGCTGAAATTCCAGCAGGATGAATGATGAGCAATGAGGAAAGAAAGGGTGCTGGATGAGGAACAGTGAGAGTTTGGGGTGGCTTTTTGTTCAAATCCAGCGAGGCTTGGAGGGATATTGCTCTCTATAAATCCACTGGAGAAACCTGAAAGAAGGGAAAGAGGCATTTAATCTAAAAGTAATATTATCACAAGGATAGATGGCTACAAAGTGACCAGAGATAAATTCAGGCTGGAAATTGGGAGAAGTCTCCAAACAGCTGGAAAATGAAGTCTGGTACAGCTGCATAGATGATGGGGAAGGGAGAGAGAAGGGAAGGGAAGGGAAGGGAAGGGAAGGGAAGGGAAGGGAAGGGAAGGGAAGGGAAGGGAAGGGAAGGGAAGGGAAGGGAAGGGAAGGGAAGGGAAGGGAAGGGAAGGGAAGGGAAGGGAAGGGAAGGGAAGGGAAGGGAAGGGAAGGGAAGGGAAGGGAAGGGAAGGGAAGGGAAGGGAAGGGAAGGGAAGGGAAGGGAAGGGAAGGGAAGGGAAGGGAAGGGAAGGGAAGGGAAGGGAAGGAAGGGAAGGGAAGGGAAGGGAAGGGAGGAAGGGAAGGGAAGGGACTGGGGCAGTTTTGAGTTGGAACTTGGGATAAATGTGGAGGGAATTAGGGAACACAGTGTCTGAGAGAGCCAGGAGTTGGAGGTGATGACACTGAAGGCCATTTTTGTATGAGCAGAAGGGGATTTCTGGTTGAATTCCTGGTTGCACTCTTCAGCAGAGCTGCCTGGCAGCTTAGAGGAGAGGGACACTCCAGCCCCAGAGCCCAAACCAGGAGAGCAGGGAGCTGAGGGGACAGGATGAAGGCAATTGCCAACATTTCCAGCTCTACCAGGAGTTCTTGCCATGCCTTAGGAAGAAAGGATGTGGATGAAGGGCAATGCTCTTTGGAGGGCTGCCTGCAGCCCAGGATGCCCTCAGAACCCTTGGAGTGCAGGCTGAGGGAGCAGCCCTGCACAGGCACAGCAGGAGGGGCTCTGGAAGGTCCTGGGAGAGCCCTGAGGACTGTGGAAAACGAGGCTCACTTTCCTGGTCAAATTTAAAAATGTTTAATAGAGACAATAGGAGAAATAAAATAAAGCAAAAGAAATACAGCTAGCAGGTGTCTTGGTGCTCTGCCAAGAGCACACCAGTGTCTTGGAACCCCCCCTTGTTATCCTGTTCTTCATGCATGGACTTACGCACATTCAGTTTTCCAGGAACTGCTCTGCATGGTCACTCCTTGGGTCTGTCAAGCACAATTCAACTTTTATTCGGTTCTTATCATCTTTTGATTTGGGCTGGGGTGTCTTTTTCACAAGTGGTGAATGCTGAGAGTCACTTGGGCCTCTTCTGGAAGTTATCTATTCAGGCAGCTAAAACACACTACACCTAAATTCCAAATTACAGCAAAAAAACCCAACTTATTATACATCTATTCAGACAGTTAAAACACACTAAAAACTACAGAAATAAACATCATATTTATAACATTCATTCTAACATTTGTAAAAAGCCAATACCAAAATATGCATTTATAACAGGAGGGAAATGTCCCAGCCAGGAGCAGGATGAGGGAGGGAAATGCTCTCCCGGGACGCCGAAACACTCCCAGCCTTGCTGGGGAGGTGAGTAGGAGATTTTGGGGTTTCTGACAGGGCTTGGGGCCCTCACACGGCCAGGGCTGCAGAGCTGAGGCAGAGCCCAGCTCCCACATTCCAGGAATCCTCTTATCGCCATGGCAACGGCGGAATCGCTGCTTCCCACGGCTGGACAGGCACAGCCGGAGGTGTTTGAAGTACTCAGAGATATCAGTTATCACCCATCACGGAATGAACCCTCCCAAGAAATGCCAGGCCGGGCTTTGCAGAGCCCAAACAGCTTCCCTTTTTCCATTTTCTGCCTCTATCACAGGGAAGTGGAGTTAATGTATGGAGTAAACCACCCTTGAGTGATGTCCCTAAACCACTCAAAGAGTGACTTCAATCCTCAATGGAAGCACTTGCAAAAATCTGCTTTGAAAGGAACAGTTTCGAGTCACTTCAAGGCAGCCACGATGTGGGACCTGGGAGCTGCTGGCTCCTCATTTATTTTCCAAATCCAGGAAGGAAAAGCAGCCACTCTCTACTTGGATTCTTACTTCTCTGGGAAAAAAACAAAATAAAAACAAACAAACAACAACAAAAAAATAGAAATAAAAAAAAAAAAAAAACAAAAAACAAAAAACAAAAAAACAAACAAAACAAAAAAAAAAACACCAGAAAGAAAAAGCACAAAACACCAAGAAGGAAGAGTAAGAGGGCTGAGTTCTGAACAGAGAAATGAGAGCTGCATGTTTTATGTCCTCTGCACAAAGGATCCACAAGGAGAAAACGGCTCTGGGCTCAGCAGGCAGACAAAGGGAAGGATTGGGAGAGCTGGGGAAAGGAAAGCCACGGCAGTTTGGGATGATGGGATGATGCTGAAAATGCTCGTTAAAAAATCTGTTTCAAATGGGCGTTGAAGAGAACTCGGGGGTTTGTCTAAACTCATTTTTTTGTGCGTGGAATGAGCTGATGCTCCACGGAAACGTGATCCTGGCGGAGCTCGCTGCTCAAACACTGCTGGAATGCTGATCCCAGAGCTGGAGCTGCTCCTGCCTGTCCTGCCCTGTGCCTGGAAACTCCTGGAATGCCGGAGGCTGATGCCTCCAAGACCATGAGGCAACACCCTGAAGCTCATTCCAGCAGTGGCATTTCAGAATATAGAGCCCACAAAAAATAGCTTAGATTTTCCTAAAAAAAATTCCATTTGCAGCTGAACTTTCAGCTTTTCTGTGGCTTTTCCCTTTTTGTCTTTTTTATTTTTATTATTATTTTTTTTAATTTTTTTATGGGAAGAGGCTTCTTTTGTAGCTGCTCAAATAACCAATGTGGTGCCTGCCCACCACGTCCTGGCAGAGCTGTTTGACCAGCCAGAATTAATGATTCTGGCAAAGCCTCAAAACCACAAACACAAGGAATTCCCAGGTAAATCTTGGCAACCCAGGGCTGACAGACATCGAATGGGCTCCTGGGCAAGTTCAGCTTCAGGGGGCAGCATTGCAGCCCCTGGGATGTTTGACAGGCACATTCAGCAAAACTGGGAATGGTAACAGGTATTCCACAACACTTGGAACAACCAGCCCTGCTCCAGGTTCTCCTTCCTTACTGCTCCTCCTGAAAAATGGCTTCTTAATGGATTTTTTTCTATAATAAACTTAACGTCTCCAGATTTTATTTCCCACTTGAGGTCTAAATCATCTTTGCCATAAATGTAAAACAACTCAGCCAATGGCTTGGTGGGGCAGGTTTACAATATATCATTCCAAGAATAATTTAGAAACCTGGGAAGTTTTTCTTCCCTATAAATTTGCTCAGCTCATTACTGAGATAGGCTGTGAAATGAGTGGATTCCCACTGGAAAATGGGAGCAGTGGAAATCTGAGAGCTAGGAGTTGGTTTTGATTGCTTTGCTACACCCCAAAAAATTGTTTCTTGTAAGGAGGGGGTGGATGATCCATATTGGATCACACAGGAGGGATCCAGAGTGGCTCTACATTAGCCAGGAAGTGGTGGAACAGCTCAGAGGGTGAGGGAGAGGGACCCTCTGAGCCTTCATCTTCTTGGCCTCACTCCCCCAGCACGGGGAAGCAAAATGCGAGCAGCTCCACAAGTCCACATGGATAACTGCTCCCCCTCCTGTGATCCATTGCTCTTGGATTAGGTGGCGCTTGTGGGGCTCTCAGACAAGAGTTTGAGATCCACGAGCACAGCAAACAGGGAATCTCACCCAGAGAATCCCAACTCAGCTTCCTGGGAGACCTCAGGATGGAGCCAAGACTGCCTGGATGGGAATCCTGCACCAGAGGAAGTTCAGGAAAAATTTCTTCACAGAAAGAGTGGTCAGGCATTGGCACAGGCTGCCCAGGGTGGAGTCACCATCCCTGGAAGAGTCTCAGAACGTGGCATGTGGGGACATGGTTTGGTGGAAATGGTGGGATTTGGCCCAAGATTGAGTGATGATCTTGGAAGTCTTTTCCAGCCTGAATGATTCTGTGACTCTGGGAACTCAGGAGGAAATTGAGCTGTCCTGAGCAGGAGAACATTCTGCCTTTCTCTCCAGGTCACTTCTGGGATAAACCAGACTGCAGGAATGGAAGCAGAACCACCACAGGTTGGTGAGAGGTTGGATTTAGCTGCTCCTGAGGCCAGCTCAGAGAGGCCAGGGTCTGGGAGTGAGCTTTGTGCTCCCAAGCCAGAGGAGGAGAACATGGATGGGTCCTGGGCAGGCTCTTCCACTGTGGGAATTATTAAAAGTAAGGGGCGTTTGGAAAGCTGGACAAGAAAGTCTCAGAAACCGAATAAAACAGACAATTTAAAATTGAGCTACAGCTGTAAGGTTTGACAGTAGAAAAAGTTACTTTAGATATAACAAACAAGGACAGGAAACAACACCTAGTGTTTTGGACTTTGCTAACACAAACCTTAGGATGGCAGAAAAATATATCTAGCAGGATATTATAAAATTTTAAGCTCAATAATGAAGTACTGTGTATTATAACTAAGATGCAAGCAAGCAAGCATTGTGTAGGAATGAGCAAGCATTGTTCTAAGTAGGTGTACGAGTGCTTTTAGTGATTGGCTAAAAGAAATGTTTGCTAAACTTCGGCTAAAAAGTTTAAATAAAATTTTTTTATGCTACCGGCTAAAAAGTTTTTTAAATGATCTGTAACAGAGAAATCCCCAGCTGCTGTTGGGGAGACGTCAGCTTTTGTCATCTTCCCATTGTCTCAATCGTGTAATGAGAACGAGAGTTCAATAAAAGAGCTCAAGACACGTCCATCACCAGTCCTATTTGTGCCTGTATACAGCGAAATAATTGCCACTAGATTGTCCTCAGAAGTCATTCCCCAGAAGGAGTTCTTGCAGGTCAGACCTCTCCTCTCACATTTTTGGGTTCATATTTTAGTTTCAGGAGGGTGTTGGCCCTTTTGGGTGTGTGGGATTGTTATGAAAAGCTAGGAGCCCAGCTGTTAGTGATTTCAGCTTTATTCAAAAGAACCAGCCTGGGTGAGGGGCCCGTGGGGTGCAAGCTCACCACCGCTGCTCCTGAGACGAGAAGGACGAGGAGGATGAGGAGGACGAGGAGGACGAGGAGGATGAGGAGGATGAGGAGGATGAGGAGGACAAAGAGGACAAGGAGGACAAGGAGGACGAGGAGGACGAGGCCAAGGAGGATGAGGAGGACGAGGAGGATGAGGAGGATGAGGAGGACAAGGAGGACGAGGAGGACAAGGACAAGGAGGACGAGGAGGACGAGGAGGATGAGGAGAACGAGGAGGACAAGGAGGATGAGGAGGACGAGGACAAGGAGAACAAGGAGGACAAGGACATCGGTTCCATCTCCTGGTGGATCTGGGACTTCTCACCTCAGGAGAGTCCTCAGTGTAATAAATGTGGTGGAATAATTTGTGCTTTTATAAAATATACATGAAATAAAGTTCTGCTTGTGAGAAAAGTTCTTAAGGTTTTAAAACCACTAGCCAGAACCGGGGAAAAGATTGCTTCAGTGCCACAGTCCATTCCCCTCTAAAGGTCCCAGCCAGGCTAGCTCTAGTCCCTCAGAGGGGAAACAATGTGGTGACGACAAAGATAAAAGACTAAAAGGCGCTCCTCCTCTCCAGGTACAGTCCTGTCGCTTTATTTCAGAACTTACTCCATGAAGAACCTGGTAGGAAAGAGAGAAAGAGAGACCCTGGGCATGTGGCCAGGTGGTTTTGTACCCCCTTGGGAAAAAGGAGGGGGAAAGGAGAGGCTGCTGACCAATAGGAGAAGACCCCAGGACAGGTGGGAAGGGTGGTGTCAGGTAAAGGGGCACAGTGGTTAATGGGAAAGTTACATTTGTGTGGAAAATACAAAACTTCTAGTACAATTTAACAAAACTGCTTTGTGTAATACAACACTTCAGAAATTGTGAAACCACAGATGGCAGCGGAGAGAAACAAACGAAGAGACATGGCTCCATGAGAAGACAGGCCCTTTCCTGGGATGGTCCAGGAAACACCCAAGCGATGAATACTCGATCAGGATCTCCAATCAAGATAGCCAGAGTGGTCAGGAACGTGCATTCCAATACCAGGTTCCTGTAACTTGATGAACAACATTCATCCTTCCCAGAAACGGCTTTGTCCAGCCCAGCACAGAGAAAAGGAGACTACATGAATATGTGAAACCACGAAAGAACGGGAGAAACTCTGCCCCAGGTGAAAAAACTGTATATAAACAAGCAGAGACGACCTGTGTGAACAGAGGGGATCCGAAGCAATAGAGTTCAGATCAGAGTTCACCCAGCATCGACCCCGGGCTCGGAGCTGTCCCTTTGATTGTGGCTATCGGAGACCAAATCTCGGTCGCAAAATAAAAGCCTATTTTTTAATGATAAATTCAGCTTTATCATTTATTACCTACAACACTCAGGAAGATGACTGCAGGCTCATGGTCCAGGGGTGTCATTTAGACTGAGTGCTGTTCAGTTATGGTGACAGGACAGACCCTAGCTCTAGCTGATGGGACATGATTCCCTGTGGTTCTGCTGGGCTAGAGTTACAGTTTTTACTCTATTGTTTTATGCTGGTTTGATGTTTTGAGGGTCCAAATTGCACCAAAGGCCCCTCATTTGCATGTGGTTTGTGCACAAGGTCTTCTGGGAGCAGTGGAAGTGGTGCCCGATGAAAAGGGACATGGACACAGGGTAATAAGGGACACAGAGTAATAAGGGATGTGGACACTGGGTAATAAGGGACATGGACACAGCATAACAAGGGACATGGACACTGGGCAATAAGGAACATGGACACAGGGTAACAAATACAGGATTTGCAGAACACATCCTAACTCATCAAGGGGTATTAACACTCAACAATGACAACAAAAGGTAAGTTTAGAATTTTAGCATTTAACATTCAATAAAAAAACTAACATTTTAATTTAGAACTTACGAACGCTTGATATTTAATAGTAAAATAACCCCTTAATCAAGAGTTTGTGTCTTTGGGGTCTTATTCTTTGCAGGGTGACCCTGACAGGTGACACAGACCCCCCCCAGCCAGGAGCTCACCCCACAGCCAGACCCCTCGTGGGCTCTGTGGCCTAAGCAGAGCAAGTTTAAGGGATCAAGAACTGATCCCTTAAAATGATCCTGGCTCTGGATACAGGGTCAATAGGAGTTCTCTTCCCAAGGCAGAGCCCAGCAACCACCTCCCACCAATGGAGAGTAAATCCTCCTCTGATAAACTTCCCAGCAACAGCCTCATGGATTCCTGAAAAAGCAGGGAATTCCTTTAGATAATTCCTCAGAAGTGGCTTTAAGAAATTGTTCATTTCATGCTATGGAATGACAACAAAAATCCCAACAATCCTGGACTCTACCAGGAAAACTCCAACCCCAAAGCTGAGGATCTCCGCAATCCCAGGAGAGCAAACTGGACATGAGCACTTCTCATCCCAAAAACTTCCCCCCACAGCTGTGCCCTGTTCTGAGCTGGGCTTTGTGGCTACAAAAAGGCTAAAACAGGACCTAAACAGGCCCCAAACAGCCCCAAACAAGGCCTAAACAGAAGTTAAGTTGTGAACCAAGGGGTGACCAAGGTGTCCTAACTCCACAAGTGTCCAGCAGAAACCCAGAATTTAGGATTAAAGTGCCATAAATACAACACAGGGAAATGCACTTGGAATGCAATGATCAAATCTGCATCCTGAAATAGCAATAAATCACCTGGCCAAGGCCTTTCACTTCCAGCCCTGGAATTATTCCCTCTCTATCAAACAACTCCTTTCATCAAAAGCTCCATCTTCAGATAATTTATGGGCCCTCCTTCCTGTCTGCTTCTCCTCATCTCCATAGAGACAAATGGATTTGGGACAGCACGGGAGAATTTCACTCCATGGATTGTAAGAAATCTTCTAATTTCCAGCCTTGCTCCACTCAGGGCTGGTTTATATCTGTTTGATCTATTTCCATGTTATCCCTTAATAGCTTTTCCACATTGAATATTATCCCCCAGATGTGTTTCTATTAAGAGCCATCACCCAACCCCTCAAAGTCATTTTGCACTGTTGACAAAGCAAAGCTTTCCAAGTGTGCTTTCCCAAGGCAGGTGCTCCAAGCTCCCTGATCCATCATTCCTCTTTCTTCATGTGACCCAAAACTCATTCTTAGGCCATTAATTGGATAATCTGATTCTTCATGTGAATTAAAACTTTAGAAAATCAAAACACTCTGTCTTCTTAGAAAGGAATGTTTGGGTTTCTTTTTCCAAAATCCTCTTTTGCATCATTTATTTCCTTTTCAATTTTCTCCAAAAAAAGTTTAAAATCCCCTAGAATTGGAATTCAGCTTTTTCTTTTATCAAAACAGAATAGTATGCTCGATCCAATTTTTTTTTTCCAATGTGGGGAATGAAAAGAAATTTTGTTTCCATTTTACTTTGTGGAATCATGAAGATGGGAATAAGATGGGAAATGAGTTCTATACCCTTAAAGCAGAAGTGTTGTGGTTCCCTGGTGAAGTGGAAGATGTTCCTCCCAAAGTTCCTGGAAGCAGGGGAGCAGGTGGCATGGCCATTCCAGTGGTGGGATGGGACTGGGGCCAGCACAGGCTTGCTGACATCCCTTGGGAGCTGGGAGATCCAGACCTCTCCCAGGGGGAAGCTCCTATTTACAAAAATCCGTGACAGATTCCGCAGCAAATCCAATCTTTGCCAGCACATGACTCAATTCCTCCTGCCGGGTTTTGATTATTCCACTCCCTGACTCCATTTCCCAGGAAGTTTTGCTCCCTGCACCAGTCCAGAGGCAGGAGGGGAGCAGATGGAGCAGGGGCCTCGTGCCCCCAGTGTCCACAACCCCCCTGTTCCCAGGGCTTGGGTCTGGGGCTCTCTCCAGCTGTGCCCTCACCCAGCACTGTCCCCACAGCTGGGGGGACCCCAGTCCTGCCCAGGGTGGGGAACACAGGCTCCTGGAAGGCTGGGATCAGCTAAGATGGGAATTCTCTGCCTGGTCACTGCTCCAGGCCCTGGATCTGAGAGCACTCAGACCCATCCTGGCAATGTCAGACTGTGGAAATTACCCCTGGAAAACTTCCTAATTTCTTTATCAATTCTGCTCCTTCAGGAATCCCCTTTGCCCACATTTCTGCTCAGAAGAATCCCAGTCCCAAGCAGGGTTTTCCAGCTTCTTCCTGGCCAGATCCCTGCTGTCTCCCAGCTATCCTTGCCTCTCTCCTGCACCCCAGACTGATCTTTTCCCTCCCTTTTCCATCTGTCCACAAACTCTCACCTTTACACTTAAAGCTTCTCAAGCTGTTTCTTTGCTGTTCTCCTGCAAACACCCCCATTCCCATGGAACAGCCTCAAAATCTTGGCATTTTCCTTCCCTGTTCCTGCATTTCCCTCTTTCAATCTTCATCTTTAGGTGTATTTTCAACCCTTATCAATTTAAAATTAATTCCTGCTCCAGTCCTTTCAGTGGAGAACTATTGAGAGATGCATTCATCAATCCTTAGGCAGATGAAAGAATCCTTTTTACCAGCACTACAATCCTCAGGCAAAGGAAAAAGGGACAATGGGAAGCTCTAATGTGGAGTCTCCCAGCACGTCCCGTTCTCCATTATCCCAGTGGAGAGAAAATCAGAGCTTTCAGGCTGAGATTCGTGAGATCAAATGTAGGCAATCATTTTAATTGGAATTAATTGCACTGCACTGGAAGTGTTGACTCCACAGGAGCCTCCATTGAGGCTCTGAGGGAGACAGGAATGTGGAACAGAACAGATCCAGGTGTCCTGACCTGGATTCCCTGGATTGGACCAGGGACCACAAATGAAGCTGGAGATCAGGCCAGCAGATCCATCACCCCCAGCCATGGGCAAAGAAAGGAGGAAAATCAGGGCCCAGTAAACTCCTGCCATTAGGAAAGGGCTCGCTGCTGGAGTCAAGTGTGGAGCAGTGAAGGACTGGTCTGTCATGGAAACATTTTGGGAAGCTTCTCCCTGAAAAGTGGACTCATCTGCCCAGTTTGGTGTCCCCAGCCCTAAAGGAGGCTGGCTGTGCCCCAGGGCCCTGTGCTGGCAGGAATCAGCCTTGGGAAGCACTGGAATATGGTTCTGGAAGAGAGGGTTCCTCTCTTCCCACCAGCCCTTTCCAATCCTCCTGGTAGCTCCTGAGCAGGGCACAGCCTTCAGCTACAGGGCAGAGGCTGAGGGGGAGGGCTGAGAGCAGGGAGATGGGGATCATTTCCTTTGGGGACCCTTTCCTATGGGGACCCTTTCCTATGGGGACCCTTTCCTTTGGGGATCCTTTCCTATGGGGACCCTTTCCTTTTGGGGACCCTTTCCTTTGGGGACCCTTTCCTTTTGGAGACTCTTTCCTATGGGGATCCTTTCCTATGCGGATCCTTTCCTAGGGGGATCCTTTCCTTTGGGGATCCTTTCCCTGTGATGATCCTTTCCCTTTTGGGATCCTTTCCTATGGGGATCCTTTCCCCTATGGAGATCCTTTCCTTTTGTGGCTCCTTTCCCTGTGGGGATCCTTTCCCTGTGGGCATCCTTACCTTTTGGGGATCCTTTCTTTTTGTGGATCCTTTCCTTTTGGGGATCCTGTCCCTATGGGTATCCTTTCCTTTTGGGGATCCTTTTCCTGTGGGGATCATTTCCCTGTGGCTCCAGAAATTCCTTCTGCACAATTCTCCCTTCCTTTCCTCTGGGGCAGCAATTCTACCTCCCAGCAATGTTGAGGTGACAGCCTGAATCTCTCTCAGCTTGTGCATTGTCCGTCCTTTGGGCACTGGGAATCCCAGGTCTTTCACCAAACCCATGGAGATGTCTCTGGAAGCTGCAGGAATTTTGCAGGCAAGCTCTGCACAAACTCATCCAGGCTGGGCAGATCAGCCCATGGGTTTCTTTTTTATCCCGTTCTTTTCACCATCTCCTCCTCTTCAGTTTCCAAAATAAAAAGTCTTCTCATGAGTAACTTGAGTGAAATCCTTGGGATGCTCCCTCATGCTCTGCTCTTTCATCATCTTTTCCAGGTTACCTTCAGGAGCAAGTTCCCACTAAAATCTTACTCCAATGAGATTTTGTTCTGGCTTCAGGCATCCTGCTACAAATCCCAGGAAAACATTTCTTCTCCTGCCCCTCTCCTGAAGGAGACCCTTGGTCCCACAGATTTGTTGACGGAGCAACAAGGATTTTCCCAGTTTCTCAGGGAAACAGCCTGGAGGAGGTCCAAGTTGGATTATCAGAGAAAACTCTTCACTGGCAGAGTAAGGAAGCCCTGGAACCGGCTGGGGTGGAGTCCCCATCCCTGGGATTGTGAAGGAAAGGAGCAGACAAGGCACTTCACTACCTGGCTGAGTGGTTTGGGGATACTCGGTAAAAAATTGGATTGATCATCTTGGAATTCTTTTCCAGCCATAATGACCCTGTGATTCCATGTCTGGTGAACCTTCCAGTGATCCTGGTGGATCTTCTGTCCAGCTCTTCACTCACAGAGGAAGCGAGTTCCCAAGTTACCATGGAGATGAGAGTGATGGAAAAGAACTTGGAGCAGATGGATGCATCCCAAGTGAGCTCCTGTTGGCTCTCGCAGAAGAAAGGGAATATAAAGATACATGAGTGGAAGAAAACTGTGGAAATTATTGATCTAAACAGTGATATCCCAGGGATTAGAGTGAGGCTGTGAGGGAGGCCAAGGACCAAAAGGGAAGAGGAGTTTCATACTGGGAAATGGGGAGAAATTAAGTTTTTGGGGATCCATTAAGGACAAAGGGATTTAATCTTGAAAATGCCTATGGGATTTTTTCCAGAGAAAAAAATCTGCTGCTTTAATTAAAGTGATTGATTCACTCCAGAAATGTGTCAGAAGTCGCCTTTCCCCAGTAAAATTCTTCTTAATGGGAGAATATCACTCATGTCCTGAGGATAATTAATGTCAGGAATGAATGATCCCTGGGCCTGATGCGGTCTTCCTATCAGGAGAGGCTTTACACAGATTTTCTGGGATATTTTTCCCTGGGAGGGAGGGCAGGCCCTGGCACAGGGTGCCCAGAGCAGCTGTGGCTGCCCCTGGATCCCTGGCAGTGCCCCAGTCCAGGCTGGACACTGGGGCTGGGAGCAGCCTGGGACAGTGGGAGGTGTCCCTGGCCATCGCAGGGGTGGCACTGGTTGGGATTTAAGGTCCCTTCCCACCCAAACCATTCCATGATTTCATAATTTAGTGTCCTTCATTAGAGCTTCTCATGAATTCGAGAACATCTCTTTTAGGAACAAGGGCTTGAGGTGAGGACACATGGCTGGGATGCAGCAGGACAGATCCTCAGGCAGTTGGGAACTTAACCAACATGGGAAACACTGTAAGGACATGGACGTTTATCCCCAAAATAATCTGCAATCCCCATTTCCCCCTCCTTGGTGTGTGGAGGAGTGGCAGAGTGAGGCTCTTTTCCCATCTCCCAGGAGAGCTGTGGTCTGGGGGCACCCTGGATTGTGGGAATGTGCAGCTCCTGGTGCCTGGGGCTGGCAGTGGCACCCAGGAGCAGCACTGAGGAGACTCTCTGGATTATGGGATTTTCTAAGAGGACCCAAAACCCCCCTACACCAATGAGATGCCTTTGGGTGAGCCATGGGAATCATGGAATGTGTGAGTGTCACAATTTGGGATCTCAGGAGAACATTCCCTGGGAATCACTCACCAGCCTCTTTTTTTGCTGGGATCTGGGAACTCTTCCTCCAAGGATCTCTGTATTCTGACAAGAGGCTGGGTGTGTGAGAAGGAAACAGTAATTTTTTGGAAGCAAAAGTACCCTTTGGAAAACCCCACGAGCCCTTCAGGAATGGCCCCTGGGAGAATTCAGGTGGGCAGGGATGGGTTTAGACAGGATCAATGACAGGTGAGGTGTAGCAGAAGCATTTCCCCTCATGCTTCATTCCCAGCCACCTCTCTCCCAACCCCAAACTGCCCAAAGATTCCCTGGGGAATGCCCATGGATTTATCCAGTGCATGGATTTATCCAGTGCAACAGGGGACTTGATCCAGACTAAACCTGCCAAGGACAGAGCAAATTGTGACAGCCAAGGGTGAAATTCCCATTTTAACATCATCATTGCTCCACACTTTGCTGGGAAATTGTGTGTTCCCTTTCTTTTCGTGGAATATTTCAATCCCTAATGATGCACAGAGCTGCTGGTTATTATCACCAGTGTACCACATCTTAAATCAGTGTCATAATCCAGGGATCTTAACAACGAGAAAATCATGGAGCAGTTAGGAGGCAGGAAAGCAGGGAATGACTCGTGACTGGAGGAGTGGGGTGCGAAGTGCTGATGTCTCCGCACAGCTGTACCCATTACAGCAAACATCCACTAAAACGTTCCCAGAAAAACACAGGGAAGCCAGTCCTAAAGGTTTGGAAGCCGTACCCTGAAATGAGATGCAAAGTTTCGAATCACAGTTGTTAGTGATCATTTTGTTTAATGGTAGGGAATGGCACAGGGAATGTGGAACAAATGACACTTTGTTCCACAGGGAATAAGTGTTCCTGGGAATGCTGTGGGGCCAAAGCCCTGTGAGAGGGAACTTGAGGAACTGCTGGGTTTGGAAAGCTTTGGGATACATTTAAAAAACGTTTGGAAAAGGTGGGAGTTTGTGAGGAGTAAATAATTTCAGACAAACACGATTCCTTCCAAATGGAATATCTCTGTGGCAGGGGACAGAGGAACCAAAAAAAATCCCATAAATCTGGGAAGAATGTGTAAATAATGTGCCTTGGCTTAATGCATTTTCCCAGGATGAATTATCACGGACCCCTTTAATCCCAGCCTGGAACTGAGCCTGGCAGGGTTTGTGCCTGGCAGGGCCTGTGTGAGGGTGGAGGCTGGGCATGGGTATCCCAGGAACTGCCAGATCCACGTCAGCTTCCAGAGCTTGACGTCTGCGTGTCCCGAGCCCCTGCTGGCCCCACCTGTGACCCCTGGCAAGTGTCTCTGCTCTGGACAGTTGTCCCTGCAGGCAGGAGCCAGCTGGAGGACTGATTCAGCCAGATTTGGGTGCTGCCATCAGCTTGGTGAGCAGTGACCTCCTGGCTCCGTCAGGATGGAGCTGTCACCTCAGAGGACACGAGGAGCAGCTCCCGGTGGGAAGCTGTGCCACACTGCCATCAGGACTTCATGGATGCCCAGTGTTGTCTGGCCCATGGATGACCTGAAAATCTTGATGAATCCTTTCATTTTGGACCTTAAAACCCATCCAGTGCCACCCCTGCCATGGCCAGGGACACCTCCCACTGTCCCAGGCTGCTCCCAGCCCCAGTGTCCAGCCTGGCCTGGGACACTGCCAGGGATCCAGGGGCAGCCACAGCTGCTCTGGGCACCCTGTGCCAGGGCCTGCCCACCCTCCCAGGGAACAATTCCCTCCCCAAACCCCCTCTAGCAGTGGGAAGCCATTCCCTGTGTCCTGGCACTGACTGTCCAGGTAAAAACTCCAGGGTGTTGTTCCAGGACAACTCTCATTCACATTGAGTGACTTTGTATTCCTGGGGCCTGAAGGAGCTTTTGGAATCAGCTCCCATCAGGAGATCTGGACCAGCCTCTCCTGATCCTGATGTCACTGACAGATTTAAGTTCCCAGTGGGAAGAAAGGATTCATTAAAATGGGAACAGGACAAGCCAAAGCTGCTGAGCTAACCAAAGAAATGAAAAGGGCTTCAGGGAAGGATGAAAGGAATGCTATGGAATCATGGACTCATGGAATCATGGAACTGTTTGGGTGGAAAGGACCTCAAAGCCCATCCCGTGCCACCCCCTTCCAATGTGGAACTATCCCAGATTGCTCCAAGCCCCATCCAACCTGGCCTTGGATGTTTCCAGGGATGGGGCAGCCACAGGGAAATGTGCTGAGTGACAACACCAGAAACCTTCATGGGTTTTTACACTGACTCATTCCGATGACAAGAGACACCTCCCTCTCAAAAAAAATAAAATTAAAAAAACAAAAAACAAAAACCCAACGTTTTCCTATCCATTCTCCACGATTTTGAAAGGAAAATAAAACCAGGTAAAAGTCTACGGAATGAATAGATTTGATCCCATTATTCCAGAAGACACTGCCAGCCATACATTTTATCCCACTCCATTACTGCTCTGTCAAGGAATCATATAAATGAATAGGCTCCAAATGAAGGCCCTATGAAGTGAGATAAAAGCAGGATGCAGCTCACATGGGGAAATGTGGGATTTCGAGACAGTTTGAGACAGCTGAGAATCAAATGTGCTCCCAAAAATTATTCTCTCTGGGGAATAAAGAGGGAGAGAAAATTGTTGCTTCACTGCCACCCACAGATAGCTGGAGATTATTTTAGGGATAAACTTACACAAGCTGCTCCTTGGGAATCTGCAGGATGGAAGAAATCCCAAATAACTTCTCTGCTGAGGACTGTGCTTATTCTGTCCTTTGTATGGCACATCCTTCAAATCCTGCACAGGGGGAAATCATGGAATCCTGGAATTATTTGGGTTAGCAGGAACATTAAAACACACCCATCCCATCCCACCCCTGCCATGGGACACCTCCCACTGTCCCAGGCTGCTCCCAGCCCCAGTGTCCAGCCTGGCCTGGGACACTGCCAGGGATCCAGGGGCAGCCCAGCTGCTCTGGGCACCCTGTGCCAGG
Source organism: Sitta carolinensis (assembly GCA_032173965.1). Lineage (NCBI taxonomy): Eukaryota > Metazoa > Chordata > Aves > Passeriformes > Sittidae > Sitta > Sitta carolinensis. The sequence goes on along the minus strand of CM063296.1, from coordinate 13,017,285 downwards.
GCCTACCCACCCTCCCAGGGAACAATTCCTGCCCAAGATCCCAGCCAGCCCTGCCCTCTGGCAGTGGAAGCCATTCCCTGTGTGCTGTCCCTCCATCCCTTGTCCCCAGTCCCTCTCCAGCTCTCCTGGAGCCCCTTCAGGCCCTGGCAGGGGCTCTGAGCTCTGCCTGGAGCCTTCTCCTCTCCAGGTGAGCACCCCCAGCTGAAACACACGTTCCAAAAATTATGTCAGGAAAATAGAGACACCGAGCCTGTTTATCCAGTTTTTTCTCATCTTCAAAAGAAATCACAACCTCATTAATGAGTGCCTGGAAGGTGTGAGACAGGAAACACTGCTGTTCTGGACCCCCGAATCCAGAAAAAAACAGGAGCCGTGGCTGGAGCAGGGATATGCCTGTCAGGAATGCGCCCTGGAGCATTCCTGAGTCAGGAATGTGCCCACAGGAAGCAGGAGCTCTGGTGTGTCTGAAAATCAGCCTTCTGATTTGTTTTGGTATAATGGAGTCAGTTCTCATGAATTGTAAGATAAACAAGGATCATGTTTGCATTCCTTTGTGAAAAGATATCACCTGATGGACTTCTCAAGTGACCAGTGGAGATGGAGAGGTGGGAACTTCTCTGTCCAATCTCTGGTCACTGTCCAGAAACTGACAGATACGAGGTTGTGGCAGTGTGTTTTTAAGTTTTTGGAATTATTATATTGTTATATGGTTTGTTCCATGTACCCCTTATGTTCTTTCCCTATTTGGTTCATCCCGGTTACTGTTGTCTGTTAATCTGAAGTTATGTAGCTCCCAGACCCTGTCTGTCACTCTGAGACCTCACCTTCAGCCTGGAAAGTTCTGACAGGATCACCGAGTGATTGGACAGAATTCCCGCTTTCCCCCCCACTGTATCCTGGTTTGTTTCCCTACATGTCACTCAGTTACAGAGCCGTCCCCACCTATCCCTAACTGGGCCCAGGTCAGACCCTGCCCCGAGTTCCTCCCCCTTTATCAGCTGCTGTACTCAGGTGCTCGGGGGCTTTGCCTGAGCTGCCCCCTGTGACTGAGGTGTCCCGCTGCGGGACAAATCCAGTCAGGGGTTTAATCCCAAGCGGAGTCTCCCTCTTTCCGTTCCTGCCATCGCCGCTCGCTGCCCGCAGACAAGCCCAGACCCAAAGGTTCGGCAAAGTTCGTGTCGCTGCTGAGCCGTGCGCTCGCTGCCGCGGTGCCCGGGCTGGTGAGGCAGAGATCGCCCTGACACCGCACACAAGGTCAACAATAAACTAGAGAGTTCTTTTCTTCTTCTCTGCCTGAACACCTGTTGTGTGTGTTGCTGTGTGTTCCACCTTGTGCTCCACAGTAACAGAGCTCCACTCACCTGTGTCCCCTGTGCAGAGGTCACTCTGGACAGGTGAGCTGCTGTTCCCGTGGCTCTGCCCCGTGTCTGGGCAGTGGGCTGGACTGCCCAAGGTGAGCCCATCAGCACACGGAGCTGCTCCTGCCCTCTGCCGCTGTGGTAAATCACACACGGCAGAAATTTTCTCCAAAACAGCCCAGAGAGATGAATCTGACTCCGTTTATTAGAAAAAATAACTCCCATTTATACATTTTCAACAGGCCACTGGGATGGTGAACCAGCAACAGCAACACCCTTCACCCACACTGGCCAAACCAGAGGGACATCAAAGAAAGTGTATCCCACAGAAAGAATTCCAAACATGAGTTTTTGCTACACAAACAAAACCTGATGGTTGTGTTCAAGCTGTGGGAACAAACTTCAGGAACCCAAAACATCAGGAAAAAACAGAGCTTTAGAAACTCAGAAGCCTGGAAACCCAGACTGTAGCACTCTGCAGCTGGGGTTGTGATTCCAGGCAGAGTGCAGAGGAGGCTGTGTCAGAGCTCTCACATGCCATAACTCCTCCCCATGCAGCCCCTGCAAACAACAGGGATTTGTTTTCCAGCATTTTCATTCCCAGGCCTAAGTGGGCTCTGCTGGATCCCATGGGAATAAGAGCCCGTTCTTCCCACCTTGAGATGAGACAGCTCCTCTGGAAACATTTTCATGGTTTATTTGCATCTTATCACTGGAAAACTGCCTTTCCACTGGAGTTTGATTTTAATGGGGATTTCTTGGATTTTAATTAGCCTTCCTTGAATGGCTGCAGGAATTCTGCAGTCCAAGAGCTTCCCATGGCCTTTGGGGTCTTCTGGGTCAGACGAGATGTGACTGATTCCCAGTCTCATCCCAAGGTTTTTCATCTGGTTTCTAAATATTCCATCATTCTCCTCTCATTTAAATTCCCCACAGTTTGAAAGTTTTGGAATCAGCATAAAGAGCAAAGGGAAAAAAGGAAAAACAAGGAGAGGGAAGAGCTTCCCATGGGACTGGGCAGTAACAAGGTCCTGGAGCTTCCAGTGCCTCTGGGTGTATCCCGAGTATCCCAGAGTGTCCAGCTCTGCTGGAGGTCACTGACACTGTCTCCAAGGAGTTTTCTGGATCATCCCACCCTGGGTGACCTCAGCCAGGCTCTGGGAGTGGGGCCAAAGGCTGGGACACTTCTCCCTTGCATTGGGAATATTTACCCTGGGAGTGAGCTTGGAACCCTGTCAGTCCTTTGCCAAAAGTTCTTTTCCATCTCCCAGAGATCTCCTGGCAGCTTTGGGGGTCCGTGTGGGCACCAGTACAGGAGTGTCATTTCCAAAACTCTTTCCCACTGACATTCCTGGGCTGGAAATCAAGGGAAGAAGGAGAACCCAGAGCAGTGATCGGGGTGCAGTTGGAAGTGGGGCTGGCTGGGCTGCCTAGAAATGAGGTGGCACAGAAGTGCTGGAGCGTGGAAAAACCAGGAATAACCAGGGGGATGGGAAGGGGTCCATCCGTCTGCTGCCTCTGGATGACATCAGCGATGCTGCCCCTTGAATAAAAATGGGAATTTTGGCACCTGGAATTCTGTTATGGCCAAACTAACTGGGAAGCTTTTCCTGGGAAAATCCCTGTCCAATTCCAGTGCACTCAGGAAGCTCTGCCCAACTTGATGTTCTGGATAATCTCACCCTCCTGCCTCTCTGTTTTTTTCCATAAATTCAGCATTAAGGATTAGAAAGGGAATTTCTTCCTGGAGAATCAAGAAGGAGGCAAGATTTTCCTGAAAAGGATCAGGATGGGTGTAACTGGGGGGGAAAGAATGGACCCAAAGACAGGAAAGTGAGTTAGACCTCACCCAGGATTAAACCTGCACCCAGGGTTAGACATGCACCCAAGGCTAATCCTGCTCCCAGGGTTAAACCTGCACCCAGGATTAAACCTGCACCCAGAGCTAATTGTGCTCCAAGGGCTAAACCTCACCCGGGGCTAATCCTGTTCCCAGGGTTAAACCTGCACCCAGAGCTAATCCTGCCCCCAGGTCAAACCTGTGCACAGATTTAAACCTGGCCCTGGCCTTTGCTAAAGTGCTTTAAGCCAGTGTTTGCCAAGCCCTCAGGCTCAGCCTTTCCTGTGCTCTTCCCAAATGTTTCCCTTGGCAGTTTGTGTTTGCTGAGATATTTTGGGAGGGGTCCTTTGCTTTTTTCCTTCCTGAATTGGCCCAATATTTGCATTTTATTATCCCTTATTTGCATTTCAGGTGTTGCTGGTGGTAATTTGCTCTCCTCTCTTCCACCTCTGGAAAAAGTTCCACGTTGTATCCTTGGAAGTCGAAGTCAATCCTATGGGGCAGGTGAGCTGTCCATAAAAAACAGCTGCAAACCAAGGGAATTTGGGAGAGGGGGCTCAGAGGTGACAAATACTCCAGGGATGAGGGCCAGGAAATAGGGCAGGGATCGTAAAGTGAGCTGGATAAGGGAGGATTTTGGGGAAAAAAATAACATAAGGAAAAAATAATTCCAGAGGATTTGTGGGAGTAGCACAAGGAAAATCTATTGAGTGTATCAGGTGAAACCATCCCAATTTCCCATCTGGAAACTTCCCAGATTCCTGTCCAGGGAAGCTGCTCCCTGAAAAGAGGATGGAAACTGGGCCAACTTTGGGGAAAAAAATCCCACGGAAATAAGAAGTACATTTCCAGGTGTAAAAAGAAAGGGGAGAGCAGGAGAAGGGAAACAATCAGCAGAGACATGAGGAGTGCTGAGAAATCCCTCTGTAGACACCTAAAAGAGGAAAAATTCATCTGCTACTCCTCAGGCAGGGAAAATTCCCAAGGGAAGCCACAAAGGGAAGTGTTTGATGCCTTCCCTCTGCCTTTGCCAAGATGGAATGCTTGGGAAAGGGAGACAAAGCTGTGGGAATGGGGCAGGAGCAGGGAAAAGCAGGGAGGATTTCCAGAAATTTGGGATTCTCACGTGCTCTGAACCCACCACAATTCAGCCCTGAGTGTTCCAGGCAGGTCTGAGCTGCTCATTCCCATCTCCAAGAGTACCGGGAGAAGGAAGAGGGAGGACACTGGATTCTATTTCCATTTCTGGAGGCAGGAAAAGACCAAGAAGCCTTGGGAGGAGGGATATCCATGGGAAAAGAGGGGAATTCAGCCTGGAAGGGATCTCAGATGGTCCCTAACCCTGTCTCAGGCTCAAAGCACAGCAAGCCACATGACTCAGCAAGCCACAAGGGCAGGGCTGTTTGGGCTTGGCAATCTCCAAGGATGGAGTCTCCCAATATGCTCCAGTGATGGGATGAGAGCTGTGATGATGCTGAGAGGTCCCTTTGTTACCTGGTACCTTTGAGGGCTCCCCCTCCATCTCCAATTTTCAGGTGAATATTCCGGGGGCCTGGATTTTGGAATTTGCTGCTCCTGGGTGCCACTGCCAGCCCCAGGCACCAGGAGCTGCACATTCCCACAATCCAGGGTGCCCCCAGACCACAGCTCTCCTGGGAGATGGGAAAAGAGCCTCACTCTGCCACTCCTCCACACACCAAGGAGGGGGAAATGGGGATTGCAGATTATTTTGGGGATAAACGTCCATGTCCTTACAGTGTTTCCCATGTTGGTTAAGTCCCCAACTGCCTGAGGATCTGTCCTGCTGCATCCCAGCCATGTGTCCTCACCTCAAGCCCTTGTTCCTAAAAGAGATGTTCCCAAATTCATGAGAAGCTCTAATGGAGGAGATAAATCATGAAATCGTGGAATGGTTTGGGTGGATTTTTTTATAGGTATCATATTGGTTTAGGATTGCATGAAGGAAAACCCTTTTCCAGGGGGTTTTGCACGTTGCAGCCTCCATCCCTCAGGGAGGGGCAGTCTGGATCTGTTCCAGTCTGAATTAATCAGCAGCAGACACTTGTCTGACATTAAAACTCCAACCCCAAGTGCTACATCCATCCCATTTCTCTAGGGAAGACATTAAAACACGGCAGGAAAAACGGCACACTCCCCTCGATCCAAAACCCAGACAGGTTGGGGTTTTATTCCTTCGTTTTGAAAGCTTTGTTCATTTCTTTAGGAAAGATCCAAAGCCCACCTTGCCCATGCTGGAGACAGACCTGGAAGAGCCAGGAAGCCTTTCCAAGGGGATCATTTCCTGCAGGAATCACCACATGTGTCTGGGGTGTTTTGTTTCCCCCAACAACCCAAGTTGCTCCATGGCTTCCCTGTCACGGGCAATTTGTTTCCCAACAGCAATAAGAAAACAGGGAAGGTCTTCCCTCCTCCTGCATCCTGCTGGGAATGCCTCCAGCTGCTCCCTGGAGCAGCAGCAGGAGCTGGCCAGCTTCCAGCCCACTGGCATTTCAGCTGAAGTGAATGAGCTTGGGAAAAATATCCAAGCATCTGGTGCAGATTATCTAATTTCTATCCCTCTTTCACTTTGCAGCCAAGAACTCTAGCAGCTGGGCCTTAGAAATTGTGGGAGCTTGAAACTCCTTTTAAAACCCTTTGGATTAGAAATTCTGGGCTTTTTCCTTGCTCTCTGCCCAGCCCAGGCTGGTTTAGGATTTCAGAGGCAGCCCCAAAACACAAGATTCAAGACCAGCACTGCCAGCAGAGACCTTCCAGAGTGAAATGATTCCTTTCATCTCTGGGGAATACAGGGAATTCGTGGGTGTCCGGCAAACTCCATGCATTATCCACCTGCCTTGGCGGGGTTTTATTTCTTGGTTTTATTTTATTTTTTTTCCATTAGGAGAATTAAACTCCATTTTTGCTTTGGGGTGAGTGGCTCTGAGCCCCAGCACCAGCTGGAGCATCCATGGTGGGTTCTTCCATCTCACTTTGCTCCCCAGTATCCACAGTAAACTCCAGGGAATGTGCTTGGATGTCTTTATAGGTCTGCAGCCCCAGGGCTGGACTTGGGTTTAATTGGTGCCAGCTCTATTCCTGCCCCTGCTCCACCTCCTGCAGCATCTCCACCCCAGTCTCCACCAGCCTTCCCTGACTCCCACTCTTCCCTTTTGAGGAGCAGAGACACAGTCTCCTTTTAGAGTCCCTTTTCCCTGTTTCCCTATTCCTTCCCTGTTTCTGAGGGACAGGGGAATGTGAAACCTCCCTGCTCTGCCTTACAGCTCCGTGTTGGCATGGTCCCATTCAAATACGTTTTGACATCCCCCAAGTAGATCTCTGCAAGCCTTTATTTATTTAGTGGGAGTGAAGGATTCATTCCTCCCTGGACTCACAGAGCCCAAGGATTCCCTCCCACACCTGAGCCCCTGCACTTCATTCTCAGCTGCTGGAATTGTTTGCATCCATTCCAGAGCTGTTGCACTTCATTCCTGCCCAATAGATTTTTATTTGGATATGAAATCAAAATGTGACAGTACATGGAAAGTTATGGAAGAGAAATCCATAAATTACTTTTATACAGCAGAGCTGGTGTGAGTGTGCTGCTCTGGCCTTAACCAGTGCCCAGCCAAACTCAAGTTTAAGCTTGGTTTTAAGGGGTGCACAAATCACCCTGAGCCTTCTCTTCCCTAAAAATCCTTCCCTAATAGTCCTAATTATTAGCCAGAAATGTTTTACACCACCAGTGCTGCCCCTGGAGCCCTGCTGGGCTTGGGGCTCCCACCCAGTGCATTGTTCCTCAGCCTTCCTGAGCATCCACATCCCATTCCATGGGTGGAATCACTTGGAGAGGTTCCCACATGGCAGGAGATGTTTCTGCTGGACAACGGGAACTTTGGGAAGTTGTGTGGGCCTGGTGGAGAGGAGCTGTCCCTTGAGCTCTGTGCCTATGCAGTGGAAGCAAGGGAGGAGAGGGTGGGAGATCAGGCAGGAGCTGCTTCTCCTCCTGGGAAACACATGGACAGACCTTTCCTGGAGGCTTCCATTCCCTCCTCACCAAGTCTCTGTCACTGCAGGGTGGCCAAGAAACAACAACAGAGTTCTCAGAAGGCAAAATGAATATACTTTATTGGAAATGAATATACTTTTATAATGGCCTTTGCTGTGCAGACATTGATAAGTTGGCAGGACTCTACCCTTGGTGAACAGCCCAGCAAGCACAGCACGTTTCCCACACCGGGCAAGGGCTCCAGAGACACCACGTGCCAGGGCTCTTACATCCCCTTCTCCTGCCTGAGAAAACTCAAACTGCTCCTGCCTATTCACTGGCAGTGTCCACAAGACTCTGCCATCAGAACTGGTGGACATGGAAACAGGATCATGGAATTGTGGAATGGTCTGGGAGGGAAGGGACTTCATCCCATCTCACTCCTGCAATGGGCAGGGACACCTCCCACTGTCCCAGGCTGCTCCAAGCCCCAGTGTCCAGCCTGGCCTGGGACACTGCCAGGGATCCAGGGGCAGCCACAGCTGCTCTGGGCACCCTGTGCCAGGGCCTGCCCACCCTCCCAGGGAACAATTCCTGCCCAATATCCCAGCCAGCCCTGCCCTCTGGCAGTGGAAGCCATTCCCTGTGTGCTGTTCCTCCATCCCTTGTCCCCAGTCCCTCTCCAGCTCTCCTGGAGCCACTTCAGGAACTGGAAGGCCACAACAAAATCCCCTTGGACTTTCTCTTCTCCAGGCTGAACAATCCCAACATCATTAAAAGCCATCTCTTTTTTTCCATTAAGTTAAAAATTACATTCATTGGATTTTTAAATATTTGTATTAATTAGTCTAAGTCATTTGCTGTATTACATGATTAATAACTCCAGCAAAGTTCTTCCAAAGTCCCTCTTTGTCTATATTTGACTTTTTTTGAGCCATGACCCTGAGGGATTTTGGTCCTCTGCTCATACCTGATGGATACAAGGACAGGGAATGATTCAAGGGATATGAGGGATATGAGGACATGCTGGATTTGGGATTTCTAAGCTGTTCCTCTGCTCCATATGGACAATAAGGGATGTGTTGGCCATTACTTAAGGATTTTACCCCAACAGAGCAGTTGGTTGTGAGTAGAAATAGTGGGAATTATCCACCTGGATCATCTCCTGGTGGGACACACTGCCCCCCACCCTGCTCAAGGAGCATTCCAAGGAATCTCCCTGCCTGGAAATCCAAGGGCTTTGGCTCAGGCATTCCAACCATGGAGCAGCCAGCAGGACATGGGACCGGTGACACTCCAGGATGAGCAGAGCCCACCATGGGAATCCCTGGAGATGGGAAGAGGAGAGCACGACCTGTGCCATCAAAGGGAATGGGCTGGAGGTGGGAAGGGACTGGAGCCTCATCTCCCTCATCCTCCCCGGGTATGGGTGCTCCTGTCAGGGCTGGGATGGATGTTTGGTTCTGGAGGAGTGATCCCAATTCCCAAGATGCTGAGGAGGAGAGTCAGGAGGAAAGAATTCAAAGCTGTTGGGAATTTTTGGTTGCTCACTTTGATTTCTTCTGTTTTCTCCCCTTGTTTGCCTTGAACCAGAACCCCTGGATCGGTTCCAATGTGTTTGTCAAGCCTTTGGATGTCCTCCATAAAAGGCTCAGATTCATGGGAATGATCCCTGTTGTGCTTTGGCCCTGAGTGGCCAATTTCTGATATTGACACAGGATTAAACCAATGAAAAGGGTGGGTACACCTTCACAAATACACACTGAAGGACTGGGAGACCTGGGAGTAGCTCTCTTGACTTCCAACTTTTAGGGAGTGCCTGTATGGGCACCAAAGGAGCTGTGCATGGGCACCAGCACCTGTGTGGGCACCAAAGGAGCTGTGTGTGTATGGGGACAGCACCTGTACGGGCACCAAAGGAGCTGTGCATGGGCACCAGCACCTGTATGGGCACCAAAGGAGCTGTGCAGGGAACAGCACCTGTATGGGCACCAGAAGCAGCTGTGCTGTCAGGACAAGCAGCAGTGGCCCCATGTCCGTGCTAAAGGCTCCCAAAGCCAGAAGCAGCCGTGGCCTCGCTGCAGAGCGGGAGCAGCCAGCACAGCTCACACGGGGCCAGCAGAGAGAGGCAGAGTGAGCCGTGCTCCTGATACAGGACTGGGACTAAATTAACAGATCAGCATTGCAGGACTCTGTACCCAATGGACACCAACTCTCTTCTGAACCAAAAAGAAAGAAAAAGTAAAGTTATATAGAGACAACAATGTAGGACTCTGGAGTCAGTAAAGAAGTCAAATTCTAGATAGAAGGGATTGAAAATGTTGCCTTAATGCTTGAACTAAAATTCTTTTGTGAAGCTATGGTAAAGAAATACTTGATCTATCAGACTTTGGGTTTTCTCCTGTAAATCATGGAATGCTTTGGGGGATGCTCTAACTACAATTATGAGCAAAGGCACCAAAGTTAAAAGTTTAGTAAGAAAACTTTGTCCTGGGGTAAAAGGGGAAGGATCTTCTGTTCTCAGAGATGAATGAAAGGAACTTTTAGGTTAGAATGGCTCATCCTTAAAAATAACACCCCAATAAGTTGACATGGACCAGAGCACAGTTGTGAGAAAAAACGTGAAAGATGAGAAGAATCTCACAAATACAAATTTGGAGAGATTGTTATTTGTGAAAATTGAATCACAAGAACTTCTTTCCTTGTGTAGAGTTCTCCATAGCATTAGTAAGGAATGCTTTTCTCTCTAAGTGAACTGAGGAAAGACTCTTTTAAAACTGGAAATCTGAAATTTCTGGGTGTTGTTTTGTTCTGTGCATTGTTGGTTGGAAAGAAGGGAAGTGTGGGGAGGGAAGGAAAAAAGGTGTTCTGAAAGGTTTATTCTGATTTCTTATTATTTGTTTTGGCTTTTTGTTCTGCTAATAAAGTTTTTCTTCATATCCTTTCAAGTTTAGGTCTGCTTTGTTATTTTCTCCTAGTCTTATCTCACAATGAAAGACAAACCCGCCACATTTCTTTGGTGCGTTGGCCTGGAAAAGTCTAGGATTGGCAAACCTAGATCACTATGCATAATTGGTATTTTTGCCTAGGTTCAAACTGAAACTATGACAATCCCTTCATTATTATGATAATTATTATTTACATTATTTGCATTATTCTGCTGACCTGTGGGAGAAGGATCTGAGGAAAAACATCCCAGGAAAACAGCTCAGGAAGGAGAGACAAATCAGGAGCAGACCCTGGATTTCTTCATCTCTCTCTCTCAGTCTCTCATTCTTCAGTTTTACCTTTTCCCAGCAGAGAAGACTCTGAGGGAGAGGAGCTTCCTCCAGCAGAACAGCCAGAGGCAGGGAGAAAAGCAGGATTTATTTTGGGATTGCTGCTAAGGAGGTGAAGGTCAGGAGGGCCCTTTGGAAAGGCTGAATGAGGTTCCCAGCATAGAAAAAATCCCTGGCAGCTCTTCCCAAGAACATGGGAGGCTCCCACAGCCACAGGATCCATTGGCCTTGGATTTGGGAGGGAAAATCAGTGAGGAAAAAACCCAACCCAGTAAATTGCCCCTATTCCCAATGTTTTCATGGTTTGCTCCCCAGTTCCTGGGAGCCCTCCTGCCTCCAGGCAAGTGCTGAACTATGGATGCTGCTCCGAGCTCGTGGCAAAGGTGGATTGATGGATCCTGAGCCTCGGGACAGCACAAGGAGAGGAAAATGCTCCCAGTCCAGGAATGCTGGAGGAGGCAGCCACAGCCACAGAGTGTCCATGGGGTTTGTTTGTGCTTCTTTCCACTCAAAAATGCTCCAGTGGTTTTGGCTAAATTGGGATTTCCTCACTGTTTTCCAGCATTCCTGAGAAAAGTGAGATGCAACTTTTCAGGGAAAAAGAGGGAGGAGGTTAGCAACTGAACCCATTTGCCAGGTTTTCAGATATTTTTTACCAAACAGACATTTTTCCACAAGAAAAACAGAACAAAAGGAATTTTTATAGGATCAGCATCCAGCCTTTCTTCTGGAAATCTGTGCAGATTCCTAGAGAAGGAATTGCACCTCTCCTGCTTGCTCTGGTTGTATGGTTCCCAAATTAAACCCTCACTTCCACCTGGGAATGTCTCCCAGATCCAGGGAACAAAGCAGGCTCTGTCCTTGGCCCATCATTCAGAACTGGGCAGGGGAGGAGGCAATTCCAACCTTTCACTGCATTTTATTCCAATAAAAATTAAATAAGAATCCTTTTCAGATTTTAGGGATATTTAAACAGCAAATTAATACATTTTGGTTCCTAAGAAAACTATTTGAGATTTCTGTCATTCATGTTTTCATCTCAAAATCCTTTTTCCTTTTTTTGTGTTCCATATGGAAAGTTGAGTATTTTCAGGAGAGATTAAATTGTGCTGAAAACCCAACAAAGGAAGATTTTGATAAGAAAAACACAGGCTGGAACTTGTTGACATCCAGAAATCTCCAGCTTCCAACTTCAGGACAGGATGTCCAGACAAATCCTGCCAGGATTTGGGGCAGGATGGGAATTCCAAACCATCCCCGTGGGTTTCTGTACAGGGGGAAATGGGATCATCCAGTGCTCCTGGGCTGAAGGGCCCAGATCTGCTTGGTTTCCACTGATTCCATCCACACCTGGGATCCCTGGGGAAGAAAGCTCTGGATTGGACAGGTTTCCTCTAATGCTGGATTTCTTTGCAACATCAGGGATGCCCCTGGATCCCTGGAATTGTCCATGGCCAGATTGGACACTGGGGCTTGGAGCAACCTGGGACAGTGGAAGGTGACCCTGCCTATAGCAGGGGATGGGATGAGAAGGCCTTAAAGTTCCCTTCCCACCTGAACCACTCAGTGATTCCATGATCTTGGGGTGCCAATTTTGGCCCATCAACTCATGGAATGGGACAATCCATTATCCAAACAGCTCCAAATGACACCAGCCTGAACCAAACTGTTAGGTTTTTTAAAATATAAAATTATATGTTTTCTTTCTTGCTGTTTTGTTTTTCTTGTCTGGGCCTTCCTGGGGTTTCTGAGAGCTCTGTGAGCTTGGCTTCCACCTAACTTCACTTGTCTCTGTCTCTGTGAAGGCTTTCTGTTTTCCCCCAGCCCTGCATCTGAAAAAGAGCTCGAGTCGTCTGTTTTCTCGTGCTCAGGAATTTGTTTATTCTTTGCTTCTCTCATATTTGTTCCCTGGCCTGCCACGGTCTTCTCTGCAGGCCAGGCTGTGCTGAACTCCTCACTGTGCTCTCTCCTGGCTAGGTTGTGTTGTGCTCTCCTTGGGCTGTGCTTTCCCCCTTTCCGCCCTTGGGAGGGCACTATCTTTTATACTGAACATTACTGATGCTTTATTTATAACAATTCTCCAATATCTATCCACTATGTTGTACAGTGTACTTTTGTTCTAGACCAACCCAAATGTGCCACACCACCACAGAAGATGGAGAACAAGAGGATGAAGAAGAAGCTCAGGGACACACCCCATTTCCTCCATCTTTGCCCCCTGATCTCACATCTAAAATCCACAAATTCTACTTTTTCACCATGTGACATACTAATTATCATTCTATCTAAATTCTTGTGACTTATAAATCTTCCTAGGACAGTCAGAAGGATGTCCTGATTCCCACACCAAACCATTGCACAACCACTGGGATGCCTCAGTTCTGCTTCCCATTCCATTTCTTGAGGGAAGAGACAGTCTGAAAGCACTTGGGTCCAGGATTTGATTGGAAGCTCCCTGTTATTTGTGTTCCCCTGTTTTCTGGTTCAATTATTTCTTCCCCTCACTGTTCCAAGTGCTTTGTGGGCAGTTGGACACGCTCCATCCTGAGCTACCTCAGAGCTGTGCCCAGCAGGAAAACCTGGGAATTGCCTTGAGTTAATGGTTGTCACCATATGGATCACTGAAATCATCCACTGAGAAGTCTGTTTTCGTCTTCCCAACTTTTTTTCACAGTTGGAACATTAGATCTCAGAATCCCAGAGTGGGTCAGGTTGGAGGGACCCCGGAGGGTGACTGGTGCCACCTCCCTGCTCCAGCAGGGCCAGCCCAGAGCCCAGGGCACAGCAGTGTGTGCACACAGCTCTGGAACAGCCTCAGCAGCAGAGCCCAGAGACTCTCTGGCCTCTGCTCAGGGCTGGGCCCTGCCCAGGGCAGGAGTTGTGCCTCCTGTGCAGGGGCAGCTCCTGGGCTCAGCCCTGCCCGGGGCTCTGGGGCCATGGCTGGGCACAGAGCAGAGCTGGGACTGACTGGGACAGACTGGGACTGACTGGGACACACTGGCACACACTGAGACAGACTGGGACTGACTGGGACACACTGGCACACACTGGGACTGACTGGGACACACTGGGACTGACTGGGACACACTGGGACACACTGGGACACACTGGGACTGACTGGGACACACTGGGACACACTGAGTCAGACTGGGACACACTGGGACACACTGGGACTGACTGGAACTGACTGGGACAGACTGGGACTGACTGGGACACACTGGGACACACTGGGACACACTGGGACACACTAGGACTGACTGGGACAGACAGGGACAGACTGGTGTTGTCCTTGAAAATAAACCTGATTTGTTTTAGTATAGTAGAGTCAGTTCTCATAAATTGTAAGATAAACAAGAATCATGTTTGCATTCCTTTGTAAAAGATATCACCTAATAGACTTCTCAAGTGACCAGTGAAGATGGAGAGGTGGTAACCTCTCTGTCCAATCTCTGATCACTGTCCAGAAACTTACATATACAAAGTCAACAATAAACTAGAATCTCCTTCCTTTCTTCTTCTCTACCTGAACACCTGTTGTGTGTGTTACTGTGTGTTTCTATCTACATCACAGTAACAGACTGGGACTGACTGGGACAGACTGGCACAGACTGGGACCCCCAGGCACCCCCAGGGCTGTGTCCCCTCTCTCTGGGCTCCTCTCCAGGCTGAGCAGCCCCAGCTCCCTCAGCCTCTCCTGGGCACAGAGCTGCTCCAGGCCCTTGCTCAGCCTCAAGAGCTCCTGTCCCTGCTAGGATGAGGATCCAGAGCTGCACACAGCACCCAGAGGAGCCCCCAGGGCTGGGCACAGGGGCAGGATCTGAACACATCCTGAAAATGGGGATCAACTAAAAAGGGCAAAAACTGCTCTCAGTGCTTTAAATCCTGAGCAGGAAAAGTAAAGGGCCTGATTAAAACCCAGCAAAGACTCCATGAATCCATCCTGGGAAGGCAGAAGTGTCAACAAGCCAAGTTCATAACCCTGGAACCAAAGGAGGAGCCCATCAGTTCTGTGGGAAGCTGATGAGGCCAAGGTGGCCCAGGGGGATCCTGGACAATCAATAGTGCCTTGGAAGCCTTTCCTGCAGCGCCCTGCTCCCGCCTGGCCCAGGAGTCGGGAGCCTTTCATCCATGTTTTCTCCACAGTTCCTGCTCACACGTCCAAGTGGCAAATGTCAGACATAAATATTCCAGACGAGCAAATCCAAAGATCTGTAGCTGAGGTCAGGCAGCAGAATTCCTGGGGGGCATGGGGTTTGCAGGAGATGTTGACAACATTCCTGCAGCATAGCAGCTCTCGGCTCTGCCCCGTGCAGGGATGTGGGGGTCTGAGTTTGGGAGCTTCAGGGGGGAAATTCCCACCCTGCTGGGGGGATTTCTGCTGGAAAGCTCAATCATGGTGTCCCAAGGGTTATTCATGGGAATATCCCCCCACAGCCACTGCCAAGGTGGGTATGGGACATGGAGACAGCAGGGATGTGTCCTACTGCACACAGAGGAGTTCAGGCTGGCACAGCACGGCTCTCCCCAGTTTGGACATGAATGGTCACACCAGAAAAAGGACAGAGATGACAGTGACACCTTACAGACCCCTGTCAGCTCTTCCCCAGCCTTCCTAGAGGTCCCTGTGTGACACTTCTGGGGGATGCAGGAGATGAGTGAGCTCAGCACAACTCCAGCCCCCAGCAGCCAGAGCACCCTGGAGCCAAAGCAGCCCCTGAGCCAGACCTTCCTCTCTCACCAACCCACAGAGCCCGTTTCCAGCTCCAACCATGCTTGCAGCTTTCTATTTTAGCATCCCAAATACTTGGAACAAATATTTATCCCACTAATAACTAAAATTAAACACTGAATGTTTGTTTGTGAACACACTGGCACGCAGCAAAGTTTGGGAGCTCCTTCATTTTCATTCCAATAATGAAGAATGAGCAACACCCTCAGGCACGGGGTGGGATTGTTGGGGTGTGTGGGCAGGACCAGGAGCTGGGCGGGATGGTCCTTGTGGATCACTTCCAGCTCAGGATATTCCATGGTTCTCTGACCTACCCACAGCCCAGAGCTGAGAATTTCACAGCAGCAAAATCCTTGTTGAGGGACACTTCACCCCAGGGCTGGCAGGCAGGGAATGCTGCTCTGTATGGATTCTAGGACACGACCATCACGCCAGTTACTGCCCAGTTAATGTCCAGTTACTGCCCAGCTACTGCCCAGTTAATGTCCAGTTAATGTCCAATTACTGCCCAGTTAATGTCCAGTTACTGCCCAGTAAATATGCAGTCACTACCCAGTAAATGCCCAGTAAAAGTCCAGTTGCTGACCAGTTACTGCCCAGTTAATGCCCAGTTACTGCCCATTTAATGTCCAGTTAATGCCCAGTTAATGTCCAGTTACTGCCCAGTTAATGTCCAGTTACTGCCTAGCTAATGCCCAGTCAATGCCTAAGGACTGCAGGGCAAGTGGACCTCACACAGAGTCTGCTCTGCTCCTCCTCTGGGGGCTCATTTTCCCAATCCACTCCAGAGTCCCAGTGCTCCCCTAAAAGCAGCAGCCACCTGCATCGCTGCCGCTCGTTAAGGACACCCTGCATTAATTAGGAATCATGAAAAGCCGGTGGCTGTAAGAAGGCTCTGAACATCACCTCCCTTTAATGTTTTACTCTCCTCATTGAAGCAGGGGAACTCCAAGCAAATCGCCTTCTTAATGACCACATCATCATTGTCATCATCATCATCATCATCAGGGTGAAGCCATTAGGAGGGGATGGCAGCAGGGGGACCTCGGCCATGAATAACAAAAGGATGAACAGCCTGGCCTGGCAGCTCCAGGGCCTCAGAAGGGTCCTTGTCTGCACGGTGGCAATCCTGTAGTGGGGACACCCTTGGGGACGTGCTTGTCCTGCAGGGTGACAGGCGACAAAGCAGGAATACCGGCTGGAATGGCCGGGCAAGACACGGCCTCTAACAGAATGACCAGCTCTGAATTAATTGATGTAATGGGCCTACCAAAGTGCCTTTATTTAATAGCCCGGGATTGATTGCTCCTGTTTCCTACAATTCCATCCTCTCTCTGCCAGGAATAAAAGCAGGCAGTGGCTTTTAAACCCAGAGCAAGTGGCACTTTCTGTCCTGCTGCCTGCAGGTGCTGCAGGGACGGCACGAGTGGCTCTGGGCTGTGTGACAGGGAGCCTTCAACTCCTCCGCTAGCATCTCCGGGTGGGACGAGCTCCAAAGATAGCCCCAGACGTGACAGCCTGTTAGGAAGCACAAGCTGCTCCAGCCCAGCCTGTGGCAGAGCACCACAGAGAGGGCCGATGAATAATTGACAGCACTGGGGATTAATAGGAGTGTCAGAGCACAGGAACCTTGGCCAGGGCTGCATCCGAGGTCTCTGCAGGGATGGAAAAGCTCCACATCCTCAGTAAATGCAGAAATTCTGCAACCTGGGGCTGGGGAGTCCTCATGTGCCCCACAGAGGTCCCCCGTGCCCTGTCAAACCCTGAATGTGGAAATGCTGCATTAATTTGATGTTGCTTTTAGTCTCCAGTCAGGCCTGTGCAGGATCCTTCTGGTTTATTTTAAAATGAAATTGTGTCCCAGCCCATGGCTGTTACCCGGTGTAGTCACCAAAATCACAAAATCCTGGAATCTCCTGAGCTGGAAGGGACCCCCAGGATCATCCAGCCCAGCCCCTGTCCCTGCCCAGACCCCCCAACACCCCCCTGTCTATCCCTGGAGCTCTGGCAGCCTCGGGGCCGTGTCCATTCCCTGGGCAGCCTGGGCAGTGCCAGCACCCTCTGGGGGAAGAGCCTTGCCCTGAGCTCCAGCCTGAGCCTGCCTGGCCCAGCCCCAGCCCTTCCTGGGGGCTGTCCCTGCCTCTGCTCCCCTTGGGATTTCCCCTGGATTGGCACCACTTGAGCTGTGCTGGGATAAATCTCTGGGTTCCAGTCCCAAGTTCTTTCCCTGGATGGCCACCAAATTTGACCTAACTGTGGTGTGGTAGAAACCCACCCAAGGAAATGCTAAGGGAATTTGCTGTCCTGCAACAGGAAGCTCAAGACCATGGGAGAAAGGGATTTGTTAAGTTTGTATCCCATGGGAAATGGGCACAGCCACATTCCCAGTTTGGAGCTGAGATAAAAGTGTGATGGAGATGAGAGAAATTAGGAATGGATGTGGCCACAGCTTCCACTTGGACCGTGTCTCCTTCTCTGTGAATGAATTGTCACTTTACAAGCCACAGGGAGACAAGCAGTGAGGGAGGTAAAAATTAACGAGGAAAGTTTCTGTAATGAAATAAGCAGTGAGAAAAAGGCAAAAGAGACTTTTCCTGGAGTCTTAAACAATGATGCCCCAGGCAAAGGAATTTCCCCTGCTGTTGCTTCAGCCTTCGCTGAAGGAGTTAGTGACAATGACAGGGTGAGCAAACAGCTCCAGTGATAGAGGAGACAGAATTCACTCTGCAGCAGGAGAAGGATGGGGCAGGGAGCTCTTAGGGCCATTAGGGGATCCCAAATTGCCTGGCCCTGCCAGCATTCTCCATGTGGTGTTTAGGCTGAATCAGTCTTGGGGCACTTGGCTTTTATCTTACAATGTGTGTGGAGAAAATTTGGGAGGTCTGGAAAAAATAAATGCTAAGACTATCTCTTAAAAAAGGATAAAATGGGGGTCTGTTGCCTGAATACCCAGGACGAGACTGGGATTGTATTATCTGGCAAAGTGCTTGTGAACACCTGGGAGATAACGAGGCAGGGAATTACAGGCAAGTTTGATTTGTCAAGAGCAAATCACATAAAATCAATTTAATGCCCTTTCATGGCAGCAAAAACAGGCCTCGTGCTCAGGTGAGCAGTGATGGATGGCATGGATCAGGATTCCAGTGAACAGGAAAACTCAGCTGCCCTGGGGAGAGTGTGGGGAACACCCAGAACAGGGAAAGCCCCGGGATGTCCCTGTATGGTGGGGAAGGACAGGCACAGGAACAGGCTCTGGAGGTGCCTGTCCCACTCCACACATCCATGTGTGAAATACAAAGCTGTGTTTCCTTTATTTACCTGTTTCATGTCAGGTAAATAAAGCAATTGTAAGGTAATTGTAATTGTGGAATGTGTGGAACACTGCCATGGGACAGTTATAAGGATAAGTTATAGTGAACAACTGAGGAAAACAAAGCATGGAAGAAGACCTTTGAACCAATCCTGTGTTCACAATTAACTATTATAAGTCTTAAGTTGTTTTGTAGTGAGAGTATTTGAATTATAACTTTAGGATGTTGCTTTTTGATAAGAACTTTTTGATTGTAATTAAGGTTTAGGCTGTTTTGTACTGAGAACCTTTGAATTATAACTTTAGAATATTGCTTTGTATTAAGGATTTTTAAACTGTACCTTTAGAATAAACAAAAGAGGGATGTAAACTTAGCTCAAGCTACTAACAAAATGGCGAGAACATCCTGAAAAAGGGAAAAAGACATCCTAGGAGGAATGGATCACAAGAGAATGAAAAGGAAGCTGGATACACATCCTAAGACATACATCCGAGGAATGGATCACAGTAGAGGAAAAGGAAGCTGGACCACACCATCTGGAAAACCACATCCTGAGGTATACATCCTGGGAGGAATGGATAACAATAGAGTATAGAATTTTTATGTAAAAATTGGAAATGAAAGTGCTGAGAAAGCCTGTGGATCTCTCAATAAATACCAGTCAGCCCAGCCATCAGTGTGCAGTCAGAGGGGAAAACCCCAGCACTGTTCCCAGCACTGTGCTTGCTCACACTGTACCATATTAATTAATAAATTGAATTTCTGCTTGATATATTGGCTGAGTCAAGCTTCTCACTCTGAACACACGGCTCTGCCTGGAAAGCTGAGCATGGATGGGGGCAGCTCATGGCTGAGTTTGGAGATGCAGGAGTGGGAGCCATCAGGAAAACAGGATTTTTGAAGGAAATCAGAAGTCTTGCCACAAGAAGTTGGGAGGTGATGAAGGGAGACTGGTGCCACCTGGAATTGTAGGAAATGAGCTGCGGAGGTGAGGAAGCATCCTGTCACCTGAGTGTGGGAACAGGGTGACAATGGGTGAGGCAATAAGGAGGGAAAATTCCCATGAGGAAAAAGAGGGGGGGATTTTTAAGGTGTCTCTCACTGGATGTTTGGTCCAAGCTGACCACACCGGATTCTCCTGGCTCCTGGCAGGGGATGAGCAAAATTCCAGGTTCTTCCTGCCCCATGTGCAGGAATTCTGTGATTCCCTGACACTGTTGGCATCACTGCAGCAGCACAGCAGGATCTGCCTTTGCCACAAATTCCGACCAAGTGCAGCCAAACCTGTTTGTGAGACACCACAGTGTTCCCCCAGGGATCTGGGAAAACTTTGGAACCTGGGAATGGCCTTTTCTCCCCTCTGGGTGCTTTCCAGAAGTTGTTTCCCTTTCCAAGTCCTGCTCAGGGATGTTCCTTGGGCAGGCTGTGCCTGGGATGTGACACCACCTTCGTGCCCTGTCTCAGGTTTCAACCAGCAACTCTTGGATTTTAGCCATTTATTCAAGGAATGAGAGAAAAATCCCCTCTATTGACAGCTCTATATTTGCATAAAGAGATGAATCAGTTTTGTTTGTTTGATGCATTCAAGAGAACTTCACTGGAGGATGAAGGTGACCACAAAAGCTCTGAATGTAGGAATTGTGGTGCCAGGTGTCCCAGAGGTGTGGCTGTCACTGCAGGGGGCTGTTTTCTGACCAGTAACCCCTGGGCATCTTCTCTCCTCCCAGGATCCCATTTTGGGTGGAAGGGACCTTAAATCCCACCCAGTGCCACCCCTGCCATGGACAGGGACACCTCCCACTGTCCCAGGCTGCTCCCAGCCCCAGTGTCCAGCCTGGCCTTGGGCACTGCCAGGGATCCAGGGGCAGCCACAATTCCTTTCCTTTCCCCGTGCTGTCCATCCTTGCTGACACTTCCCTCATGGCCCAGCATTCATGGGAACAACGATATGAAGTTTAGTGGAATTGTTTCTGCGGCACAGCCATGAAAGAAGTTTTCTCTTGAAGCCCCAAGATTTGATAAGGAGAAATGGATCATTTCTGTGGGTGAGTCACTGCTGTGACTGTGCTGATGACACCACTGTGATGCTGCTGCAGCTCCAAAGATGTCACCAGCCTGAAGGGGAATAACGCAGCCCTGAACTCAGCTGTCCAGCCACGGGATGAAGGGATGGATGTGGGATAAACAGCCCTTTGTCCTTCAGTGCAAACACAAAGTGATCGTGGAGCAGGCAAATCTGATCCTGCAGCTCAGCTGTCACTGCTGACACTCCTGCGAATGAGTTGTTGTGGAATTGCTCTCCATGAGTCACAGAAATGGGGATGGGTGAGGTCCCAGTGTGTCCCAGCAGAGCTGCAGATGCTGCTCTTGAGGGCTCTCAGTGCTCTGGGTTTGGGAAAGGAAACCCAGATGGGGGAAATTAAATTGCTGGGGGTGTTCATCAGACTCCCTGTGCACCCCTGCAAATGCTGCACCCCTTTAGCTGATAAGATCAGATCTCACACCTCTTCCCAGGACACTTCCAAAAAGCTGCAGGACTGGAAGAGGGGATGATGCCTGATAAGAGCCCAAGGCTATCCCTCACCTCCTTCCCTCCCTCCCCGTTTGACCCTGCTCCTCTTGTCCCCATGTTTGCTCTTTTGCTCTTCTCTTTTCTCCTTTTCCCTTCCCTTATTCCCTATTTATGCTTCAGTGAGTGAAGCTGAGCACCAGCACGAGGGTAGAATCCAGCCCTGGTTTTTTGAGGGAAGGTTCTGATTTCTTCTTGCCTTCTCTTGTAATTTCCTTTGGTAGTGGAAGGTTAATTGTGTGCTCCACAGAGCTCTGAGCTCTCTGATTGAGGGGGCTGTTGAGAGCTGAGTGTTGCTGCAGCTCTGATTTAGTCCTGCTCACCAGGGTGATAAATTATGGGCAGATATGAGCCCAGAATGTTGAAGTTTGCAGGCTGCTGAACCTGTGTTCACTCTCCAGCAGGGAAAATTTGGTGTTTCCCAGCTGCTGTGCCTCCCACGTTGTGTCAGGGTTTCTCTGGGGCTCTGCTTGTCATCCTGGGATTTTGAGGCTGTGATTTAACATCTCATTTCCTGGGATTTGAGCCTTGGATTTTCCTGGTGTCAGTGATAACAGCTCTGGGGATAAAATGCCTCCACACAGAACTGCTGCCTTGGAGGGCAGGATCACAGGATCATGGAATGGTTTGGGGCGGAAGGGGACCTTGAAGATCAGATTCCAGCTTCAACCAGGGTCCCCTGGCTGAGATTGGTGGACACCTCTGGAGTCACCTCACTGACCCCCCCCTGCTCAGGCACCCACAGCAGTGACAGGATCCCCACAGGGAGGAGAGAGATTCATGGCTGATGTGGCCACCACTGGCTCAGGGGCTCCAAAACCAGGGCCACCAACAGCAGGGGGTTGACCAGCAAGGCCCCTCCCCTTGGGTGGGTTCATTCTGGGCTGCAGAGTCTCGAGATGGAAAAACTGCTGGAGCTGAAAGCTGGGATCCTGCCCACGGAAGCAGAGCAAAGAGCTGCAGGCTCCTGCCCATCCTCCCTGACACTGGGGCACACCCAGCAGAGGGAGTTCAGCCTGATGGTTGCCTCCAGATTCCTTCCTTTCCATGCCAAAGGAATGGCAGGAGAGCCTGGATTCCACTCTTCCCAGGGGATTCTCATTGGGCACACAAGGTCAGAGCTGCTGCTGGACATGAACCACCCTGGGGACCCCTGGCACTGGGGACCTGCTCCTGAACACAGAACCCTCCTCTGGGGGAAATGTGGGACCTCTCCTCTCTCTCCTCTCCTCTCCCTCTCCTCTCCTCCTCCTCTCCTTCCTCTCCTCTCCTCTCCTTCCTCTCCTCTCCTCTCCTCTCCTCTTTCCTCTCCTCTCCTCTCCTCTCCTCTCCTCTCCTCTCCTCTCCTCTCCTCTCCTCTCCTCTCCTCTCCTCTCCTCTCCTCTCTCCTCTCTCTCTCCTCTCCTCTCCTCTCCTCTCTCTCCTCTCCTCTCCTCTCCTCTCCTCTCCTCTCCTCTCCTCTCCTCTCCTCTCCTCTCCTCTCTCTCTCTCCTCTCCCTCCTCTCTTCTCCTCCTCTCCTTCCTCTCTCCTCTCCTCTGCAGTGGGTGCTCTCAGGGCCTGACTGAGACTCAGACCCTGAATTAAGACTGGGATGTGAGAGAGAGCTAAAAATCAGCTTCAGACCATCCCCACCAAGGGCTGCAGTCAGACCGGTCACCCTTGTCAGGAAAGTTAATCCACAAACACCAGAGGTTTATGTCCAAAAAGGAGACAGAGGAGTCCTGTAACTTCATTTGAATAAAGGGCAGAGGCCATGGGGCATTTTTCCTGGGGTCTCCCAAATTTTTGGAGGATGCAGCCTCCTTTTTATCCCAACTTCCCAACCACGTGTCACTTTCTCTTTCCCCACTGGCTGAGGTACTGGCGAGGTTCAGACTCCCCACAATGCCTATTACAGCCCCCCTTCTAATGTATACCCCCCACTTTGTCTTTTCCTTGAGTCACTGTGGAATTCCTTATGAAATTTATGGTTCTTCCCATAGTTTCTTTCATCTCTCAGTATCCAGTTTTATTTATTAGCAGACCTGCAGTTTGTTTATAAAGACAAACCTCTGATTCCATTTATCAGTCAGTGCAACCCTTCCCATTGTTTCTTTTATCTCTCAGTATCTAGGGGTTTTTTACCAGCAGACCCACAGTTTGTTTGTGAAGACAAGTCCCTCATTCCTTTCACCCTCTCCTCAGGGCACATTCCAGGACAGGGGAGAGACTCTGGTGAATCCCCTGCCTGGAGGACCAGGAGCAGGAGAAAGGCCAGGATGGGGCAAGGTGGAATTGGATTCGTTTCCAAGGGGCTGGAGCTCCACTGCCCGTTTGTAGCCATGGTGAGAGTGGACAGAAGAAGGCCAGGAAGGTGAGGGGCTCCTGTGCAGGGTCTGGGCTCCTGTGCAGGGTCTGGGATGGCTTTGCTGGCACCCATCTTGCTCCAGGGGATGCTGGAAGGAGGGGCTGGGGCAGTGCCACGTTTCCAGCAGGAGCTGCTGCTCCCTCCCTGTGCTGCCTAAGGGGAACACGGGGAGCAGCAGCTGGATCCAAAGGCCAGGATTGTGCAGTTGTGCTGAGCATGTTCCTCGCGTGCTGCAAACAAGGCGGTGGTGCTGTGATTGCAGGCAGAGCCTCTGGCTGCAGCCTGGACCTGCAAAGATTGGGTTTCCATCTTCATTTTCTGCTGGGCAGGTACTTAGATAATATCATCCTCTTCCAAATGGGATTATGGCCCTGCTGGGAGCTCGGAGCGAGCTGGGCAGTGCTGGGGTGAGCTCAGAGTCCACAGGGCTCAGCCAGATCCTCAGAAACCTCTGTGAACCCTCCCTCAGTGCCTGCCAGCAGCTGAGGCTTCCCTTTGTCCCCTGCCCACACCTCATCCCTGTGCCTGGAACAGGGAAGGGGAGGTGCAGAGCCAGGCCCTCGGCAGATCTGCTCGATGCCATTTTCAGTCCCACCTCCCCTTCTGACCCTTCAGATCTGTTCCAGGAGCTCGGGAGGGCTGAGGGGTCCTGGTGCTCCAGCCGGGTTAAAGGGGAAATTGAGTGGGAAACAGTGGAGGGCAGAGATAAATGGGGAGGGCTGACTCCACTTTTGTGACTCCTTTTACTGACACAAAGATGAGCGGGGATGTGATTGGTGGGAGAAAGGGAGCAGAGCCATGAACTCACATTTTGGGGCAATTCCTCACATGAGTGCCCTGAGAGTACCATGTGTGAGTGGCAGAGGGGGCTGAGAGCCCAGGGGCAGTGCGAGACAGAGACAGCAGCACAGGGGCAGCCCCCAAATCCTTCCTGAACCCTTGCCAGCAGGAAGGCCATGGAGGTTTCTTCCCTGCAAAGACAGCTTCCCTCACAGCTCTGCTCCACAGGGAGCAGCTCCTCTCTCTCCACATCCAACACAGGCTCAGGAAAATTGCTTCTCTTCCTGCACTCCCCTTGCCAGTCCCACTCCCGATTTTCCAGCCTGAGCTCCTCACCGAGGACATGGCCGTGGGCTCTGACCCTACTGCACCCTCAGCTTGTCAGGGCAGCTCGAGCATGTTCCCCTGGCTCTGCAGGGGTTTGAGAGGTTCTGCACTCCCTTCATTCCACAAGCACAGTAAGGAGCAGCAACAGCAAAATTCCTGTGAGATTCCTGCTGGTATCCCTGGCCTTGAAGGCTTTTGTCAGCCGGGGGAGAAGGAGTAGATCCAGGCACCTGAGGGACCCAGGGGCAGCAAGATACTCACCCAGGGAAAGGTGGAGCTCAAGGTGGAGCTCCTTTAATCTGTGATCTCCCAGGATCAGTCTGGGAGCACCCTGCTCTCCTCTCCTTTTCATTCCCTCAAAACGCTCTGGCACCTCCTTAAGCCCCGCTTAGCACCTGGAGAAGCCCTGGCACACACAAAAGACACTTGATAAAAGCCTCCTTATATTTTACCCAGCAGAACTGTGTGGAGGGAATGTGCTCGGAATTGCAGAGAGAAGTCCTTTAAGAGCCAACACTTTCAATGGGAAGCCTGGAGAGAAAAATCCCCACTGCCTGCCTTTGTGATAAAGTTATTTTTTATTTAAGATACAAAGCAGGATTGTGTTTGTGTGCTGCCCTTCATCTGCATTACTCCATTTAAAATCCCATTGCGGAAATATGAAAGAACTCTGTTTTCTTTAAGGATATACCAGCTCTATTCCCAGAGGGATGAAAGAGCACCAGAAAAAAAAGGGACAGCTTTAGTAAAACAGCACTGCCAGGGGACATAATAAATACATAAATTACTCACAACCAGCAAGGCAGCCTCAAACTGCACAACAACATCCTGAAGTACAAGGAAATGTATTCCTTGGGAATGTTCTCTTGGAGCAGGAGTGCTAGCAGTGCTTGTTCTGCCATCCTGGGTTCTCTGACCCCCAAACACCTGGGGCCTGGAAGGAGCTGGAGCTCCTCTGGAGCGCAGCCTTTGGAGCCCCATCCCACCAGGATGGGGGCCCCTGCTTACCTCCCCCGGCCAGGCAGGGCTGGTTTCTGGAGCAGAGGGTGCTCAGGGAAGCCTCAGGAAGTCCCAGTGCCTCCTGGAATGCCCTTGGCTGTGTGAACACCAAGCACTCTCAACACCAAGGCAGCACTTGGCCCTTTTTGGCTGGGTCTCCCCCTGTTCCTGCCATCCTCCTGCACTTCTTGGTTCCTTTTCCAATCCCTCCTCTGGTTATGGTGTTGAGCTCAGTCTCTGGGTCAGACATCCCAGCCCTGTCCTGGATCTGCCCCTCAGAGTCACAGGAGGTGCTGCTCTTGCTGCTCAGACTGTGCCAGCTCTGGGGCAGGGGGAGGTTGGCAGTCCATGGGATTTCATGGAATGCTTTGGGTGGGAAGGGACCTTAAGGCTCATCAGCCTTGGATAGGGACACCTTCGATTATCCCAGGGTGCTCCAAGCCTAGTCCAACCTGGCCTTGGACACTTCCAGGGATCAGCCACAGCTTCCCTGGACAACAATTGCATTTTCCTGCCTTTCCTCAGTGTCTCACGGCTGGACCTCTGCTCCAAGCCCTGGGACACCTTGTTGTGTCTCCAGTGGATCCTGTAGAGCTTCTCAGCTTCTCCCTAGAGCTGTTGGAGCTCCCAAGTGGACAGGGAACTGTAGATGAGCTTCCTGTGCTGGGAGAAGGTCCCTCAGCTCTTGCCACTGTCCAGAGCCCAGGGGGCAATTTGGTTGCATTCCAGTATGTCCCACAAAAGGGGGTTTCCTCTCTCTGGGATTCATTCCAACTCCTGACCCTTCCCAGCAGCACCAGTGCTCCAGGGGTGGTTCAGCTTCCCAGCTGACCCAATCCAAAGACACTGAGCCAAGATTCCTCTTGACAGGAACTGAATGGGTCCCTTATAGCCTAAATTCTGCATTCCCAATGGCTGGAATTCTCCATCATGGATCATTATGATCTTTTTAATTGGTTACCTCTCTCCACAGGAATGCTGCCGTTATTTTTGGAGGATATATTTGGATATTTCCTGTCCTGCTTATCTTTCCCTCGGGTGTCTTATCAATCCCTCAGGTGGCTTTTGTACCTCTGTGTTGTCCTTTGAGGGATTGCCACCATCACTCTTGCTGATAATTCCCTGTGTGCTTATCAAGTGAACTCCTGCCTTTCCCATTAATTCAGGGAATTATTAAAAGAATCAGGCATTTTCCCAACCCTTCTTCAGGCTGCTGTCTGTACTCCTTCCTTGGATTTGTGCAGTTCCAGGAAAAGACTGGAGAAGAGCTCTGCCCCCATATTGTACTAATTACAGGGAATAAAACATGGAGATGGAGCTAAGGAATATCCACGTGGGCCAGAGAGCTGTCCCTGACCTGTCCTGGGGACAAGGAGCCAGTGGGATCCTGGGCTGCTCAGCCTGGAGAGGAGCCCAGAGAGAGGGGACACAGCCCTGGGGGTGCCTGGGTGTGCAAGTCTATCCCAGTCAGTCCCAGTGTGTCCCAGTCAGTCCCAGTCTGTCCCTGTCTGTCCCAGTGTGTCCCAGTGTGTCCCAGTCAGTCCCAGTGTGTCCCAGTGTGTCCCAGTGTGTCCCAGTCAGTCCCAGTCAGTCCCAGTCAGTCCCAGTTCTGTCCCAGTCAGTCCCAGTCAGTCCCAGTCAGTCCCAGTCTGTCCCAGTCTGTCCCAGTCAGTCCCAGTGTGCGCCAGTGTGTCCCAGTCAGTCCCAGTGTGTCCCAGTCAGTCCCAGTGTGTCCCAGTGTGTCCCAGTGTGTCCCAGTCAGTCCCAGTCAGTCCCAGTGTGTCCCAGTCTGTCCCAATCAGTCCCAGTCTGTCTCAGTGTGTGCCAGTGTGTCCCAGTCAGTCCCAGTGTGTCCCAGTCAGTCCCAGTCAGTCCCAGTGTGTCCCAGTCTGTCCCAATCAGTCCCAGTCTGTCTCAGTGTGTGCCAGTGTGTCCCAGTCAGTCCCAGTGTGTCCCAGTCAGTCCCAGTGTGTCCCAGTCAGTCCCAGCTCTGCTCTGTGCCCAGCCATGGCCCCAGAGCCCCGGGCAGGGCTGAGCCCAGGAGCTGCCCCTGCACAGGAGGCACAACTCCTGCCCTGGGCAGGGCCCAGCCCTGAGCAGAGGCCAGAGAGGCTCTGGGCTCTGCTGCTGGGACTGTTCCAGAGCTGTGTGCACACACTGCTGTGCCCTGGGCTCTGGGCTGGCCCTGCTGGAGCAGGGAGGTGGCACCAGTCACCCTCCGGGGTCCCTTCCAGGTGACCCACTCTGGGATTCTGTGATGTGGAGATGCCAGAGGAGTTGGGGGACACTGATGGCTCTGGAGTGCCTGCAGAGAATCCAGAGGAAGGAAGATGATGCCCTTGGGATACAGCCTCTCAGTTTCCCAGTGCTGCAGGTTTGTGTGCCCCAAGGAGGTTCCACAGCCAAATCCACCCCTGGTCTGACAGGGAATGGTGCTCTGGAAACACGAAAGTGGAGGGACAAGCTGGAAAGTTGAGTCCCCACCCTCTGAGGCCTTCGGGGCTTTCCCTTTCTTTCATTCCTTCTATGTTGTCCCTGTCCTTCCTCTTCCTCCCATTGCAGTGGGACCCAGCTGCTCCTGTAGAATTTTTACAGATCCCTGGAATGAGCAGAGAGAGGGGATTTCTCCTCTGGTCATAACACAGCACTCCAGGAGAAAGGAACAGCAAGGACAGCATCTCCTGTCACCTCCAACAGAAACAAAGGAGCCAGGAGGATGGAAAAGATTGGGGAATATGGGAATAAAGACCTTTCCCTCCTCAGATGCTTCCTGCTCTCCATCCTTCCCAGAGCAGCGCAGGATTCCTCTAAACCTGTTTGTTGGAGCCTGTCCTGACATTTCCAAAGGGGTATTTTGGTTGGATTATGTCTCATCCTTTATTGCAGAGTCAGCAATTCCAAATGTTACCTCTCAGAGAACAAGATCTAACACCAGAAATTCCCAGCTTCCTTCATTCGTTGTTCCCTGCTCTCAGCTGAGTTGTTCCCTTCTCTTTCCATAAAATTTGTTCTCTCCTTTTTCCAGACCTGTTTTTAAGATGTTTTCCTTTCAGCAGATTCACTTTTCAGGACTTTTTGCTCAGGATCTTTCAGGCAACAGAAACAGAGAAAATTCCTCATAAAATCTCCGCAGCTGGAGGTTCAAAGTCCTGATGGACCAGTCTTGGGTTCGATGTTGAACCAGATCAATTCTCTTAGAACTCCAGATCCCAGAATAAGGTTGGTAAAGACCTGGAAGATCAATGAGTCCAACTTGTATTGGTATTGTGGTGATGTCTCCAAGAACTGCTTTCAAAAAAAAAGTGAAAACACTGTGAAAAGTCTTCATTTGAAGGCATTTTGGGTTATTTATTCAGACAGATGTCATGGTTTGACGCTGGCACAAGGCCAGTGTCCCCATGAAGATATACTGTCCCTGGTGTTTGCTGTGAGATGTGACCAAAAACAGAGCAAAACAGTTTCCAATTTAGAAAGCAAAAGAAAATAACTTTATTACTTATAATATGTAAAGAAGACACATACAGAAGAAAATGAAAACTTTAAAAAACACTCTTCCTCCTCCCCCCACCCTAGTTCTCAACACAATAAAACAAACTAAAAATTCCCAATCAAGTTACCACCTTTCAGATAATTAATCTTCAGTCCATTACCACCTTTTTGATAATCAGTACTCAGTTCATCAAGGAGAGATAAGAGTCCTTCTTGCACCATCTCGTGACTTCTTCTTCCATGTCCAGTGCTCTCACCACTGTGCATGGACCAGAACTCTTTCTAGGGTTTCTCTTTTTAAGGATGCTTTGCCCAGTTCCAAAACAGCAACAGTCTCTCAAATCTTGGGACACCACTCCCCCCCAGTTTCACCCCCTGGAGCGAGGGGCCTCGTGAAACAGAGATCTTCCTCTCCACTGAAGACAGAAGGCACCACCACACCCTCGTCAGCCATCTCTGTTTACACCATTGCTTTACTGCACTTTTTTTGGCTTCAGGACATTGCCTCCCCCTAAATACAGTCTCTATGTCACAAAAAAATAAGTCCATCCATGGCTTTACAAGAACAGTCCAGCCAAAGGCCACTCCATCATCTCCTCCCACCTAGGATTCTTACTCAGTATTCTTTGACAATCTTCCACTTGCATGAACTTTCATCATCTCTGCTTAGTTCTCTCTATCTTCCTTCTTCAGATTCAGGAGGATTAGCATTTATAAAGTTTCCATCATCTACAAAAAAGTTTAAAACCTTGGACTGTGCCTGCCCAGCTGCCGATACCAAATTTCAAGGTGGCACAGACACAGTTTCTCTCTCTCTCTCTCTGGAGGGGGGAAGGAGGCTGCCTGATACCTCTCAAGGTTCTTGTACTCTCTCCACCCTTCCATCCTGCAGGATCTTCCTCTCCCCCTCTGTGCCCAAGGCTCCTACCTTGCCCAGGCCGCATGGCTTCCCCTGCCCGCCCAGCTGGGCAGGGGAGATCCGCCCGTCCTCAGGGAGCGGAACCAAGAGAGAGCTTTCTAGGGAGCCCTCTGCTTTGAACCCCCTGTGTTCTCAGAGGCGGATCCTTGTCCTCAGTGGCCACACCAGGTGCCAATCTTTAAACCTAAGCACTCATTGGTTTGACTACTGAATTTCAAAAAACTCATTTCTTTTTCAAACCACCACAACAGAAAACTCCAAAGTATTTAAAAGCTGGAGCAACTCCATCAGCTCCCTGAGCTGAGTTCCATATTCATACAAACAATCTCTGCATGGAGCATTTTGGTCATGCTCAGTGGCCTCTTGTCCAGAAAATTCCAGATTGTTTTTTATCCATGGATGTCACACACATGGAATTTCTCTGTCATGATTCCTGTGTGGATGAGCAATGCCAACCTTGATCCCAGATTTTAAAGAACAAAATGACAAAGGATCTGTAAGGGGAAAATTCTCCTGGAGAAATGGAATGGTGTCCAGGTCTCTGCAAGTGTTCAAGTCTGGAATACAAAGTGAGAAATACAGGACCAAAATCAGGGACCAGGTGGAACATGCACAAAATCCTTTGGCTCCACCACCCCCTTGGCCAACCCATCCCAGGAACAACCCCATGGATGCATCCCTTGATGCTCCTGCAGGAAAAGCCTGAGGACGCCTCACCCTTCCAGCAGAAGTGCCTCCCTGCAGGAGGAGGGAATTTGGAATTTTTGGGCAGTGTGGGTCATATCTGGGTGGATAAAGTGGCTGCACTGCCTCAGGGCAAGATCTGGGCCTGTTGGGTGTGGAACAGGACAGCCAGGGATCCTATGGGATAAAGGGAAATTGAATTTCCATTTGAAATGGAGACAAAAGGAAAGAGGCACATGATCCAGAGAATGTTTTAGTGCTTCTGAAGGGGGGCTCGGTGTCTCCTCTAGCCAGGCTTGGCTCCACTGTGTCACCAAAAACCAGGGAATAAACTCTCCAACCAATTTTCTGGATTAGAAAGCCAACATTATGTTATCAGCATTGCTGGATGTGTGGGAATTCTCCAGCCTACAGACCAGGTTATATCCATGAAATTAATACATATTCCTCACAGTTCTATTCCATATTCATGACACTCTGAGCTGATTATGAACTTATGTGGATATGAGCAAGGGTCTTTTGAGGGTCTTTGGTGGCACTTGGAGCATCTCATTCCTCAAATTCTCCTTGTACAGTCCTGGATCTTCTGATGGATCTTCACTCCTTGTGAGTGTCTCAAACACGTGGCCAGGTCATGATGCACGTTGTTATCACTCCTTATTCTGGCACTTGATCTTTATTCTCAAAACTCAGGCGTCTCTCAGTCCATATTAATCCTGGATATAGGGAAATAGGGAAGCCTTGGCTGGCACGAGATCTTTAGATGGGGGGTCAGCACAAAGTCACCTGAATCTCTGGTATTTTGTAGGGTACAAAGCTCAGCATTAACCCCAAATAAGTTAACCCCCAATGCTCTAAAGTTAAAATTTTCCAACATTTGCCCCACTGCTGCATGGATTTCTTCCTGAAGTAACAGCACCTGGCTGGTTACAACATCACTGAGGCCACCATAAGCCATGTCCCCACATCCACAGTTTTACATCCCCCAAGGATTTAACTGCCTTGTGAATTAACACAACCCCTCTCAGAAGAAATGATGAGCCCTGCTCAAAGCCACCTGTGCTGTGGCAGTCACAAACCCGCTGACCACAGCCTGCCTGCTGCATTAGTGCTCATCTGCATTCCCAAGGCGTGGGATTTAACAGGAAGGTGTTTGGAGCAGAAACTCTCCATTCATCAGGGAGATCCATGGACTCCAGAGTGGGAGGCAGGTGTTTATGACTCTCCCCATAATATTAAATTAATAGAGTGATGATTTATCAGCCTGGCAACTCTGAGTCTAACCAAGAGGGAGAGGGAAGCAAGGGAAGATGAGGTTTTTCCTGGGATAAAATATTTGAGCCCGGTGCTGCTGTCTCATAAGATCTGGCCCCATAAAGGTTTCATGGGCTCTTTCCCAGCCTGGCTGTGCTGTCACACACCCTGGGCAGGGTGTTTATACCCTGAACCCTGAGTCAGTTTAATTTTCAGGCCCTGACCCTCTGATTTTACTGCAGTGAATTTGCAGAGAGCAGAAACTGGCCCTGCATTTTTACAACTGCAGGAAGATGTGCTCTGCTGATCAACTGCAAAGGGCACGCAGGGTTTGAAGAGACCCTGGTGGTGTCTCAGAATAAATCAGCCCCTGGGCTGGCTCTATTTATCAAGGATGTGGGTTTAACAGGAACCCAGGCAGGGAAGCTGGAGGACAAAATGATAAAATGGCAAGAAACCTCCCCAAATCAGGCAGTGCTCCCCCACGAGTTCCCAGGGAGCTCAAGGACAAACCAGCTGCTCTGGGCAAGCTCGCTTTACAACCAGCTCAGGATCAGGGAATGCTCTCCAGCTCTGTGGCTCATCTAACACGGCTGAAAGTGCAGAAAATTCAGGGAAAGAGTCAGAGCAGCTCAGGGGAAGGTAAATGTCACCAAAGGAGCCCCAACAGCCAAATGTCACCAAAGGAGCCCCAACAGCCACACCCCAGAGGAGTCCTGGGTGGTTCTGATGCACCAAGTCTGAGGAGAACACAAGAGGGCCGGCCCTACAAGGTTTATTTTTAGGGAAATAGTGCTGCTTTAGGAAGAAAGGGGAAGGTCCTCATGGGGTGAGTGTGGGGCTGGAAGGAAGGACAGGGGTTGGGGGTGAATGAGGAGCACAACAGTTGTCATCCTCCATCACAGGGAGGGTGGCAAAGACCTGTCTGGGTCCCTGTGCCAGGGTTTGAGCTCTGCCAGGGACTCATCTTCCCACAAATACCCAGAGAAGCTGTGGCTGCCCCATCCTGGAAGTGTCCAAGGCCAAGCTGGACAAGACTTGGAGGAAATGCCTTGAAATAATGAATACAAATATTTTTTAAAATAATGTATACAATTTTTAACTTAATGGAAAAAAATCGGTTGCTTTGAATGCTGTTGGGATTGTTCAGCCTGGAGAAGATCCAGGGAGATCTTTCCAGGACCTAAAGAGGCTCCAGGAGAGCTGGGGAGGGACTGGGGACAAGGGATGGAGGGCCAGCACACAGGGAATGGCTTCCACTGCCAGAGGGCAGGGCTGGCTGGGATATTGGGCAGGAATTGTTCCCTGGGAGGGTGGGCAGGCCCTGGCACAGGGTGCCCAGAGCAGCTGTGGCTGCCCCTGGATCCCTGGCAGTGTCCAAGGCCAGGCTGGACACTGGAGCTGGGAGCAGCCTGGGACAGTGGGAGGGGTCCCTGCCCATGGCAGGGATGGGAATGGATGGGGTTTAAGGTCCCTTCCCACCCAAACCATTCTGAAATTCTGGGATAAACAGCCTGGAGAAGAGCAGAGTGTCCAGGGAGGGGATTGCTGCAGAGGCCAAGGTGAAGGAATTATGGAATCACAACGTGAGGAAAAGGAAGGTGAAGTCTAATTTAAATAAATGTAAAGTCAAGTGCAAGTGGGGAAATCCTAATTAGGCATCACCAGTGATGGGCTCCAAGTGGATTATTATCATTCCCAGAGTGAGACAGTGAGATTTTATCAATTCCATAAATACATCAGCTCAGCACACAAAGCAAGCAAATCAAATTATGGAATTATCAAGACGAGAGGACAGACACAGGAATCTGTGTGTGATACAGATAAATCCATCATGAACTTCTGCTGGTAAATCTGTGCTAAAGCTGTGCCTGGATACTGGGGCAGTTCTGGGCCCTCCCATATGGAACAGGAATGCAGGAGAGGTGAAAAAGGTGGAGAAAACCAGAGTGGGCTGAAGAAGGTCATGAAGGAGCAATTGGATAATTCAGGGAATTTCAGAGTGGAGGTGACTGTAAGGAATATGAAAATCAGGGAAAAGGTGTGAGGGTGACAGGTCCAGAGACAGACCAGGGGAACACCAGAGACAGATAAGTCAGGAATGTCTCAAGGGAGCACCGAGGGAGCCTCTGGACACTCCCCAGAGCATCCTGCTTGGAGACATGCACGGGAAACAAAGGAAGCAGCTCCCAGTCACTGCAAATCCTCATCCAACCCTGCCCTGGAGGGATAAATGCAGAATACCATCCTTTACTGGTACCTCGCATGGGGAGGGCACAGAGCCTCAATCACAGGTGAGGGAGGGTGGGACTGTACAGGAAACAGGTCTTTGTCCTTGGAGGAGCTGCAGGAGAGACCTGCCCTAGAAAGGGAATTAATGGGGTCTGGGGTTTCTCTCAGTAGGGAAGAACAGGGGAAAAACAAAGTAAAAATTGCTGCATTTTCTGGAACCAGCCTGTGGGAGAGTGCAGAGAGCAGGACATGGATCAGCTCATGGAGAGAGGAGGGGCACAGGATGTCCCTAAGCACAGAGGGGCTTAGTACAATCCCAGGAAATCAACTCTCTCCTGCTCCTCTCCTGCTGTGGGTGCAGGACAAGGCTCTGGGTGGCCCGTGGGAGCAGGAGTGAGCAGCAAACACAGCCCTGCAGCATCGTGGTTCCCTGCAATGAAACACAAAGTTCACATCCTGCTTTCACTGGCAATTACCTTCCTCACCCTAAATGAAAGGACTGCTCACATCCCAGTGGAGGTAATTACACCTGGAGCCTGAACTGCAGGCGTTATTCAGGAGTAATTGTTTTTAATTTGCTCCCCACACCACAGCTTTGGACAGTGTCAAACAATGCTGCCCAGAGGGGGCTCTAATTCCAGCCGTGGCCACAGCCCAGCTGAAAGCTCAGCAATAATTCCTGGCTGCTGCCAGAATGGAGCTCTTCTCCAAGAGATTTGAAGCTAAAATTTAATCCGTTAAGGCTGTAAACAACCCACTCCAATGGGAAGCAGGTGTAACCTTTGTTGTCTGCTGAAAATATGAAGCCATAACTCTGGAAAAATGGTGAAAACCCAAGCGTCTGTCTGGTTATTTGTCAGTGGGTAATGTCCCCTGCATCCCACAATTATTAGGAGTGGGATTCATCTGGCTCCGTGTGTCCCCCTGCAGCTCTCAGCAGGATAAGCAACAGAGCCCAAGCTGCCATTAATCCTGGCCTAAAGCCTAAAATAGGTCAGTGAACAGCACCTGGAAGTGTCGATTTCTCTCCAGACACTGCAAAGGGAGCCCACAGAGATGTGATCAGACAGAGACATTAAAAATTAGGAGGAATAAATCCCTCAGGGAATTGCTGCCCATGTATCTGAGTGGCATCACTGATCCCAGGGTAAATTCAATCCCAAAAAGTAATGGAAGGAGGCGCACAGGCAGTGCTCAGTGTGTCCCTCCAGCTGTTCACCCCAGGATGTCTCTGGTGCCTTCCTCCAAGTCAGCTGGGATGGGCACAGAACCAGGTCAGGCCAGGGAAAGCCACCCAGACCCCTCCTCCAGACACTACTCAAACTTTTCTCTCCCAGGAATCCTCTTGAGGGATTGCTGTGTATTCCCTGAGCTGTGGGGAGTTCTGGGGAGAGGGAAAACCCGGGCCAGGTGACCCTGAGTGGGGAGGGATTAAAGGACAAAGTCAGTGTCAGAATTTGGAAACAAATCCTTGTTACCTGAGGGAAAGGTGGGGAGCAGAAGGTGCCTTCCCACAGATATTCTCAGGTCTGGAGAACCCTGTTCCATAGGAAGGTGCCTGAAAAGCTGGGGCCATCCTGATTGAGTCCCAGGGTGTCAATCTGATACCAAATGGGATCAGAAAATGCTGCAGAGATCATTTCCCCCCCCTTCCCTCCTTCTGCAGGAACATGTGGAGAGTCCTGCTCCTGCAGACCTTTCTTCCCCTGGAATACATTCAGTGTAATTTTACACTGGGAAAAAATGCAGGATTTATTTTTTTCTCTTCCCCTGATCTCTGTGAGCACAGAACCCAGCAGCAGCTCTGGAGTGGCCAGGGAGGAGCTCAATTTATTGCCTGGAACATAATCCAGCATCAGCAGAGCTCTGATGGAGACACAGACCCAGGCAAGCAGGCAGGGAAAAGGGCTGTTAGAAAATGAGCTGGAGCTCTCTGAGAAGCTGCTGCATTTATTTCATGGAGAGCACAATGCTCAGCCCCTCTGGAAACCTGAACCTTCCAGAGCTGCTTTCTGTGCTGGCCAGGATTTGGGGCCATCTGTGGAGCATCACCACTGTCCCCACACTGAGCAAACATCCAGAGCTTCTTGACTCCAGATAAGGCATCAGGAGGAGCATCCAGAGGAAGGACCCAGGTTCCTGAGGAGGCTGGGGAGCAGGGGATGAGGGGGCAGTGCAGTTCAAGGGAGGATGCTGAGCACACATTCCAGGATGCAGAAACAAGTCCTCTGGAGAAGATGAAATGGACAATCAGAGTCATCCCCTCTGTTACCCCAAAAAAGGTCAGAGCAAGGAACAGCTGTGTCACAACACAGCACAAGCCAGAGGAGTTCACTCCAGCAGGATCTGGGGAAAAGCAACTCTTGGGATTGTGTTATCAGTAGGAATCAAGCAAAATCCATCTGAAATGTCTCAGATAAGATCGTTGAATTTCCTGTGTCAGCCAACCCTGACAGGAGGAGGCAGCTTTCTTTCCTTTTGTGTAACAGAGGGTCCTGAGCTGGGTGCTGGACAGGGGGTAGATTCCCAGTGGAGCTGAGTTTAAAGGGATGGCTCCAGCAAGGGAGCACCAGCTTTGGCTCAGGATCATCTCCTGGGGCCTCCATAGAATCACAGGATCATTAAGCTTGGAAAAAGCCTCCAGGTCCTCAGGTCCAACCTTTGGGCAAACACCACCATGCACAGTAAGACAAAGCTCATGACAAGTGCCCAGACAAGGCTGGAAGCCCCTATTCCATCAATTTATCCACGGTATTCCCACACGAGTGGGGTGAGTGCCAGCTGGGGGCTGCAGCAGGATCTCTGCTCCTGCTTTTCTCTGCTCAAGTAAACCTGTCAGGGTTCTGCTTTCACCTCTCCAGGGCTGCAGGTCAGCCCAGGGGCCTCCAGGTGTTTTGGTGCTCCTGAACTGAGGTGACAGGAGGGCTGCAGATGGCTCTGGTGGAGGGACACCCTTTTACCCCACACTGCAGAGCTCAGGTCTCCTAAGGGCCTGGACTTTCTTTTCCAGCAGTGACTGGAAAGAAATCAGGCCTGAAGTTGTCTCTTCCAAACTCTGCCTGCTCAGCAGGGACACAGGAGCAGGAGACTTGTCCACACAGGCTGGTCCTTGTCACAGGAAGCAGCAAGTGACAGACAGAGTTTTGCTGGCTCTGTGTCCCTTATTTTAAAGGCAGATCCCTGATGGTCTCGATTCCTTCCTCGAGGTGATTTTTTATTGCTTCTTCCAGCAGATGACCCTGATTTCATTTGCTCCACGAGTTCCAGGGAGGCCACATCAATCAGGAAAAGCCTGGAGAGGAAGCAGCCCCACTGTTGATTAAAGCTGGCTCTGAGGGTGGAATTCAGCCTGGAGGAACCTTGTCTTTTAACAGGAACTAATCACAAAGTGAGGGGGGAAAGGAGTTGCTCTTTTTGTGTTGTTGGTGTTCCTCGTACACTGAGAAATCCATCAGCAAGCACTGAACAACTGAGCATAAATTCTTTTGTATTTTCTAATTCTTTTACAATCATCATCATTATTTTCTTCCTTTTCTGTCTCATCAAACTGCCCTTACCTTAATCCAGGACTTTTCCTACTTTCACCCTCCCAGTTTTCACCCTGCCCCAGGGCAGGGGAGAGGGGCTGTGCTGGGCTCAGTTTCCAGTGGGATTAAGCCACCACAGCCCACCTGGACAATGACATTCTACTCCAAGGATTTAGTGAGGAAAAAGGGCAGGACAGGGCCTTCCTACAAGCACGTCTCTGATGAGACCTGGCCTGGCACTCCAGGAATCCCATTCCTGGCCAGCAGGGAGGGCTCCAGGCTGGACTGGGCTTGTCTTCCTTGAAAACTGTCAGATGACCCAAAATCTTGGGATCAAGTTCAGCTTGGAATGTTTTTCGATAACCTACAGCTGAGATAACTCTCCATAATAAATCTTTTCTCAATAAAAAGGGATTTTTAATCCATAAATATGGGCTAATTGACTCCTGGCTGGCCAAAGCAGGTCCCTGGTGAGCAAGACTCACCCACGGTGCAATTTCCATGTCCCACATGGATTGTGACCATTCCGGGGACTGCAGCAAGACAAAGATGCCCCTAAAAAGAAAGATTTTTTCTGTTCTCCCATCTGGGAAGCTCTATCATCAATCCCTAAATATAACAGCAGTTTCCATGAGTCTTGGAAATTTATATGGAAGTAGGTCCTCAGTTGCTTGGGGTGGTTCATCAGATATAAGTCACTATGCAAATGGGACAAGTGAAAATGCTAAAATGATGGCATTAGAATTTTATGGACTCTAATTACAAAATATTTTTGTATATCATTATTTTGATATTATTATTTTCACATCATTATCATGGAACTTGGAAAAGAAGAACCCTTGAAAGGTTTGCGTGAGAAAAATGAGAATATGGGAAAAGGAGAAGGGATCTGCTGCAGAAAAATCCCTGCAGTACCAGCAATCATTAATATGGATTTTGGGGATTGCAACAGCAAATGAAACCCTTTTTTTTCAGGCCTCACTCACTGGTAAAATGGCAAATCCTTGTGGGATAAAAGTAGGATGGATATTCCCAACAACATATTAGTTCCCCTTCATCTGAGGAAAATTATTAATAAAGGCTGGACATGATTTTCTTTACTGTTGATGCTTCCTGCGGTGAAAATAACAAAATCTGTTGATTTGCATTACAACATCATTATCAGCTGCTTGATTATTTTCAAGATAAGAAAGGTGGCAAAGGGATTATTGCAGAATAGGAAAAATAAAAAAAAGAAACATTTTGAGCTTTGGTCCATTTATCATCATTTGTAGTTTCTGTGCTAATATTTATTTTGGTAGATTTGACTCCAAGTTAACAAGAGAAGAAAATGAACGTGCACTGTGTGAACCAGCAGCCCAAAACAGGGAATGCCATGGATGTATCCAAGTTTGATCTTTGGAATAGTCCAAAAGGCTGAGGGCACGTGGGCTGTGCCAGCCCTGGGGTGGCAGCAGGGCAGTGCTGGCCCCTGTGACTCACCTCCACTCTTGGGGTCAGCTCTGGGAGCCTCCTGACAGGAGAGCCCTGGAGGGGCTGGAGTGTGTGCAGGGCAGGGCACGGGGCTGGGGAAGGGAATGGAGCCCCAGCAGGGGCTGAGGGAGCTGGGAAAGGGGCTCAGCCTGGAGCACAGGAGGCTCAGGGGGACCCTGCTGGCTCTGCACAACTCCTGACAGGAGGGGGCAGCTGGGGGGGTCGGGCTCTGGGAACAGGGACAGGCACAGGAGGAGAGGGAACAGCCTCAGGCTGGGCCAGGGCAGGGGCAGGGGGGAATTTGGGAACATTTCTCCATGGAAAGGGTGGTCAGGATGGCACAGCTGCCTAGGGCAGGGGGGATCCCCATCCCTGGAAATGTCAAAAACACCATGAACTTGGCACTTGGGCACGGGGGTTGATGATTGGACTCGATGATCCTGGAGGGTTTTCCCAAGCTGAACCATCCCATGATTCTGGGAATGACCAATTCTGATCCCCCTTAACTCATGGAAGTTCTGCCAACACAACAGAAATCTTTCAGTTTGCTGACCTTAAACCTATAGAAATCACGGGGTTTCCCCCGAAGCCTTTTTTCCTCTCTAATGTGCACCTAACAGGCTCATTAAATGATGTGTAGTCATTAAAGGTCACTCCTGCACATCCAGAAGGACACTCCACATGGAATTTTCAATTTTATGATGCAGAAATAAAGCTGGGGGTGCATTGACCCTCTTTTTGATAGTCTAATATGCACATATTTATTTATTTATTTATTTACCACAAGAGTTTTTTCATGACAAAGCTAATTAAACAGACTCATCTTGTGCTCTGTCTTTGAGATATTGCAAACATTAAAGCGGGAGCTAAAAAAAGAAAGGAACAAGTGACATTATTTGGCCACAAATACGGCTCCTATTTTAAAGACAGGCACTGGTAAAGTGGAAAAAAAAACAGGAAGTTTCATTCCATCACAATTTGGGATAGCAAGGAGGTGTTTGAGAGGCTTTAAGTTGACTTTTTGGACTATTTTGTGCAGAAAAAGTCAGCACAGGTTGAGTGTGATAACAGCCCAGGAGACCTGGATGTGAAAATACCTGAAATTTAAGCTTTAAATATTTCTTTAAATATTTATTTCACTACTTCTCACACCAGGGACCTGGTGTTGTCCCCATATCACTGGGAGAAAAAAGCTTTTCTGGAAGATCTAAATATGAATAAGCCACAGAAATCCATGAAATATTGATCTTGTTCAGGCTGGCCTGCAAATGGAAGTGAATCCTGTTTGTACACCTAAGGAGTGTTTTACAAATTCATTAAAAATAATACAGGAGCCCCAGAATGCACTAAAGGTGATTAATTTGTACCATTTTAAATAATATACTCCGGCTTATAAAACCTGAATTATTTATGAGAGCAGCAGTAACATCTAATGGGAAGAAAAATAAATGTCGGGCTAAAGTAAACAGTGTTTTTCTAAATGTCAAACACACACCATAATTTCCTCATTTCCAGTTGGTTGTTCCTCATTTTCAGAGAACCACGGGGTTGCTGAAATTGGAGGAACCTCTGGAGATCCCCAAGGGCTGTGCCCAAGGAGCAGATTGTCCAGGAGCAGGGTTAGGCTATCTGCAAGGACAGAGAGTTCACAGCATCCCTGGACAACCTCTCAGTGCTTGACCAACATTAATTTTTTAATTTTTTTAAGTGTGAGTGGAGCCTCCTGAATTTTAATTATTTGAACATTGTCCCTATTCCTGGCACTGGGCACCACTGGGAAGAGCCTGGATCCGACTCCTCCACATCCTGCCAGGTACTGATGGACACGGAGAAGGGCTCCTCTTCTCCAGGGTGAGAAATCCCAGCTCTCACACGGCACCAAAGGTGCTGCCATCCCATTCCCTCTCTCCTGGCCCATCCCATTCCTCTCTCCTGGCCCATCCCATTCCTCTCTCCTGGACCATCCCATTCCCTCTCTCCAAGCCCATCCCATTCCTCTCTCCTGACCCATCCCCTTCCCTCTCTCCTGGACCATCCCATTCCCACTCTCCTGACCCATCCCATTCCCTCTCTCCTGGCCCATCCCATTCCCTCTCCCAAACCCATCTCATTCCTCTCTCCTGGCCCATCCCATTCCTCTCTCCTAGCCCATCCCATTCCTCTCTCCTGATCCATCCCATTCCTCTCTCCTGATCCATCCCATTCCCTCTCCCAAACCCATACCATTCCCTCTCTCCTAAGCCATCCCATTCCCTCTCCCAAACCCATCTCATTCCCTCTCTCCAAGCCCATCCCATTCCTCTCTCCTGGCCCATCCCATTCCCTCTCTCCCGGCCCTTTGCAGGATTCCTGCTCCCAGGACCATGCCCAGATGTGCAGGAGGAGCTGCAGCACAGGAGGAGGGAGAGCCCGGGCAGGGTGGGCACCCCCGTGGTGTGCCTGGGTCCAGCCTGGAGCCCCGAGGCTCAGGGAACCCGGCCAGGCACGGCGGGGTGGGACACTGGCCCTGTCCCCACCGAGTGACCACAGCGAGCCTCAGGGTGAGCCTTTCTGCACAGTCTGCAGTTATCCCTTGTGCAGCACCTCCAGCAGCCTGGGGAGAAAACGGGAACAGAGCTGTCTGTCTCCCCCTGAGGATGCACCAGGACAGGAACTCGGAGCATCCATTGGGAAGATGGAGAGGTTTAATTCCTCACCGGAACCACAGAACCCGTGGTGAGCTCCACAGGGCCGTCTCTGCCACATGTCTGCTCTCACCTCATGATGGTTTTATTATTTTCCTGTCAGTTTTCCTTCCCAGCTGTTTTATGAGCCAGACTTTTCATTTTGGTGAAAGCCCGGGAAGGCTCGAGCAGGGCTGGGGTTAAAGGAGGGCAGAGGAGGAGGCAGGAGGTGCAGGCTACATTTTGGATACATTATGTTCTCCTCAGAGCTCCCTGTCAGCTCCTGCTGCCATTGCCAGGTGATGGATTGGCACTTGGCTCCTCACACCGTGAAAACATTGGGAAAGGGATTGCATCCCACCTGGAATGGGATTGGAGCACAGACTGGCACCTCTCACCTCGACAGCAGCAACCATGGAGGGCAGTGGAAAAGGAGGAGCTTTAAGGTCCCTTCCCAATCCCATTCTGGATTCAGTGGCCCTGGAGAAGAGCAGAGTGCCCAGGGAGGGCTTTGCTGACCTGGGAGGCTCTGCTGGGGCAGGTTCTGATGAGGACAGAGGGACAGAACAGAGTTTGACTCTGATGAGGACAGGAGAACAGCACAGTCTTGGAGAAGTAGATAAAGGATGTAATTTAGGCAGAGCACAAGCAGGAGCCAGCCCAGCTCTGCAGGGCTGACAAAGCAGAAGTTATGGGAAACAAAGATATTTGGCTTCCTCAAAAATGGGGGTTGAGGAGCAGCCACCTAAGGGAAACCATTGAAGACAGACCCAAAGAACCCTAGGACTTGGATAAGGAGTGTGATAGTGTAAAATGAAGTCAAGCAATTAGGGATAGCTCATGAATGTGTAATCAGTGTGAGATAAAAACTCTGTTCACCCCACACTCAA
Organism: Sitta carolinensis; assembly: GCA_032173965.1. Taxonomy (NCBI): domain Eukaryota; kingdom Metazoa; phylum Chordata; class Aves; order Passeriformes; family Sittidae; genus Sitta; species Sitta carolinensis. The sequence continues at coordinate 12,974,630 of CM063296.1, read as the reverse complement.
TCAGAAGAAGGATCCTCCTGTGCCCAGCAATGCAGTACAGAATTCCTGATTTCTAATACTCGAGACTGTGTTAGAAAGTTTCCATCTGGCTGATTTCAGGATCAGTTCCAGGCTTTGGAGGATGAAGGTGGTGAGATGGAGAAGGAGAGAGCCCTTCCCTACCCAGCTCAGCCCCCATGAGCTCCCCTCCTCAGCAGAGTCAGCAGGAAACTCACCCCAAGGCCAGCAGGACTCTCTGGCCCGTGGTGGGCAGGTCAGGCCTCCTGGCCAGAGAGGAATGACCCCAACCCTCCCCTCAGGGGCAGGGTTCACCAGTGGGATGAGCCAGAGATGGGCTTGAGCCAAGGTTCAGAGTCCTGGGCTTTGTCTCTCACCTCCTGCAGTCCAGCAGGGAACAGGAGGATGAGGGGCACTGACTCATTCCTGCCCTTGCCAGGTCACACATCCTTCGAGAAGGATGTCGTGTGCAGGAGGCTCGAGCCCTGGAGACGATCAGGGGCTCCTGTGAAATCTCAAGGTCACCCACAAAGGAAGCAGAAATCTTCCAGCACTGATGAGGGGAACTCCCCTGGGCTCATTAAATCCTCTCATGAGAAAGGACAGGAGTGAGAATCCAGCATTCTCCTGGAGCTCTCAGCAGTGATGTGATGGAGGCAGAGCTTTCAGAGCAGATCCTGCCTCCTCCTGGACAGCCAAACCTTCAGCACCATGCCAGCTGTGAACTGGACCCTTCCACCACTGCTGGGACATGAGAGAAAGCAGAATTTGGGATGCCTGAAAGGAGAATTCCTGCCAGCAGAGCTGTTTATTTGGAGACATGCCCTCGGTGAAGTTGTTTTTCTTATTATGACACAGAATTACTGTCGTTAGAATTTTCCATTTAGAGGAAATCTCCTCCCTTTGGAGACTGCTGTGACAGGAGATGATGAGGCAGGAATGGTCTGAGTTCTCCAGGGAATCTCATTATCTGATCCAAGGAAACTTCCTAAAACAGAGGCTGAAAACCCAACAACAACATTGGGATCAAAACCAAGATCCTGTTTTGTATATCCAGCTAAACTGGCTCAGTGGACACCAAGAAATGAAACCCTTTGGGATTTATCCCTGCAGTCCTGGTTGGATTTTTTAGATGAGACAGGAAGAGTCAGGTAAATCCTATTATCCCAACACTCATTTTCTCCGACTGCTGAGCACCTGCTATTGAATAAAACCCAGAGTTTCTGCTCCTGGACATGTGCTGAAAGAAGGCTGGGTGAATAATTGATTTTTCAGTTCAACTACCGAGTTAAAAAGTGAAAAAAAAAATCAATTTGATCCAAACCCAAGCAGATGTTTTCAAGTTTCCTTGCCAAAAAGAAAAATGAAACAATTCCACTTCAGTGATTAAAAACAAAGAAGTTTTATTCTGGTTTGGGCCATTTGGAGGAAAATGAACCTGCAAAGTTATTGCATCTTTTTACACTCAACAGCCCCTTACATTCAGCATTAGCAAGGCCTGGAGCGGTGTCCCCATCTCCAAACAGGGACAATGTCCCCATGTTTCATGGGCAATCTGTTCCATAATCCATGGGGAATCTGTTCCTTGTTCCATGGGGAATCTGCTCCTTGTTCCATGGGAAGTTATTTCATATTTCAGGGGGAGTCTGTTCCATGATTTGGAGGAATCTCTTCCATGTTTCAGAGGGAATCTGCTCCATGTTCCTTGGGGAATCTGTTCCGTGTTCCATGGGGAATCTGTTCCATGTTTCATAGGGAATCTGTCCCACCCATGCTCTACTCACTGGAACAAAAAGGAAAGGTGTCTCCTGTGCTTCCACATCTCTCAGAGATGCAGGACCATTCTACCCCCCAAATTAAGTATTTGGTCTTAAGTGGAATAATCAGGATTTGTCCCAAAATCCCCCTGCAGGGAGAGGAATTCAGCAGGAGCTGGATCACCGCAGTGACTTAGAATTCAACAGACAAGGATTTCAGCACATTTAACCTTTGAATTGAAGGACAGAAAGTAGTTTCTCTTCTTGAGATTATTTGTTTGTTCCCTCTCGTCAGGCTGGTCATTTCACAGAATTACTTCGAAATGCAGATCAGAGCAAAATATTTCAGATCAGTTTATTCTGCCCCTGAAGTTTCCTTACCTGAGTTGTCAGTGCAGCTCTTGGAGTCTGTCAGGGCACTTTGCCTTTTCCATTTGGAATCCTGCCCAGAGCCCAGGGTTGTTGTTATGGAGTTTTAATTCCCCTCCAGCAGGAGCTGATGCCGCTCAGTTCTGCTGTCAGGAAAGGCAGAACCGTTTCACTGATCCCCCTTGTAGCAGAAGACAGGACTCAAGAGTCTCCCTTGTTCCATTGTGAGGCAGGGGAATTGTATTATCCAAAAATTCCTTCTTGAACATCCTTAAAAGACAGGGATGTGGGACACAGCAGGGAGAGTATAAACAGAAGCACAACAGCAACTGTTAACACCAAGCAACCTTTGATTTTAAATCAAAAATACTCACCCAGCCTGCAGGAATTTGGGTGTTTGTTTCCTCTTTTTCAGCACACCTTCTCCTTTCCTGAGAAGCTCTCACTGCTTCTCAAGTGGATTCTTGGGAAAAGGAAGCTGGGAGGGAAGGAATAGGAACTTTCCTCTTATTTTGTGGAAACCGTCCATTAAATAACTCAGAATTTAGGATGTGGGATGAAACTGGAGCTGAGTGTTTGTGCTGCAGGAAGGGCCTTTTGCACCAACAATGGGGACTTTGCATCCCAGGGTGTGGGGCCAGGACACTCCCATCCCACTGGGACTGACCATTTAACTGACTGGAGTTAAGTCCAGCTTTGGAGTGACCATATCTTGATAGTTCTCCTCCAAGAGGACCAGACTGGGAGTTGGGAAGATGCACAGAAGATGTGCCCCCCATCAGTGGTTGTGAGGAAAATGAGAGGAAATTCTTCCAAGGAGAATTTCTAGGTAGAAAACCAACAAACCCAGCAAGGTCCAGGTTGGACAGTAGGGCTTGGAACAGCCTGGTCCAGTGGAAGGTGTCCCTGCCCATGGCAGGGCAAGGCACAGAATGAGCTTTAATGTCTCTTCCAACCCAAACCACCCTGGGATTCTGTGATTTCAAGGCAGCTGAGAGGGACCAGAACCCCCTTAAGAGTTTTACTGTCGATGGGGTTACAGATTTGGGTTTACACCTGTGTTTTGTATCTCCAAATATTGCCTCTTCTTGAGGCAAGAAGATTCTCAGAATGTGTGAGGCAGCAAATTCACCCACAGAAGGTTCAAGATGGGTTCTCTGGAGGAGAAAAAACCCACCTGGCTGGATAAAATGACAGGAAATGCATGTTTGCCCCATCCCTGGCTACAGAAGGGTGGAACAAGGCTGAGGAAATCCAGGAATCCTGATCTTGGGGGAATAGATGAGGTGCGCAGTTTATATTCTTACGAGTCTGATTATCGGGTGTGCCTGAGAGCTGGTGAACAGCACAGAGCTACACCCTGGGCAGGGAGAGAGGGGCTGGAGCAGCAGCTCTGGATCTGCTGCTCAGAGAGAATTCACTGCTTTCCTGCCTGCCCGTCTCTCACCTCCCATCAGCACAAAGTCTGTCAGGATAAAGAGATGGAATGTGCAGGCTGAGGATAATTGCAGGGAGGAGATTGGGATAATGGCTGTAATTTGGATTGTGGGAGCAATAAAGCCAGGCTCAATCACTGCCTGCTTTATTTGGGAACCAGCCCAAGCTGCAAACAGCGAAAATGAAATTTATGAAAAATAGAAATTTCAAGAGAAGTAATGAGCATCTGTCTGCTGCAGTGACTGCAGGGGGCTGAGTGCTTCCAACTCCATGCAGCTAATCCAGGGGATTTGCTGTAGGCTGCACAAGCCAGGTGGGACGCAGGTCAGCCAGGTGGGATGGCTCCCCTGACACAGGTGTGGCTCTTCCTTAACAATCATTCGCTGATTGGACATGGAATTCTTAAGAAGCTGAAAGTAGTTTGGGTGAGTTTTGCTGTCATTGGATATTTGGTCATTAGAGGCCCATCATTCCCACCTAGAGGCCATGGTTGTGCCAGGGCCTGGAAAACATTCCCAGTTTTTTGTGCTCATTCACCCATTCTGTGCTGTCCCAAGTGACAGTGTGCTCAGCAGATCATGCGGGTAGAGGAAGAGAAAAAAACTCACCTTTTTTATACTATATTCCTTTTTTCCCCTTAAAAAAAAATTATCAGTCTGGATCTTCCTCTTCACTTCACAGACTCATGGAATGGTTTGGGATGGAAGGGAACTTAAAGCTCATCCCATTCCACCCCCTGCCTTGGGCACAGACACCTTCCACTGTCCCAGGGTTCTCCAACCCCATCCAGCCTGGCCTGGGACACTGCCAGAGCAGCTGGGGCTGCCCCTGGATCCCTCCCTGGAAGTGTCCAACTCCTGGCTGGACACTGGGGCTTGGAGCAGCCTGGAGCAGTGGAAGGTGTCCCTGCCATGGCAGGGGGTGGGAATGGAATGAGCTTTAATGTCCCTTCCCACCCAAACCATTTTAGGATTCCATGATTTTTCCATGTTCCCTGGAAGACAGGGGATGGGAAGAGCATCAGAGGCCCTGGCTGAGGGTCTGGGGCTGGGTCTGGCCCTGCAGGAATGCTGGGCACTGGTGATGGAAGGATGCCAAGGCCTGCCAGGGGAAGACACTCAGCACTGGAAGACAGCTGATCCAAGGAAGGAAACCAGGTGCCCTCCTGAGAAGGAAACCACAGGGGTCAGCAGGAAAGGAGGAATAAAGAACAGCCTGAGGTCTCTGGGGTGGTTGTGGCACACCTAATTAGTTCCAGCATCCTTTGAAATCCTGAATTTTCTATAAAGTCTGCTCAAAGTCACCCTTCCCTGCAAATCTTTATCACCTGTAAGTGCTAGAATGAGCTAAAAAATCATTTTCTTTGCATGGCAGGAGGACATGGCATCCTTTGCTTCACCTTGGTAATCCCACAAACCCATCCCTGCCTGGAGCTGCTCCCCAGGCCTGGATTGGCTCTGAGCCCCCCCACTCCCGAGTTACACAGAGCCCTTCACACACCCCCCAGATCCCCAAATCCCACAGGAGCACGGGATAGCCGTGCTTGGAAGGCACCTCTGGAGCTCCTCTTGTCCAACCTCACTGCTCAGGCTGGGTCCTGTGGCCAGATGACTTCAAAATATCCCCAGGGATGGAGACATCCAACAGGATGTGATACCTGTGATTATGGGAAAACACACACCCAACACTGGGGAGAAAACGAGGGAGGAGAGTTTGAATCTGAATCAACATTTTTATTTTTTTTTACAAAATGGGCTACATTTTTCACAAGAAAAAGGTAATAAAGGAGTTTATAGGATTCAGCATTCCACCCTTTTTCTGCCTAGTGGCACTGTCTGCACTGGGAAGCTCTCCTGTTATACAGATTTTGGGAGCAAGTCCTGGCAGAGTTCCAGAGGAAGCTCCATTGGTACATCTGAGGAAAACCTGATCCACAATTTACAGCCTGAAATTTAAAATGCCACAGTCACAAGAGCAACCTCAGCCCCTTACAGGAGTAAATTGAGCTTTTTCCTGCCCACTCTCCTGTTTGAGATGTCAGGAGAAGGATAATTATCCCAAAGAAACACTGAGAAGTGTCAGTGTGTATTTAAACTCCTTCAGAAAGGGTTTAAATGAAGCTAAATCCTTCCTTAGCCTCGGATTTTGGCAGTAGTTTGAATTTAAGGAAGTTCTGGAGGTATAATTGAATCACTTTGTCCCTCAAGTTCTTAATGCTGGCAAATCAGATCTATTTATAAAAATGAATTATTTATTAAGACAAATGAACAGGCAAGAGATAACAGATGAAAGATCTTAATCAGAATTAATTACTACATGGGATAAAACTAAAAGAACTACTGGTAAATTATAGAATAACATAAAACAGTGCAGTAGAGCAGGGTACCTATATTAGGGTAAAAGAAATGGTATTGATTAGGGGTTGAATGTGATTTACCACTGAAATGATGAAAATATCCAGATTCCTTCACTTAAATCCTGGGAATACCTGTGAACTAAGGGACCCTGCCCGTGGGAGAATCTCCACACATTGCCAGGAACATGAACAGGAGATTTCTGCTTTGTGGAAGTTTGGTGTGGCTTTTATGACTTAAAATGAGTGGCTGTCATCAGAAATTCAGATTATCCTGCCAGATCTCAATTCCACTGTGAGCTCTGGCCCCAGGTAAGAGGGATGAGGACCTGAGGAGCAAATCCAGAGGCCACCAAAGATGCCCCAGGGCTGGAGCCCCTCTGCTCTGGAGCCAGGCTGAGAGAGCTGGGGGTGCTCACCTGGAGAGGAGGAGGCTCCAGGGAGAGCTCAGAGCCCCTGCCAGGGCCTGAAGGGGCTCCAGAAGAGCTGGGGAGGGACTGGGGACAAGGGATGGAGGGCCAGCACACAGGGAATGGCTCCCACTGCCAGAGGGCAGGGCTGGCTGGGATATTGGGCAGGAATTGTTCCCTGGGAGGGTGGGCAGGCCCTGGCACAGGGTGCCCAGAGCAGCTGTGGCTGCCCCTGGATCCCTGGCAGTGTCCCAGGCCAGGCTGGACACTGGGGCTGGGAGCAGCCTGGGACAGTGGGAGGTGTCCCTGCCCATGGCAGGGGGTGGAGGAAATGTCCCTTCCCAAACCATTCCATGATCTCATGATTTTCGCTCTGCAGGCCTGCCTGAAATGTATTCCCAATCCCACAGTCACACAGGAGAGAGGGAAGAAGGACATGGGGCATAAATTCTGTGGGGCAGGGACCATCCCTGGTGATTGGTGGCCCCAGGGCTGCTGCAGAGAGCTGCTGTCCCTCCTGCCCTGGGCTGGATGTCATGGACACCCCTGGAATAGCAAGGACACAAAGCAAGGATGAGGAAACAGCACAGAGCTTCAAAGGAAATATTCCCCCTCCTTAAAAGCTGCATTTGTTCCTTTGCCTTCCCAGAAAGAATCGAAGGAGTGGGATGATGAAAAAGAGAGAAGAGAGTTAATCAACACAGAGGCTCTGGCAGGAAACCAAGTCACCTTTGAAGCTCCTCTTGCTCAATGAGAAGCCATCAATGAGCAGGGAGAGCAGCAAATGATTTTCACAATGGACTGGCCCAAACCCTGGAATTATTCTGCAGGGAGCAGCTCTTCACAGGCTAATTGGGCTCATTCAGTCTTGAACGCTGAGGATACACCAGGGGCTCTTTTAATTTATTGGGTTTAGGAGGAGTATTTACAAATCTAAACCCGTAAATCTGAGGCTTTGCACAGAAATGGAGCTAAGGCTGATGTCAGGCAGGACTTAACTGCTTGATTGGGTTCCATGTAGCTCATTTAAAAACACGTATTAAATATATATGAAAAGGAACACCCCTGAACTCAGAGCAGACCAGCTCTGAATGTTTTAATGCTGCAAAACCCAACCAGAATTCAGCAACAGAATCAGAAAATCACCTGCAGCAACAAGCAGGGAGAAATCTTCCTGTCCAGAGCCGAAAAACCCAGTCTGGCTCTTGCTGGGCCCTTCTTGGGGTGGCCTTTGCTGGGGTGACCTCGATGTCCCCACAGCTGGCCCAAGGTGGAGCAGTGAGAGGCTCAGCCAGGAGCAAGGTGGGGCTTGGAGAAGGCTGATCCCAACTCAGCAGGGCTTGGAGGTCACAGCAGAGACCCCAGAGCAGGGACCAACTAGACCAGGACTAAGGTTCATTAATTAGCAAAGTGCTTCTCAAAGTAATGATTGCAGAGGGAGGAAGGGAAGTCACAAATGCCACTGAAATTTGGCATAATTAGTGTAATAGTCAAAGTAATTTTTAAAATGTAAATTGAAAAATTAATTTTTTTTTTTCAAATCTAAAAGAAATTTAAGCAATTATTTAAATAATTTTAAAACTAGGAAACTTTCTAGAAGCTGAAAAATAATCAGCTTGGAAGAGGCTTCAGGAGGTTTAGAGTTCAACCTCTTCCTCCAAACTTGGTCAATGATAAGATGAGAGGAAATACGAGATATGAGATTATTTTGAGCTTTTTCAAGGTTTGTCTTAAAAATCTGCAAATGTGGAACCTCCATGGGAAACCTCTTCCTGGACTGCTCAGTGGTGAGAATATGGATTTGGGCTCTTCATTTTTGAGTGGTCTCATGGAAAAGAGGAGGAAAGAGGGAAAAGAAGATAAAGTGGGTAAAGAAAAAATGCAATAAGTGCATGTTGAGTAGTGGTCAAGCAGAAGAAGCAGAGCTCATTTCACCTCCTATTTTATATCTCCATCCTGAGCTGGCCTTTCCAAGTTGCTCATTTCCCCTGAGAGCTGGAAACACATCTGGGGTGTCATTCCATTTATCCTGAAGGAATGGCTGATCGCTCAGACCAACGTCCCTCAGCACTTCTCTCCCTGGGGCTGTGAGGACACCAGATCATATCCTCAGGCTGTGGACAGCTGGATCTGGAGGCTCCAGCCCTGCTGCCTCCTCCACATCATCCCCAAATATTCTTCCCTCCTTTCCATCCTCCCACCAGCTCAGATTTGCTGCCTGTGGAAAGGGGGAGCCTTGGCCAACCCAAAATGTTCAGCGTTGTCTTCACCAGTGCATGATCCAAGGCACTGCCCATGAGGCAGCAGAACAGCTTGGGAAAATGGGTTTTCCTCCTGGCTGGGGTTAAAAAAGGAGATCTGGCCTCTCAGGAGGGCTGATGCATGCTCTGTGTGCTTTTTTCTGTCACCCTCCCGTTTCTCCCTCCAGAGGCAGAGCCCAGTGCAGCCACTTGGCTCCACTGGGTCCCTGTGAGCTCCAAGGGAGCTCAGAGAGCCCCAGGTTCCCTTGGACACACAGGATGGTGTTGGCACCAAATCCCATCTGCAGGAGGTGGCTGGCTGGCTCCAGGTGCCATATCCAACATCCCATAAACCAACCCAAGCATGGCCTGGAGCTGCTCCACGCTGAGCTCTGTGTGGGGAGGGAAGGACAGTTTGTCACCTTATTACTGGGGACCAGAGTGGCTTTAAAGGGTCATTAATTTATCCCAGTCTCTAATTTTGCTGTTACTTTTATGCAGCCTCATCGCCCAGTCAGACATTTCCCATTCCCCATTCCCCTGTCTCCATCTGGAGCTGCCCCCCACCCCCCAGCAGGGCCTTTTCCAGTGGCCAAGACACCAACTGGAGATTAGGAATGAGCACCAGGAATGAGCCAGCCACAAATGTCACTCCTCTGGTTTGGCTCCTGCCTGGAAAGATCCATCCAGGCCACTTTGGGAATGGTTTGCAAATGAGGAGACCCCTTCTGCATCGTGCACAGAAAGGATCAAAACGAGAAGACGCTGAAGCACAGGAATGGTTTGATAGAATCCTCTTTGTTTTCCAGCTCCTCTGTAGGAGGGATTGTTTGGGCACTGAGCAGAGAAAAAATTAGCATTGTTAATTTGCTGCAAGCCAGGGCACCTCAAGAAATGCAACACAATTAATTAGCCCCTAAAAAAATAAACTATTTGAAGTGTTTATTGCAGGATCAAGCTCCTGGTTTTATAAGCAGATGGGGAAATAAAGTGCTGGGAATGACATGGAGAAAACAGCTGCAGTGGGAGCAGAGCCTGATTCATAATTCAACAGCCTAATCAGGGAACATCTTCCGCAGTTCCTCGCTGGAATGGCAGAACGTGAGCAGGCAAACGATGAGGCTGCTTCAGTTCTTCAAGAGCTGCTGCCAATTAGCTCGCTGTCTTCGTTAGCCGTGTACACAGCTAATGAGGGGCCCACGGTATTAAAGGGCCCAACAAAAGTAGGGCAGCCTCAAATAATTGTCTTAATGATAAACACTCAGCAGCAGCGTTTCAATAGGGTTTGGTGGGAATTCATTAACTGAATAAAGACATGCTCACACTCCCTTTGCTGATTGTTCCATTCTCCTGCGTGGGGAGGGGAGAGATGTTTTGGTGGAGCTGCTGCTGGCTCTGGAATTGCCTTTCAAGGTGGTTGCAGTCGGTGCTGGATCAGCTCCAGCCAGATCCCAGCCAGGGTGTGGCTCTACCTTTGCACTCTGGATGCCCAGGGCTGCTGGCAGCACCCAGAAAAATTCACCTCTGCTGAAGGGGACATTCCTGAGGGTCCCAACTCTCTGCAGGGACAGAGGGGGAGCACACTGGCACAGGCTTGGACATCTGTGGAGAGGTGAGAGATGCTGCAGGAACTTCACTGCTCTCAGGGAAAAGTGAATCCTAGCTTGGATTTGCCCATGAATCCAACAGGAACACTTGTTCTGGGGAAGACCCCACAGAGGGATCAATGTCCTGCACTGGGAATAAGGAATTTGTCCTGGAACAGTCCTTGCTCTCCATCAAGCTTTTGGCTTGAAACACACCTGAGATGGTGGGTGCCTTGGACAGAAAAATGCTTTTTATTTCAATTAAAACCCATTTGTCTGAGCTGGGATCCATTGGGATGATCCTAGAGTCCTGGAATTCTGCTCGAACCTGGAGATCATTTCACTGGAAGCCTGGTCACCTGCTGGCTCCATTTGCCTACACTGAGCATTGACTGGTTCTGTGTCACAGGACAATGACATCCTGGCCCTGGTCACCTCCAAACACCCCTGGGCAGCTCTGTGCAGCTGGATGAGGCCACAGTCCAAGATAAATCCCCCGGATTTGGAGGCCCTGTGCTGGCAGCAATCGCCATTGAAGTTTTCTCATTTTCCTGGCTTCTCCAACTAAAATCAAGTGCAGCTGGGAGAGTCACCATGCTGAACACCTCTGCTGATCTTCCCAAGGCTGGGAGAGTCCAGGTCCATAAAAATCCCTTTGAAGGCATCAGTCCTCCAGTTTTGGAGGAATTTGTTTGGAATTTGTTTTCCTTGGGGCAGGATCAAACACTCTGAGCTGAGAGAAGCCTGGGGATTGTGTTTGCCTGCAGAAACCTTCTGTAAAACCAGCCCCAACTGCCCTGATTTCTTTAGCTGAGGTTCTGATCCACTTGGAAAAGTGGAACATTTCCCAAAGATGTTTTACTTCTTCCTTTCAAAACAATAAATTTGCATTTTTGAAGGACAAAAGCACAACCTTCAGTGAGGCACCTTGTCAGCCCTTCCCTTTTACACCAAACCCAGAGGCATTTTCAAGTTCTTGAAGAAGGATATTTTTAAGATCTAATTTGATCAAAAAGTCAAACTTTTTTTCCCAGTCTGGCTCTGATAAAAGTGGATGTTCAAACCCATTGATACCATCAGGCTGTGCTGACATTTGTGGAGAGGGGAGCCAGAGCCCCAGGTCAGAGTCACTGCCTGAGGAACAAATGGATGAATCCTCCCCAATGGGCACTGGAAACCCCAAACGAGGGTTAATATCTCTCTGATCCCATCTCAGAGCATTCCCTGCCAGGGTCACCCTCAAATCCCACTTTTGTGACCCATCTGACTATCTCCTGCTTCTCCAAGCACTTTGGGGCTTGGAATATGTTGCCTGGATTGGGAGCTGCTCCCTCAGGGCAGACTTGGATAGAAAATCTCTCCCACCTCCTTCCACAAAGGGAGAATGAGCCCTTCCCAGGGCTTTGCCTCCTAAAAAGCCCCCATGGAGCACAAGGCTCTGATTAAAAGGAAGAAAAATAATTTTCCATGTTTCCATTCAAGACTTGAGCTTTTCAATAATTACTGAGCTAATCTGACATTCATGATCCTTGATTTCAGTCATTCATTCCGGAGCTGATTAACGAGATGTTCCTTAGTGGAAGACAGCTTCCCTTCTTCCCCCAGGACAGGAGAATTTTAAGAAAAACATGAAATATTCCAAAGGAGAGCAGGTACTTGGCAGGACCACTCCTTGTCTGCTCTGTAATCCTTGGGCTTCTTCACCACTAGGAGAGGTCTTTTCCAAACTATTGGGAAAGAACAGCTGGGTAGAAGGTGGAGTTCCTCTGGATTTCCTATTGCTCCCAGTAAGGAATCCGCTTATGGAGGGTCCCGTTTTTTACCCACCTGGAGCATTGTCTCAGTTTGCAAGACAAGTGTCTGCTGAGGAGGGTAGGAGCCTCCCTTGGAATGGAGAATGCAAACCCCCTCCCTCCAAACTATTATCATTTTGAAATTAAGGGACTCTCAGGGAATAGCAGTAACAGTTCTTTATTAGGAGAATTAAATAAAAATGCAGTGATACAAAACCCAACCCACTGACAGAGTCAGAATCCCCCTGCCCCTGTGGGTCGGGGTTGGCAGCAGAGCCATTCCAGGGGCTGCAGCCTCCTGCAGGGGCAGAGGGGCTCTGCTGGGCAGGGATCCTGCAGGAAGGGGCAGATTCCCTCTGAAGGACCAGTGCAGCTGGCGCTGGGCCCAGGTTTCCTCTGGCAATGCAGTGGCAAGGCTGCCCTGGTGTCCCAAAGCTCAGACTGTGTCCAGGTAGGAATGCTGGGCTCCTGCCCTGGGTGCAGCCTCTGCCATGGGATGGGCTCAGTTTATCAGCCACGCAGGGACACTCAGTGGCCCATTGGCAGAAGATCTGTCCTGGAGGGAGGATGGGTCCTGGAAGAGATAGAGAAAACTGCCCCAGCTGGCTTTGGCACAGGCCATGATCAGCCCAGCCTCACCGCCCGCCCCAGCTCCAGAGCTGGGGATGGGACCCACACCTCTGGTCACATCCTGCACCACAACCCGAGGCACCTGGCAACCCCCTCCAGGGCCCGACCACCCCCTCAGGGGAACATTCTATTTCCAGTCTCTGATCTGAACCCCCCTGGGGCACCTTCAGGCCATTTCCCATCCTTTCCCTTCCCTGCTCTGATCTGACAAGCTCATCCCAAGTTTTGTGTGGTGCTGTCCCCAGAAGAGTCCGGTGGATGCGGGATGAACCAGATGGGAGCAAGGGTTGTTTCCTCTGGGTACCAGGGACACAATTTGGGAATTCTGGAACATGGCACAGCTCAAGCAATAGTTGTCTCCACCTGCTCCAAGGGTTTCCATTGCCATTCCTTTGTCATTGGGGCATTTGGAATTACCAACAACCATCTCAGATCCTCTACAATTGCCCAGGACAGGGTTTGGTGGCCCAGGATGGGATTTGGTGGCCAGGATGTGGTTTGGTGCCCTAGAATGGAGTTTGGTGGCCTAGGATGGGGTTTGGTGGACCAGGATGGGGGTTTGGTGTCCAGGACATCTCTGACATTTCCAAAAATCTTTCCCTGCCCCACTAAAAAGCCTTTTCCATGGTGCCAGTGACTTGCCTGGCTCCACAGGAATTTTTCTCCCTTGAATAGCAGGAATTTTGCAGGATTTGCAGATGCTCAGGGTCTGGGAGAAAGGGATTCTCCCACCCCAGCCTAACTTTGGTACAAACACACAAAAAACTGGGCCAAAAAGGGAGGGAAGAGATTAAAATCCTGATGAGCCACCTGGTCAGTGCAATAATGAGCAGTCAGGAAAGGAATTGTTAGTGTGGGCCAAAATTAAAAATGTTACATAATGTAAACATGTTAATTAATGGACCATGTTAATGAATGGAACAGGTCCTGACAGCCCAAGCGTGCAGGGGTGGTGCCTTTTTCACTCCTCACAAGGAACATCCAACAGAAAACGTTGTTCCCTTAATAATTCATTCAAATGGGGAGCAGCGTGCCAGGATATGGGAAGAGCCCCGTGCCTGCCTGGCTCTCCACATCCTTTGGAATTACACACAGGCACAGGTTTAGGAATATGAAAAGAAGGCTCATTTCACAGAATCATGGAATATTTGAGGATGAAAAAGGAGATTCCCAACCCTCCTGCTGTGTCCAGCTGGGAATATCTCTGATAATTCCCATCAATCCATTCCACTTTTCCCAGTGGATTCAAGTTAGCTGGAAGCAGCCATCCAAATGGATCCAAAGTGATTAAGGATTCCTGGGAATGTTCTCCCAGGGAGAAGCATCAAACTTTAAGTAATGATGTTGTTCCAGTCGATTGTTTTATTAAAGCCTGGAAGGTGCTCAAAATAATTATTCCCATTTGGAGAAACAGGCTGGAAATTACCACTCTGATTTGCAGAATTCCATCAGCTTCCTTAAAAAACCCCAAACTATTATTCCAGCAGGATTGTGGAATCTGAACCCCAAAATCAAGTTGAGTGGCCCTAGAAAAGAGCAAAGTAGGAGGTGCCACTCCTGGGATGTGGCACTGTCTTAGTTTGGAAGACAGGTATGTGCTAGGGACAAGCAGGAGCCTCTCCCAGGGTGGAGAATGCAAACCTCCTCTCTGAATTGTTATGATTCTGAAACGAAGGGGCTCTCAGGCAAACATATGAGGATTGGATAACAGTTCTTCACTTGTGTTTAACAAGGCAAACAGAACAACAATAACTATGGCACGAATCACAAACATAACCAGGGAAACAGTCACAGTTTCCTCTGCTGCTGGAACTCTTCCCCTTCGGTGCAGTTACCGTCACAAGCTGCCAGAGTGAGGAGGAGTCCCGGGATGCTGGAGATGGATCAGAAGCTCCAGGGCAGTAGCTGGAGCTGTGAAAACGTCCCGGCAGGGCAGGTGGTGAGGACTGAGGCGTGGAGAATAGCCCGAGCAGGAGAGAAGGATCAGCGGGAGCAGAAACTGCGGCGGCTCCCGGCGGGGCAGAGAGGGGACAGGGTCAGGATTCCCGGGGCACACACGGAGAGACGGCGGCAGGAAACCCCGAGCTGAGCTCCAGTGGGGCCGGTGAAAATCTCCTCAAAGTCAGAAACCCACAGCCTGGCTGCTCCCTGCCCGAGCCAAGAACTCCCCAGAGAGAAGTGAAGTCTGTTGCGGAGCACAAGGTGGAACACACAGCAGCACACACATCAGGGGTTCAGGCAGAGAAGAAGAGAAGAACTCTCTCGTTTATTGTTGACCTCGTATCTCTCAGCTTCTGGACAGTGACCAGAGATTGGACAGAGAAGTTCCCACCTCTCCATCTCCATTGGTCACTTGAGAAGTCCATCAGGTGATATCTTTCCATAAAGGAATGCAAACATGATTCTTGTTTATCTTACAATTCATGAGAACTGACTCCATTAAACCAAAACAAATCAGAAGGCTGGTTTTCAGACACAACAAAGTCCAGGTGCTCACCCTCTCCCCTGACTTCAGCCACTTCTTTTGTCTTTCTTCAGTACCCATAAGTGCCCAGTAATTAGTTCCCTAGCAACTTATGAGAAAAAATTCTGTAAGAAAAACCCAGCTCCCAACAGACACAGGCACAGTGATGCTTGGGATGAGGGACTGTACATCCAGAAATCCCTCCCTTAGCATTCTCCTACTGTTATTCAACACACACATGGAAAAACAAACCCATTCTGGCCTGAATATCAATACATGGAATGATCTTCGTTACTAAAAACATTGGGATCAGAGCCTGGTGACCCCTTTCCTTCTGCTGCTTATTAATCTTCCCTTCACACGTGGAAAAAACATGGATTCAGCCTTTCCCACAGGGCTGGCAGCAGGCAGGATGGGAAGGAGCTCACCCTGCCTGCCCCAGATTGGTTTCTCTGTCCTGCTAAATCAGATTCCAGGTGCCAGACAGGAGATTCCAAAGAAATTGGATATCAAAAGTTTAAATGTGTGGAGGAATCTCCCAGCTTTTATAAGAGCACAGCAATCAAAACAATGCAGGGATATTCCTCCTGGGATGTTTCTGCTGGCTGTGAGCTCCAACACCTCTCCCTGAGCAGATTCCTGCTGTTCCTGATCCTAATTTCTTCATGCCCAGGACTCTGCCTGGTGAGACCCATCCAACATGGGGTGTCCTGATGTTGCTGTTAAGCCAGGAGTGGCGATGAACAATGACAACACAGAATTTCTCAGAATGCAAAACGTCCAGTTTATTAAATCCTGCAAACACTTTTGCAGTGTGATTCACAGTCCAGAAATTGATTGGTTGACTGAGAATATAGTGAATCTATTGGAGGGAAAATGACACCACCCTTTGGTAAACAATCCAGCACAACACCACATATCTCACACTGTGCAAAGTCTTCAAAACACCAGGTGTTAGGTTTGTTTTCCTTCTTTTTCATGCTTTTCCCAGGGCCAGCCTGGGAGCTCAACTGCTTCTTTTTCTCTGATCAATCTCAGTGTCCACATCCTGACTCTTCCTCAGAGACTTGAAACCCCCAGCATTCCCAGAGATACCTGCCAGCCTTGACTTTTCCAGCCTCTGGGATTTGCTCTGGAGGTTCTCCAGTTCAGCTTTTTCTGAGGGAAGGGTTTTCATAAAAATGTTAAAAAATACATTCAGGAATCAACCTAAGGGAGGACTTAGCTGTGTTTATTGGAATTTAAGGAATAAAAAGGCAGATGGTGAAAATTATTATTCCTTTTGCTTGGAGGAATCTCTCAACCCTTGTGTGGCAAGGTCATAGAATCCAACAATTATGGAATATTTTGGGATAGAAGGGAATTTGAAGTTCATCCAGTGCCACTCCTGCCATGGCAGGGACACCTACTGTCTCAGGCTGCTCCCAGCTCCAGTGTCCAGCCTGGAGTTGGACACTTCCAGGGAGGGATCCAGGGACAGCCACAGCTGCTCTGGGAAAACCATTCCAGGGCCTCTTCACCCTCCCAAGTGAGGAATTCCTTCCCAAGATCCCATCCAACCCACCCTCTGTCCATTCTCCCTTGTCCTGGCACTGGGAGTCAGATTCCACTCCTCTGGTCACAGAGAAGACACTCCTGGATGGAAAAGGATCTGGACTGAGTTTGAGAAGTGGTAATTTTTAATTAGTCATTAAGCCCAACAATTAATGACCCCACAAGCCTGTGGAATGGTGGGTTTAATTCCATTGGTACTATTCCACCCATATCCCAGTGCTCTAAAATGCTATATAAATAGCTATATAAATATATATAAATATAAATGCTATATAAATTGCATTATTCCTATGCCCCTTACAGGAAGGCCTTCCAGCCTCTCTTTGCCATTCCAAGACAGCTGCACGAGCTCCATGGAACGGGACATTCGAGCCACTGAACAATCCCACTTTGGCTTCTCTTCACCAATTAATTACAGCAACGAGCTTAAGACAATTAAAAACAACTAATTAATGGACTGCTTCATTGTTTGTCAAGAGTGATTTCTTCAGATAGGAAATGGAGCTGAACACCAGTGTTACAAATGGCAAGCACCAGGGAGCTGGGAATACATCCCCTTCCTGAAAATTTGGCAATCCTTTGCTGGGAATTAAAATTGATCAGAACAGCACCTCCAAGCTCTGATCCCAAGATTCAATTGGAATTCTGACTTTTCATTAAGGTGGCCAGCTTGGTTTTCTTACTTGATTATAACTCACAAATTCCTAACACAGGATATATTTTCATTTTCCATGAGATTCCTCTTCTGGATTCTCATATTTTCACTTCCAACATTTCCTTCTTGGTTCCCTTTAAACAGATGCCCGTTTAAAATCAGGCTTCTATTCATTCAGAAATGCCATTTTCAGTCAGTTTTGCCACTTTCTGAAACTCCACAAAAGTGATTTTTTCATCCCAGAATATTTGTTGGGTTTGAATTCTGGTTATATTTTGGAATTTGGGGGTTTCCAATAGAAAATATGTTCCGAAGAGAGGAAGAAAAATAGGCAAAGGAGAGAGATGTTTTTTTTCTTTTCAAAGTTGGGATTATTGGTGTGAGGGTTTTACCTTTCTAAGCAGGAAAGGTGGTCCAGGATTCCAAGAAAACCAGGAACAGTAATGAAACAAAGCATTTTTTCCTATCTTGACATAAATCCCTTCCACTCCTCCATCACCCTCCAATTTATCAATTCCCAAGTGACAGTGAGAGTGATCCATAGCCCCATTCCAAAGTCCTACTTCCAAAAACCTCCAAGCCCAAGAATTAAGGAATGATCTGTAGATGTTTGTGTTGAGAATCAGAAAATTTAGGAAAAGATCCACATATTACATTTGTGGTTTGGAGACAGAGGAAAATCACTGGATTCATGTTCCAATATTTCCTTTGTCCAGCCAGGGAATACAGAACTGTCAGGGAGTTCCAGCTGCTGCTGGAGGTTTGGCACCTCCACGGGAAAAAGGAGGGGATGCAAATCAAAGGAAATGCCATGGAAATGTGACATGGAGTGGCTGCAGCTCCTGGGATTTCCCAGCCCAGGGATTTCTGAGCTGAACCAGGCTGCTCATTGCATCCCACGGGCTGGGGAGAGCAGGGAAATCCCCCCGGGCTGAATAACCCATGTCTGTCACTGTGGCAAGTAACAAACGACACAATTCCTCGTTTTGACCATGAATCTGACTTCGAATTAATTCAAACAATTGAGCCCCTTTGATACCTTTTTCAACAGGCCACTCTCACTGGTAGGAAGAGTGCCAGAACTCTTCACCCATTGGCCAAAGCCGAAAGACGTCAGAGAGTCCATCCCACAGAAAAGAATCCAAAACATTGCACTCGTGACAAAAACACTGGCATTGTTTATGTCAAACCTGTGAGAACCAGGCCTTCCTAAACCAAAACATCATGAAGAAACCGAGTTTAGAAACTCAGAAACGTCAGGCCTCGGAGACCCAGACTACATCTGTCCCTGGGGCACATCCCAAGGATAAAATGAATGGCAGCCCTGGAGCAGGGAGGGGATGGACAGTGCAGGAGACACCAGGAAAGGCCCTACAAGCCCATCATGGGCATCACACAGATCCCTGGAATTCTTTGGGCTGGAGCAGACCTCAAAGCCCATCCAGTGCCACCCCTGCCATGGGCAGGGACACCTCCCACTGTCCCAGGCTGCTCCCAGCCCCAGTGTCCAGCCTGGCCTTGGGCACTGCCAGGGATCCAGGGGCAGCCACAGCTGCTCTGGGCACCCTGTGCCAGGGCCTGCCCACCCTCCCAGGGAGCAATCCCTCTTTTAGTGACAAACTTCCCCTCCTTGTCTCACCTGCCTTCAAAACCAGGTTGTTTCTATTTTCCCTCAGGTTTTATGAGTGGAAAGTGTTGAACAAATATCCAGGAACCTCCATGGACAGGAGGGAATAACATGAGAATCACATGGAATCCACACCCAGGGGTGGCCCTGGCTGTGGGGATGGAGAAATGAGCAGGTTTAGGGCTGGAGGGCTCTCTGAACGTCCCTTCCCAGCACAGGGGACTCCTCGATCCCACTCCTGTCCTGAACAGGGATGTGGCACATGGAGAAGGAGCCTGGATTGGGGCTGGTGGAGGAGGCCCAGCTGGAGCTGCTGGATGGCTCCGTGTGATGGATCTGAGCAGCTCGGAGCCCTGGGTTACACAGGGATTATCCTGATCCTTTCATTAGCTTAAATCCTGCTTTTCTCCAGCACAGGCAAGGCTGTTCCAAGGAGAAAGGAGTCAGCAGTGCCAGAGCACACTCCCCCTTTCAGCCAAGGAGAACGAGCTGGGAATAATCCCCTCTGTTAAACTGGGATGACTGGGATGTGATTGACACCCCTGATCCCACTGTTCTTCACTTCAGAGTGGATGGAGCTGCTCTCACAGCAGCTCGAGAAAGGAGCAAGAAAAACCCCAGAAGAGGTTTCTTAATTAGGAAAATTTCATTTCTGCAGATTAACATATTTATTAGAGCCATTAATCATCCCTTCCTGTGTCCTACCAGAGAACAACTTGGCAGGAGCAGGGTGGGATGGGGGAACTGCAGCAGGGAGCCAGTGGCCTCCAGAGGACTATCCCAGCACAGAGCACCCTTCTGCTCCAGGGCGACTGGGAATGAGCCAGGAAGAGCCTTGACCAAGCTGTCAACAGCGGCACAGGAGGCTAAAAAAGGGCTGGAGAGGGACTGGGGACAAGGGATGGAGGACAGGACACAGGGAATGGCTTCCACTGCCAGAGGACAGGGCTGGCTGGGATATTGGGCAGGAATTGTTCCCTGGGAGGGTGGGCAGGGGCTGGGATGGAACTCCCAGAGCAGCTGTGGCTGCCCCTGGATCCCTGGCAGTGTCCCAGGCCAGGCTGGACACTGGGGCTGGGAGCAGCCTGGGACAGTGGGAGGTGTCCCTGCCCATGGAGGAATGAGAGGATTTCCCTCCCAGACCATTACATGGACTCAGAGAAGTTGGTCTGGGGTCCCATCCAGTGGTGTGAGGGATGGGAATTGCTCCAGCCCTGATTTCCAGGTTATTTCTACCTCCTGCCAACACCGTATCCCCACCCAACAGGGTAAAGCAGCTTCTCCCAACATCTCTTCCAGGCTCTGTCCCAGTCAGTGCTGCCCCACTGCCCTCAGCCCTCCCAGGCCCAGCAGGTCCCACCCAGCAACTCCCACCATGAGGGCACTGCTTTAGAACTTTAAATGCGGAATATAAATGGAAAATACAAATTTAGGGATCACTTTGTACCCCTGAGGCTTCTCCTGGACCAGCTGGGGGTTGGGGGTTTCTTCTGCTGTGCTGTGACCCTTTGGGGGATCGGGAAGGTGCTGGTGTATCCTGGTGGGAGGGGACAGGGAGCCTGTCACCACTGTGCAGTGAAGTCTGTGCTCTCTACCCTTGCCTCAGTGACCTTCTTCCCTCTTTTCCCTTTTCCAGCGCTCCTGGAGCCCACCCAGACTTTGAAGTCCTCAGTGACCTCAGCACCCCTGTAACAAATGACTTAATTATTGTCCTGTTGGATTTTTTCTGCTAAACTGCATCTGCCCTGCTCCTGGAGGAGAAGCAGAAGGAATTTGCTTTCCTCTCCCACATATTCCTGGGCACAGCCATCAGGAGGAAAGGAAACTCGGTGATTTCTCTGAGTCTGCCCTAATTTCTGAGCCTGGGAAAGGGCGAGGAGCTGCTGTGTGCTCCAGCCTGCAAGGACGATGTGCTCCCAGGAGATGGGACACCAGGGCAGGGGAGGGAGCAGTTTTTGGGAGGTCTGGGCTGAGCAGGAGGATTTGGCAGCACTTACAGACACTCAGGAATAAGGATTTTTAGAGCTATGTTTCCTCTGAGCTCCAAAGGGGCAGATTCTGGCTGGATTTGCAGCAATGAACAGCACAGAGCTCATCCATCACACTCAGAGGGTTCCCCTAATTAGAGATCCCCTTTTGGAGCTTCGAGCCCATCCAGTCCCTGACAGAATCCGAGCAGGGCCCTCCCTCTGCTCTGCTCCAACCAGGAGATTTTTCTTCATCTGCTTCTGACAACTGCCACACTTGTTGGGAGCTGATGTGGCTGCTGGGAGCGGCTGGCCAGCAGCCAGAGAGCAGGAGTGGCTCAGTGTCACTGCTGCAGCGGATAAGAGTTCCCAAGAGATCCATGGCCTGGCCACAGTGGCACGTGGCACTGGCTCCCCCCAGCGTATCCCAGTGCCTCCCAGTTCAGCAGGACTCATCTGGGTTCACTCTCAGGATTTCCTGGCAATGACTCCAGCGTGAGGAGGGCATCACGCCCCTTATCACACACCCCCCTTATCTGCTCCAGGGGGTTGTGCCAAAGGCAGCAACGCTCCATCAGCTCTGCCAGCCCAGCTGCCCTTCCTCTGGGCAGTGTCTGTGGTTATTTTGCCTCTGAGTCGGTGTCTGTGGTTATTTTACCTCTAGGCAGGCGTCTGTGGTTATTTTGCCTCTGAGCAGGTGTCTGTGGTTATCTTGCCTCTGTGCAGGTGTCTGTGGTTATTTTGCCTCTGAGCAGGTGTTTGTGGTTATTTTGCTTCTGAACAGATGTTTGTGGTTATCTATCTTGCCTCTGAGCAGGTGTCTCTGGTTATTTTGCCTTTATCCCCACAGCCATCACCTGCTATAAATCTGCATACCACAACCGTTCCAGCTGATCAGTCCCTAATTACATGATTGAATACCTCAGTGGCTTTTAGGAATATCACACCGTGCCCTGGCAGGAGTCAGGGATGTGCCAAAGATCCTGAGCAAACCACCTGGGAAGGGAAACGTTTCTACAAAGGCCAGGCTGGCCCCTGACTACCTGTGGTTTTGGTCCTGTCAGTGTGGCCAGCTGCTACTGTGGAGGTCCTTGCTGCTGGAAGAAGAAGAGGCTGGAATCGGTGTGCTGCAGTTTCAAAGCCCAAATCTGTCCCTGCAGATGCATTTCTGATCCCTCTTTCTGATGGAGAAGGTTTAGAAAGAAGTCCGTGATTTTTCCTGAGTACCAAGTGTCTCATGATTCATTTTGTGCCTTCAGAAAAGTCCTGTCCCCACTTCCAGTCACCTGTCCTTGGTGAGCGAGGCAGAGGTGACAATCTGTGAGGAAAAAGCCACTTTTTATTGCTCAGGCCGAAGTCCTGCTTGGCCTTTGGCAGCACCACAGCAGAGATGTTTGTCCCAGAGCTCCTGAGAACAGCAGGTGATCCCCTGGATCAGGACAGGGTTCAGCACTGGCAGCAGTTTGGGGCTCATGAATCCTGACAGGGAGATGTCACCTCAAAATGACAGCAAGAACTCACCCCAGCCAAGAGCTGCAGTGAAGCCCCTGCTGCTCCATAGCAGGAGGGTGCATGGGCAGAACTGCTGCAGACAGGGAATTTTGGGAATTTCCTTTCTGTGTCTGACATCTTAAATTTTTTCTCTCACAATTTGCTGGAGGTTATTGTCAGAAATACCAAGTTAGATGGACCTCTTGTGGTGATTTACCTTTTGGAAGCATGGCAATATGGAACAAAATATCCAGGATTTGTTTTGACCTCCATATCCATTAAATATTAACCTCATTTGCTCGCTAAGTGGAGAAGACAGGACACCAGATCCATGGAAAGAATCTCTTCCTGTCGCCTCCATAACTCAGCTAATGATGATTTTGGAAGACCAACTGTTCCAGGGAGCTGAATCCCAGCACAGGGCACGGGGCTGGCACAGGGAATGGCAGGAGATAATCGGGATGTGCTGGAGCAGATGCAGCAGCAGAGGAAGATAAATGGGTGGGAGTTGGAAGGGAAGAAGCCACAATGAATAGGGGCTGCAAGACCTGAGAGATTAAACAAGATAAAAAGCAATAAATATGGACCTTCCTGGTAAACAAGGTTTAATGGGCAGGGGGGACGCTGCCAGGAGAGGTCTACTGGAGCCAGGAGAGGGTGACAGGACTAACAAGATGCTGAGGAGACAGAAGAGAGCTGGCAAACCTTGAACCATCACAGTGAGGAGGAAAAGAGGAGCACAGGATGGGGCTGGTTGGAAGAAAGGACAGGGAGACAACAGGAACGTGGTGACAGCAGTGACCAAATTGGTGTTCCTGCCGCGGCAGAGGCACGGGCTGATGGAGACAGTCAGCCCTGCAGCAGCTTGAGGCCCCTCACACCAGCTCCTGGGGGGTCTTTGGGAACCAAAACTGCTCTCCTAGGGAAGGATGAAGCCTCATGGAGAGGATGAAACCTCTCACCGGCTGCTCCATTTTATTGCCCCCAGAGAAGCAGAGGTCAAACCCTTTTTCCCTTTTCCTTTACAGCAGGACTTCCAAGGGTTCTTCCCCAGAGGTTTGATCCTCCTGCCCAGAGGACCCAAACACCTTCACCCCCAGCTCTGGGCACTCCCTGCCCTCTGGTGACGTTACAGAGATCCACAGGGGAGGAAGAGGAGGGTAAAGGAACATTTTTTTTCCCAGCTTGGAGAGGATTTTTCCCAGCTTGGAGAGGATTTTGGAGAAGAGGAGCTGGGGATGTGGCAGGAATTCTGGCAGGAATTCAAGGGAGAGTGAGTGCTAAATTCTCCACCAGGTGCTGAGAGAAGGGAGCCATTTATTAAATGGAATTTCCCTTTTCCCACCAGGCTGCAGATTCCGCAGTGATAAAATTAATTAACAACTGCAATTAAACCCAAACCTCCCCTGCTTTGTCAGGATGAGCTGGGGTTTATAATGGCTCCAGCATTCAGGGGAAAGCAAGAAGTGCTCAGAAGCTGGGATCCTATGAGCCCTAAATCACTTTGTTCTTGTGGAAAAGTTTATTAGGAGGCTTGGATTTGGGAAGGCAGGATCCAAATTCCCTGAGTATCCTGGGAAATGATATCCAGGAGAGCTCCAGCTCTGAAGATGGGCTCTGGCTTCAAGATCTCAGGGGTGCTGGATTCATGGTAGGGGGTGAAAAAGGTCCTGAGTGAAGAAAGTGTGGATGCCCAGAACAGCTGTGGCTGCTCCTGGCAGTGTCCAAGGCCAGGTTGGACAGGGCTTAGAGCAGCCTGGGACAGTGGAAGGTGTCCCTGCCCAAGGTAGGGGTGGCTCTGGATGGGCTTTGAGGGCTCTTGTCCAAAGTCCCTCTCAAACAGAAATGCTGGCACTGCTGATGCCCGAATTTTCCAGAGTGTGAATCCTAACTCCGACTTCTGGGAGCAGCAATCCCATCTTGTCCGTGCTCTTAATTAAATCAATTATCAGAAGTAATTGAATTAAGAGTCATTTATACAGAGCCTATTTCAGGTCTTTGTAGAGCCCTGAAGAGAGCAAAGCTTTCAAGCAGGACCTGACTACAGCCGATCTATCCAGGGATTCCAAACCCTGCCAGAGCAAGGAGAGAGGAAAACTCAGGGAAAAGCTCCACATTAAGATGTCAGCAATGTGCAGGGGAGGTGTCAGTGAGGCTGTGCAGCCTCTGACTATGGAGGCCCCAGGATCAGATGGAATAAAATCCCTGAGCAGCCTTGTCTGACCCCAAACTCCAAGCAGGAGATTGGTCCAGAGCCCTCCCGAGGAGCCTCCAAGCTGAATTCTGTGTGACCACATCAGTCATTAATGGGACATTGGCTCTCTTGGTGCTGCACAATTATTAATTATCCATTGGATAACTCCTGTTAGACTACCAGCAAACCTCTCCAGCCTTTTTCATCCCTTTTTTAGGGATTCAGCAATGCAGGAAGCACAGGAACAGCAAACCCTGCAGCCAAGAGCAGCAGCATCTTAATTACAGCTCCCTGAAAGTACGAGGAATCATTTCAGAAGGAACAAAATACTTGGGTTGGTGTTTTTAGCAGAGGCAATTCAGGGTTTCCTAGGCTTGGATTTTAAATTAACGTGGCAGAATTCCCTGGGAACGACAAGGGCTCTGCCACTACAGCAATAAGGAAAGATTAGCACTTGGAGGGGAACATTTCAATTTGCCTACAGGTGGCATTTAAACCTTCTTGGCTGTGCCTTTCCCGTCCTCATTCCCTGCAATGGGCTGCCTGCCTGCCTAGCTAGGATAATGAAGTGGCAGCAGTGCAGGAATAATAAAAAAAATACAGCATTAATGCCTTTTAATTCCATCTAAAGAGAAATAAGCAAAAGGCTGCCTTTGTGTAGACACAGAGCCTGGCGTGGCGCCTGGAGCTCTTCTCCATCAAGGATCCATTGGAATGCCAAGGAAGGAAAAACCTTTCTGGGTAAAAGCTTTGCATTTCCCTCCCCAGAGATGCCCCTGTGGCTACACCACAGCCAGAGGAGGAACCAATTCCCATTGTTAAGTTCCGAGGGCTGAGCTTTACAGCAGTGACTGGGGTTTAATAAAAGGGATTAAACAGAAATCTGGAATATTTGCCTCCCACAAAATGGGGATCAAATGGAAGCAGAACTCTGGAGAAAGGAAAAAAACCTTTCAGACAGCCTGGCTCCAGAAAGAGGGGAGAGATTAATATTGGCTAGATCCTGTAGGATCATCCCTGTTTGTGGATTTTATTTTTATTTGTAACATCTAAAAAAAAAAAAAAAAAAAAAAAAAAAAAGAGCTATTCCATGGCATAAATTCTCGATCAGATTTAATTGTCACACGTTAAAGAATGACATTGCAATGCCATTTTTGCCTTATTAAATGTATCTGGAGAAGAGATTTTTCTTCCCTCAGTTTCGGACGCTTGTTAGCACCATAAAATGGCCAGTGAAGCACTACAGAGAGGGCAAACCCTGTGGGAAGCAGGACACCTTCTGCCGGGAGTGTCGGGAGGAGCCCTTGGCTGCCCCAGCGCTGTCCCCGCCCTGTCACACGGAGTTTCTCTCTCTCAGCCCTGGCGCTGTGTCCTCCTTGATTTTGGGCACCACCTAACGGCTCCTCAGCGCCTCACAGACCGGGCAGAAACGGGGACAAGCACTGCCAGTGTGAATAAGCCGAGGATTGCCTTAAATCCCGCTCGACTGTCGAGGCAGAGCGGGGTCTGTGTGTCAGAAGCGGATCCCGCTCCCCATCCTTCAGCCGGGACAGATTCCTGCCCCAGCTGGGCTGGGAGCACACATCCAGTAATCCTAGTTGAGTTTGAACTGCGCCTAGACCAATGAGTTACTGGGAAAATCTCCTTATGGATCATGCAGATTTATTAGAGAAGGAGTTCATGGAGTTGTGCACGTGGAAGGGTTGGGGCTGCACGAACATAGAATTGTTTGGATTTTTAGGATTGACTGCAAGTCTTTACCTTAGGGAAGGATAATGTACCTGTGGGAATGAGAGCAGGGAGCGAGCAGGTCATGATGGAGCTCCTCTGATGAGACCAGCGGTCACCTCCCAGCTTTCTTCTTCCCAAACAGAGGAGCACTGGGGTGAACACATTGTCCCAATCTTTGTCCTCAGCAGGTGTAGGGATTCAGGAATGCAGGGATGAGAGTGCAATGCCCAGCCCAGAGCCCCACAGCACCTGGGTGAGGAAGTGCAAAGCACTTGGATCACGGATTGTGTCCTGTTGAGATGTTTTTAACCCTTTCTTTTGCCATTTTGGTTTTACACCCACAGGTGTTGTTTGTCTTCACCAGCAGGAAAATGGGACTCTCCTTCTTTTCATGGAATCATGGAATGGTTTTGGTGGAAAGGGTCTTAAAGGTCATTCCATTCCACCCCTTGCCATGGACAGGGTCACCTCCCACTGCCCCAGGCTGTTCCCAGCCCCAGTGTCCAGCCTGACCTTGGGCACTGCCAGGGATCCAGGGGCAGCCACAGCTGCTCTGGGCACCCTGTGCCAGGGCCTGCCCACCCTCTCAGGGAGTGACCACCCCAGAGTGACCATCACAGAGTGACCACCCCACAGTGACCACCCCAGCATGTCCACCACATAGTGACCATCCCAGAGCATCCATCCCATAGTGACCACCACAGTGTGTCCACCCCTGAGTGACCTTCACAGAGTGCCCAGAGCACCCTGCCCACCACAGAGTGACCACTCTGTAGTGACCACCCCAGAGTAGTAGTGACCACCACAGCCTGTCCACAACAACATGGCCACCACGGAGTGCCCACCATAGCATGTCCACCCCAGAGTGCCCACCCCAGCTGCCCAGAGTGCTCCTGTGCTGGTGGCAGCTCCAGCAGAACGCCCCAGCCCTGGCACAGCCGTGCTGTGTCGGTGACGGGGGGAGGAGGAGGATACCTGCACGGATTTGTCACTGACACTGGGAAATCATTTGGGGTTTGCTAATTGGATAACAAGGCAATTACAGCCTTGCATGTGTAATTCCCTGCTCCGAGTGTGCCCAGACCATGGGATGAGGATGTCTCGGGGTGGGGGGAGGTTGGGATCAGCCCCTGAAGGAGCTGTTCGACATCAGAGCTCTGCTCAGAGGCAGGGAGAGCCTCCCAGCTCTGCCCACAGCCTGCAAAGCTCTGGCCCAGCCCCTTCCCTGCACTGCACTTAGTCCTGCGGGACTGCCCAGGGATCCCAACACTCCTGGGAGCACCAGGAAGCTCCTGAGGGATGCACACACCCCAGATACAGCCCAAATCCCCCTGCCACACTGGGATGGGGCTCACAGTGCTCCACGTCCCTCCTGGGCACCCCTGCCCTCCTCTCCCGGACAGGTGAGAAATGTCCCCTCTCGTAGCTCCTCCACCTCTCTGCAGGGCCAAGTTCCCCTTTCCAGACAAAGCACCCCAAATTCACCTTTCTCTCACTGCCCTCCAGATAAACTCTTGCCACGGTGATACTTGTGGGGTTTTCTTCCTTTTTCCAGTAGTCAGAGTCTTTCGAATCTCTCCTTTTCCCCCTCCCACCGTTCCCACCACAGGAGTAGCAATGGGACACACATCTTCCGGCAGGGCTGTGGCAGCACCTGACTCAAGGAAGCTTCTGCCTTGAGGTTTCACAACATTCCCACCTCTCCTTACAGTCTCATTCCATGGTTTTCATTAGGAAGAGCTGCCCCCTTTCCTCTGCTCCTGCAGGTTCTCTGTGCTCAGCTGTCAGCTTCTGCTGACACTGACCACTGAGATGTTCCTCAAATGTGGAGGTTTTTCCAGAGTTCCTTTGCTCCTGGGTTGCAGGGGAATCCCATCAATGCCGGCAGGACTCTTCAGCCTTTCCCCAGTTCTGGAAAGACACTTTGTAAAACGTTAGCAGATCATGGAATCAGAATGGTTTGGGTTGGAAGGAACACTAAAGCCCATCCAGTCTCACACCTTCCACTGTCCCAGGCTGCTCCTGGGAAACTGCCAGGGATCCAGGGGCTGCCACAGCTGCTCTGGGCACCCTGTGCCAGGGCCTGCCCACCCTCCCAAGGAACAATTCCTTCCAAACATCCAAAATTTTGCCAAATTCTGCATCGCTCTTTCAAACTTCAGCACCTGACCCCTTTTCCTCTGGGAATGGGGTTCCCAGCCTGGTAACTCCTCTTTTGGGATCTTCTCTGCAGATCCTCCTGCTTAATCCTCTGAGCTCCTGGAGGCCCAAAGTCACTTGGGAATATCTAAGTAAAGCAAGAATTAATTCCTTTAGCAACAAAATAATCATGGAATCATGGAATATCCTGAGCTGGATCCACAGGGGTCATGGACTCCAACTCCTGACCCTGCACAGACACCCCAAAATCCCACCCTATGCCTGGGAGCATCAGTCAGGCACCCAGCATCACCCAGGGAGACCTCTGGGGTCATTAAATCTTTATCTACTCCATTTCCTCCCTCTGTCTACTCTAAAATTTCACTCTTTTATTTTACTGAAGGAGTTTTATACTCTGAGTCTCAGATTTAGCTGTAATTCTGACAGAATTGTCTCTGACCTTGCTCATAAATCTGTTCTGCGCCAAAAAAATTTGATTTTTGCTTTGTTTTGCACTGGAATCAGGAGCACTGTCACTGCTAGGTGGAAATGTCACAAAACTACATCACTATAATTTTTATGTCCCTGTTGCAAAATGCCTTTGTGCTGTGTTTGCATTTTGAATTTGCTGCTGGAACAATAACATCCCATTTGGGTCACAATCAGGGGCCTCGTGCTAGGATAAAATTTTATGTCTAATCAGAATAATTTGGGTTGTTTTGTGGGCATTTGGAGGTTTGTGATGTCCCAAACCATTCGCTTTGTTGCTTTTAAGTGGCCAGGTGTGTTAAGCATGGGCTTTACTGTTAGTCAGCCACCCATAATTGGCTTTGGAAGCAGACGCTTGTGGGTTTTGGAATATTTACAAGCAAGTGGTGACATTTTCAACAGATCAGGCAAAGCTGCTGATTCAAAAAAGCCTCATTTTTGTGACACTCAGCAGCATGACCTCCCTGGTTTGCAAGGAAAAAGAAGGGCTTGGGCTGTTTAGGGCTGACAATGAGGTTTCCCAGCTTTTCTCAGATCCACGGGGTTTTCCTAATGCAGCTCAGTGATGGAAACTGCCCTTGGAAGGATGGATTCCAGCCCTGCACGAGGACTCAGACTCCAGCCAGGAAAAGTTTTACCTTAGGGAATGTTTATTAGGATTAGCTACTGAATCATAAAATCATGGAATGGGTTGGGTTGGAAAGGACCTTAAAGCCCATCCAGTGCCACCCCTGCCATGGGCAGGGACACCTCCCACTGTCCCAGGCTGCTCCCAGCCCCAGTCTCCAGCCTGGCCTGGGGCACTGCCAGGGATCCAGGGGCAGCCACAGCTGCTCTGGGCACCCTGTGCCAGGCCTGCCCACCCTCCCAGGGAACAATTCCTGACCAAGATCCCAGCCAGCCCTGCCCTCTGGCAGTGGGAGCCATTCCCTGTGTGCTGTCCCTCCATCCCTTGTCCTCAGTCCCTCCCCATCTTTCCTGTTGACTCTCTTCAGGTCCTGGAAGACCAAATTTGGGTCAAATCAGTGTCTCTTCTCCAGGTTGGGCAATCCCAACCCTCCCAGTCTTTCTACAGCTGCCCAGGGAGCAACAAAATTCCCACTTCTCCTTATCAACAAAATGCATCAAGCAGGGCTGCACTGTCCTTCACCACATTCCCAGTGGAGATTCCTTGTCAGGGCTCACACAGGGTCTGGCTGAAAATCATTGAAATTCAAGATTAATTCTAAAATAGTCATAATTCTATCCTTCCTGAGAGCAATCCCAGCACCTGGAGTCAAACACAACCTGTGACTGGGAGAATATTTTCTGTGGCCGTGTCTGCAGAGACTTTAGGAGCTGTCACAGGACACCACAGCTCCATGAAATCCATGATATTTTGTCTTTTTCTCCTTAGACTCAGTTCTGCATCACTCTCGAAGCTGTGACAGCCACCACAAAAACGGTGACACATTTCTGTCTAAGCTTTACACCTCCAGCTCTTCTGGAGGCTAAAATTCAGCACTGGAGTTGAGCCCAGCTGAAAAACCAGCTTGGATTTAGGTTGCAAGATGGAAATAACCTGATGTTGGCAAACTGGTATGCTGGGAGGTAACCATAGAAACATTCCCAGGGATGGATGGGGGAGATTCAGAGTTGCAGGAAGGCAGGAACAGGCTCTGGATCTGACTTTGTTCCTGTGAGGGCATCACCTTGGTGAGGGATTATTGATTGCATTAAGGAGCTGCCTCCATGTAGCTGCAGGTGATTCCCACATGGATGAGAGCCCCTCTTCCCACAGGAACAGCAGCTCCTCTGTGTTCACACGTGCAGGTGTGGCAGCTCACATTTCCATTCTTATTCCATTATTCCATTACAGAGTGTGAGCACAGGGGCTGGAGAGCCCCAAGCAGGAAACTGGGACCAAATTGCTGCTGCCCTTTGAGCCGGCAGTTGGATGTCATGGAAAAGGCTCCTGCTTTTAAATTTGGGAAGAGTCCAATGAGTGCAGGGGAGAACTTCCCAATTTGGCACAGGGCTGAAACTCTTCTCCTGAGGAGCAGCTGAGTGAGATGGAGAAGAGAAGCTCCAGAGAGAGATCAGAGCCCCTGCCAGGGCCTAAAGGGGATCCAAGAGAGACTTTGGACAAGGGATGGAGGGACAGCACACAGGGAATGGCTCCCACTGCCAGAGGGCAGGGCCGGCTGGGATATTGGGCAGGAATTGTTCCCTGGGAGGGTGGGCAGGCCCTGGCACAGGGTGCCCGGAGCAGCTGTGCTGCCCCTGGATCCCTGGCAGTGCCCCAGGCCAGGCTGGAGACTGGGGCTGGGAGCAGCCTGGGACAGTGGGAGGTGTCCCTGCCATGGCAGGGGTGGCACTGGATGGGCTTTAATGTCCTTTCCCACCCAACCCATTCCCTGATTCCAGGACACAGCCCTGATCCAAAGGTCAACAGGTGCCATCCCCCAGCACCCCCAGCAGCTCTCAGCCTTCCCCAGGCAATCCAGGCCTGGCAGAAGCTGCAATTCCCAAAATACAGATTTGCACCAGTCCTTGTAGGTTTGAGCAGCTCATTATTTATTGCATCCTTTTGTTTTAGGAACTCAAGACCTACCTCTGTTTGCCAAAAACAAACTGTGCCACTCGTGTGACACAAAAACACCCAGAGGCATTTTCCATCCACTTTTCAAGGTCAGGCACAAGTTTTTGGACAAGTCTCCCCGTTGATCAACTTCCACATACATAAAAATCCAAATTAAAACTTGATTGGCTTTGGGAGTGTAGCCCTGTGCTCCCCACACTTGTTTGGATGATCTCTAATGAATCATTAGTGGGAATCGGAAGAGCAATCAGGCCTTAATTTGTTTCATGATCCTCCTGTGAGATTCCATGTTTATTTTAATTATATTGAAAACCAGGAATCCTTCATGGAAACTTGCTCTGAACTTGCTGCTGTGACAGTGAAAATAAAAATAAAAGGAGAAATAAACCCATGAATTCAATAAAAACACACAGATATTAGGATATTTCTCCACTCCCTGCCTGCCGCTGAACCTACAGAATAAGTAAAGCCTGGACAGAGAATCCCAGAATCATCACAGAATCATGGAATGATTCATGGAATTTAGATTAGAGGGGAGCTTAAAGCCCATCCAGTTCCAGTCCCTGCCATGGGCCATCCACTGGACCAGGAGCAGAGGAGATGAGGCTCAGGAAGGGCTCAGCACAGAGATCCCATTCCAGAGGTTTTTCAGAAGAAAGGATGTGGGTCCAAGGCCTGGACATTGTTGCTTCTGGACATTCCTCCATGGAAATTATATTCCCTATGTCTTCAAAACAAAAACAATGCTGTGAGCCCCAGGCACCATCAAACTGATCACTGAAAAAATCACTGAAAACACTAGGAAGGACCAAGGCTTAAATGGGCCCATGGAGATTTTAATGTCTTTGATTGGTTTTAATTCTTGCTTTAAATTCAGTCCAGCTGCTTCTCGTATGCATTCCAGACTCATGGAACCACTGAGACTGGAAAAACCTTCTAGGATCTCCAGTCCCAGCTGTGCCCATCCCCACCCTGTCTCCAGCCCAGAGCCCTCAGTGCCACATCCAGGTCTTCCAGGGCTGGGGGCTCCAAACCTCCCTGGGCAGCCCCTGCCAAGGCCTGACCCCACTTTTCCACGGGGAAATTCCCCCTGCTGTCCATCCTGACCTTTCCCTGGCACAGCCTGAGGCCTCTTCCTCCCATCTGTGAGTGTCCCCAGGGAGTGAGGACTCACAGGGGTGAATCTCACAGCATCACCCTCACTGGAGCTGGCCCAGCTCGTTGTCACAGGCTACAAACCCTGCTTTCACCAGGAAAAAAAATTACCTGGGAAAACAAATCTCCTATTTCTACCCCAGCCCTGATGTCCTGCTAATGGTACAACACACAGAGAGCCACGGCTGAGCCACGGCTGAGTTATTTGTCTTTTCCCTGTGTCAAAGGCTAACATAAATCCAAAACAGAATCCAAACCCAAAAACCCAGCCCCATTTCTCCCTTTCCAACATGCTCCTGTTAATAAATTTGGGCTGATGATCTATTTGAAGGGGACACACTCCTGCCCTTTCTTTGTGGTATCTGGACAGCTTCTCTCTAAAATTAATAACAAGAATTAAATCCCCAGTGAGCTCCAGGCAGTATCTGATCCTTCTCCCTGCCAAGGACAAAGCTCTGCTCCATGTGGGTTTAACAGGGCTCTGATAACCAGAGCAGAGAGAAGAATTGGGTTTTAACAGAAGGATTTCTAGAGATTTTCAAATATAGTCCCAAAAGGAACGTGAAACCAAACATTGATATTTTCTTCCCGGGTAATTCTTGAGGGGCAAATTCCAAGCAGCCAATGAAAGGATTTAATTTGGACACAATGCAGCAGGATTTTGTTTCTGAAATTGGATAATCAATTACAATATATTATATTATAAATGTATTGGTCTCTGCAGTGTGGCAGGCAACAGTTGGAAAAGAAAATGGGGAAAGTTTCAATTGCAATATCCTGCAGGGATCAAAACTCCTCCACTTGGAGAGCCAAGACAGCAGGAGGCAGAGGGAAATCCTGGAGGCTTTCAGAGTGGAAGGAGCTCTGGTCATATGGAGTTTGTTGGGTCTGATGTAGACGCTTCCAAAGGAGGCGGTGACCCAGAGCAGAGGGACTGGGCACTCCTGGGTCACACTCATGGCCAGAGGCAGATTCTCCACCTGGAATTTCAGCTCACTTCTGTCACTGAGACGTGGAATCACAGAATCCTGGAAAATTTTTTTGGAGGGACACAAAAAAGCTGGAGAGGGACTGGGGACAAGGGATGGAGGGACAGGACATAGGGAATGGCTGGATGGGATATTGGGCAGGAATTGTTCCCTGGGAAGGACCCACCAGGAACATCAAATCCAGCTCCCAGCCCTGCACAGGCTCCCCAGCAATCCCACCAGGACCTGATGAAATCAAAACACTCTGTCATGCCTGTATTAGGTCACAGTGTGTGTTCCATCAGAAGTGTGTGTTCTATCCCCATCTGCTGGAAGCAGGCAGGGCAGGGTTCCTTATCTCCTCCATTCCCATCCCTGAGAGCTCATGGGGGTTAGCCACCTTAATGGGCCAGTTAAAAACGGGCTGTCAAAGCCAGCTGGGACAGTTTTCTTTATCTCTTCCAGGACCCATCCTCCCTCCAGGACAAATCTTCTGCCAATGGGCCACTGAGTGTCCCTGCGTGGCTGATAAACTGAGCCCATCCCATGGCAGAGGCTGCGCCCAGGGCAGGAGCCCAGCATTCCTACCTGGACACAGTCTGAGCTTTGGGACACCAGGGCAGCCTTGCCACTGCATTGCCAGAGGAAACCTGGGCCCAGCGCCAGCTGCACTGGTCCTTCAGAGGGAATCTGCCCCTTCCTGCAGGATCCCTGCCCCAGCAGAGCCCCTCTGCCCCTGCAGGAGGCTGCAGCCCCTGGAATGGCTCTGCTGCCAACCCCGACCCACAGGGGCAGGGGGATTCTGACTCTGTCAGTGGGTTGGGTTTTGTATCACTGCATTTTTATTTAATTCTCCTAATAAAGAACTGTTACTGCTATTCCCTGAGAGTCCCTTAATTTCAAAATGATAATAGTTTGGAGGGAGTGGGTTTGCATTCTCCATTCCAAGGGAGGCTCCTGCCCTCCTCAGCAGACACCTGTCTTCCAAACCAAGACAAACTCTAAGGCCCATCTTCCCATC
This sequence comes from Sitta carolinensis, assembly GCA_032173965.1. Taxonomy (NCBI): domain Eukaryota; kingdom Metazoa; phylum Chordata; class Aves; order Passeriformes; family Sittidae; genus Sitta; species Sitta carolinensis. Next base: position 12,940,022 of record CM063296.1, on the reverse strand, counting down.
CCCTGATCTCCATGTGAAAAGAGAGGGAAGGAAAACACAATTTTCTCCCTGTACTTGGAGCATCTCATAGTGACCACAACTCAGGATTCAGTCTGAGGGCTTCAATTTGTTTTTACAAGTAAAAAACAAAAATATGAAAAAGGAAGCAAAGAGAAAGAATCCTCTGAGGGCTTCAGGTGCATCTTTGTGCTCAAAAACATCTCCTGCTTTTCTCCAGGTGTTTGTTTAGGCACAGATGGAATTCCCTGGTCCTTCCAGACACCGAGGACAAGAGTTGTGCAATTCAGCCTTATTTTGAGGGAAAAAAACCACCAAATGAAATTATATTTTGAATGAAAAAACCCAAACCACTCCATTGAGTCTGGTCTATATCTACTCTCACATCATCCTGTTCACTGGCTGCCCATTTTCACTGAAGAATCTCAGAAATTCTCATTCCCACTCAGTTCTGGCATTTAGGATTTGCTCCTCTATCTGTTCCAGCTGAACCAGCCCAGCCACCCTTGTCCATCCTGGAGGCCATTCCAGGTCTCCATCCCTCTTGCTGCCTTTCTTTTCTCAAATTTCTCTTTTCCAACCTGTTCCTGCTTTTCTAGCACAGGGACCAGGAGTGCACCCTGGAGGAGCAGAACAACCTGGTGTCTTCTCCACCCCCTAACATCACCTCAAGATCCTGTGGCATCACCAAGCCTGACTGGGCAAGAACTCCTCAGAGCTGCTCCAGGATTTCCCTCCTGAGCAGGAACAGCCACTCCAGAGCACACCTTGGGAAGTGCTTGGGTTTGCTTGGCAATTGTTGCTTTGCCTTGGAGTTTCCTGATCGAGGAGCATCCCGGGCTCCTGTAGCAGCTCTTTACCATCCACTGCCATTTCCCACTCCGAGGTGGGAATGACTCAGGAGGAGCCCTGAGTTTTGCTCAGCAGATTGGATTTCTCCTTCCAGCTGAACTGAGGGAAGGAGATGAGGCTGAGTTTACTCATCCTAGAGGGGGAAAAAAAAAAAACCCACAGCAGAAAATTTAAAGTTCTGGAGAACAATTTTCCTAATTAAATCCCAGACTCCAAGCCCCAAACCCAGTGTATTTATTAATCTTATGACTCAGAAATGCATTTTTCTATACCTGGCTCATCTGTCTAGTACTTTAACTGCTGTTCTGTGTCCATCTTCAGGAACATTGGCTGAGAAATATTAGATATAAAAAAGAATGGATGGATGGAACCTAATACATGTAAAGAAACTCTTGGATTTTACTGTTTTCCCTGTATTTTTGTCATGTTGAGGAATGCACAGAAATTCCCCGCACAAGTAGGGCAATAACACTGAGCAACTGAAAGATGCTGTATAATAACCTGGAATATTAAAATTAATTGCTTAATTGAAAGGAATTGGGTGAATTAATACAGCAATACAACCTCCAAAGTGGAGAATGTGCTTAAAAATTCAGTATTTATTATTTGTACTTTATTTTATGTATTTTTTGCAGTAGAAAATGGAAAAGCTCCTTGTGCACTCCAGACATCTCAGATCCACATAATTCTAATTCATTCCATCAAATCACGTGTCACACTTCCTGAACTAGTGCATACAGAGATTGCTTATCAAATGGACCTGACCTGGAAAATGCAAGGAAGTAGAAATGTTAAATTCATTGAGATAAAAGTTCCAAGAAAAATGGGTCTTCTTCTCTTCTCTTCTCTTCTCTTCTCTTCTCTTCTCTTCTCTTCTCTTCTCTTCTCTTCTCTTCTCTTCTCTTCTCTTCTCTTCTCTTCTCTTCTCTTCTCTTCTCTTCTCTTCTCTTCTCTTCTCTTCTCTTCTCTTCTCTTCTCTTCTCTTCTCTTCTCTTCTCTTCTCTTCTCTTCTCTTTCTCTCTCTTCTTCTCTTCTCTTCTCTTCTCTCTCTTCCTTCCCTTCCCTTCCCTTCCCTTCCTTCCCTTCCCTTCCCTTCCCTTCCCTTCCCTTCCCTTCCCTTCCCTTCCCTTCCCTTCCCTTCCTTCCCTTCCCTTCCCTTCCCTTCCCTTCCCTTCCCTTCCCTTCCCTTCCCTTCCCTTCCCTTCCCTTCCCTTCCCTTCCCTTCCCTTCCCTTCCCTTCCCTTCCCTTCCCTTCCCTTCCCTTCTCTTCTCTTCTCTCTCTCTCTTCTCTCTTCTCTCCTTTCTCTCTTTCTCTCTCCTCTCTTTTCTCTCTTCTCTCTTCTCTCTTCTCTCTTTTCTCTTCTCTTTTCTCTTTTCTTTTCTCTCTTTCCTCTCTTTCTCTCTTCTCTTTTTCTCTCTTTCTCTCTTCTCTCTTCTCTCTTCTCTCTTCTCTTTGTCTCCTCTCCTCTCCTCTCCTCTCCTCTCCTCTCCTCTCCTCTCCTCTCCTCTCCTCTCCTCTCCTCTCCTCTCCTCTCCTCTCCTCTCCTCTCCTCTCCTCTCCTCTCCTCTCCTCTCCTCTCCTCTCCTCTCCTCTCCTCTCCTCTCCTCTCCTCTCCCTCTCCTCTCCTCTCTCTCTTCCCCTCCCCTGGTTTCACTCCATGGATTCTCCATGCCACAGGAGAAATCCACATTGGCTGCTCTTCCTTCATCCACTGGGTTCCTGTGAGGCCGTAGGCTCTGCTTTGAGTTCACTGTCCTAGATATAGTTCCTGTAGAAATCCAGCTTTTCTTAGGCATTTCCTGTGTCCATGTCATTTTTGGGACCATCCTGGCACAGAGAATGGGAATGCCTCAGTCAGGGATACACCAAATGCTTTTTCATGTCTCTGGAAACCCATCTTAAATACGAAGTGAGGAGTCATCCACAGGGGGCCTGGGTGGGACCTTCTGACCTGCACAGGTTCAGCAGATGATGGCCCTCAAGGTCCATCTGCCCTGGATCCCCGTGCAGGATGAGGAGATCCAGTGAACTGCAGTGGGATCAAGACAGAAATTTGGAATTGTTTTTGCTGTCCCAGGGGAGGATCTTGAAATCCCTGGAAGAAGATCCTGAGGATGGAGACCTGAGCATGAGGAGCTCTGAAGCCTGCTCTTTGCCAGCAGCTTTCAGGCTGTGGTTGGAAGACTTCTTCCCAAAGAAAAGAATGGAAAAGGCTGAACACAACTGTCCTGATTCTCCTTTGGGAAGGAACAGATCCAAAGGGAAGCTGGATGTGAAAGCATCACAATGCCTCCACCTTCTCACCAACCTTCTGTGAGAAGCTCCTCCTCTGCTCCTCTCACCTGGGCACCCATCACTCCTTCCTGGATAAATCCTGATGTCCCTAAAAATATTTATTCTGAGTCCCCAGATCCTTGCTGTGCAGCCCATTCCCTTGGGAGTCCTGCATGTGGGAGTTTAATTTCCCAGCACCTCATTAGTGCGTCCTCTCCACAGACCTGACCACAAACTCCACTCTGGACACACACCAGCAGGTTAATTGCTTTATTTAAAGCAAATTTATTTAAATTGCTGCATTTCAAATGAATTCAGCTCAGATTCCAACTCCTTCAACTCAGACCCATGGCATGGCAGAGTTTCTTTTGGAGAGCAAAATCACTCATTCCTTGCCTTTAGGGATGAAAGTTTGGGGTCATTATATTTTGTCTCAGTCCACTGGGATTACCTAGCACATCAGAAATCCAGAATTTCATCACAAACACACAAGGGAATGTGAAATTATTGTCTGGAGCATTCCAGGATTCTGTTACAAACTGGAGATCTCCTTGTCATTACCGACTCCTTCCACTGGCACTTTTTTTCCTGGGAAGCTTTGAACCCATTAGCATAATAAGCTGTTCCTCAAACCCTGATTGCTAATTAAAGCCATATATTATTGTCAGCTCCCCCATTGCTGTGTGGGCTCAGTTTTCCCTCATTAAAGTGCAATAAATACTTCTTTTTTTTTCCTTTTTTTTTGTTTCCCTTTTTCCATCTTTTTTTTAAAACTTGCAAAAACAAACTCAGAACAAACTTACATAAAAATGGATTAGTTCTTTCCCTGCTTTCTGGAGGGAAACTCTACAGCTTATTCAGCATATTTTCCATGTGTTCTCCACAAATAAGGGACTGTATTGACTCCCAAAGATACCACACAGCTCCGGAGCTAATTAAAAGTCAGCCTCTGTGCAATTATCACGGCACAGGGAGAGCACAAACAGCTCAAAATTCTCGGATTTTCTTTGAAACTCAACCCTGGAGTTACTCTGTGCAAATGCTAAATGAGGGAGTCAATTACAAAAAAAAAAGAAAAGAAAAAAAGCCAGGGAATGATGGTTGTTCTCAGCACAGAGGGGGTTTAAACAGCTCAGGAATCCCACGAGGGTTCCATGACCCAAAATTAGGAGACAAAAGGAGATGTGGGATGTTAGATTGGAACCCAGCTGAGCAGCCTCTTCCCACAGAGGAAATATCACCAGAAATATCCATGAGATTCCAGAGTGAGGAAAAAAAAGAAAAAGGAGAAGCCATGAAGGGACAGAGAACAAAGTAAATCTACAAATAAAAGGTTGGATTTGGTGATCTTGGAGGGCTTTTCCAATCTTAATGATTCCAAGAACGCATGGCTGGAGAGGCTGGGAGGATTCCCCACCCCTGTATTGGATGTCTACCCCATGGATGGATTCCAAAGCATGCCTTAAACATTGTTTACATAATAATGTAAACATAAACAGGTTGTCCTTCAACATTCCTGAGTTTCCCAGAGAGGGAATCACCCCTTTGTGGGTGAACAGGATGTGTTGGGATACAAAACCACCTGGAATTGACTCAGGGGGTCAGAGCAGAGTGCCGACAACACCAAAATTGTGGATTTTATTCCTGTATGGAGGCATTCACTTCAGAGCTGGACTTAATGATCCTTGTGGGCCCCTTCCAACCCAAATATTCTCAGATTCTGTGTGAAATTTAATCCTTGCAAAAGAGTCAGCCTGCCAGAGGGCAGGGCTGGCTGGGATATTGGGCAGGAATTGTTCCCTGGGAGGGTGGGCAGGCCCTGGCACAGGGTGCCCAGAGCAGCTGTGGCTGGCCCTGGATCCCTGGCAGTGCCCAAGGCCAGGCTGGACACTGGGGCTGGGAGCAGCCTGGGACAGTGGGAGGTGTCCCTGCCCATGGCAGGGGTGGCACTGGATGGGATTTAAGATCCTTCTCATCCCAATCCAGTCTGTGGTCCTACCCTTCCAACAGGGAGTTGCAGGAGTCACATCCCAGTGTTTAAACCCTGAAATGCTGAAGGTCAGCTCAGGGCTGAAGAGAGGCCACAGGCCAGGCTGTCCCTGCTCCTCATGGAGAGAGGATGTGGGGCAGGAGCAGCTCCGGGTTTGCCCAGCTCCTGCTCCTTCCTTTCTTCCATGAAAAATCACAGTTTCCAGAGCAAGGAACGTCCCAACCACAATAAGCTAGGATTTTGGAGTCTCTCCATGGTCTTTGGGAAAGACTCCTTTGTGACAGAGCAGGAACCAGGGAAGAGACCTCTTCTATCCTGGGAATAAATTCTCATCCCATTCACTGCAGTGTATCCCAGACATTGATACCATTTTCTCTGAAAGCCACGATCCCACTGAAGGCTTTCAGCCAGGATGGGCTCCCTTCCTGTCAGGCTGGATACAGGAGAGGGTTAAAAGTGAAAGACTGGCAAGGAAGGGGAACATTCCAAGTGACCTGGCAGCTGGGAATGTCGAGGCCTGGAAAACAAGTGTGGGAAGCCCATCTCTTATCCCTATTGCTCTATTTTGGGGAGCAAAATCTCTGTGTAGGACTAAGGAGGTGTTTGGGAAGATTTGGAGGAAAACTCTTCCCCTCCAGTGGACTAAAAACACCATAACCATACTGTGGTACCCCAAAAAATCTTAGGGACATTTATAAGTGTAGGAAAAGTCCAATAATGTGGGGGAAACACAGGAATTGTGCAAAAAGCCCAAAAGAAAAAATCCCCTGAAAAGTGCCTGCAGTGCAGTGTTTCCATTTCACTCCCTCATCTCCCCAAATTAAATTAATTAAAAAGTTTTAGGTAGAGTTATTAATCTTTCTCTAATTGTTATCTCAATAATAAGGAATTGATTAATGATTGCATTAGGAATTATTATAATAATTATTAAAATTTATGCTGGCCAGTAATTACCAAATGCCTGCTAATGGGTGGAATGGAATCATTGAGCTTTCCCTTGGAGGAGTCAGGAAAGTGAGAGGAAACACAAAGTTTTGGGGAGCTGGGGGACTGAATCCTGATGAGAACAATTCCAAGCCAGTCCTGACCTCAGGGCTGAGGTTAGGGATGTATGGGATGTTCCCGGAGTCCTGTGACACAGAAGACAAAATTCCTGCTACTGGATCATCACAGAGACCCCTCTGGTGCCCTCCAGACTCCTGGAGTTCAGCAGATTTCTAAATTAAGGCCTTTCTCAGAGGAGGGCTCAGCTGACCTTGGCAGTGCCCTGGTGAAATGCAGAGGAAATCATGGAACTATGGAATCATTACAGTTGGAAAAGCCCTTTAATGACATTGGGTCCAACCGCCACCAAACACCCCACATGAAAATGAGAAATGCACTTATTTTATTTCACTTTCATTAACAACAGCTATAAATGGCCCCAAAAAGGAGAGGAACCAGGGACTGTGGACTTTGTCTTCTGCTCCCACCAAGATCTGCTCTGGAACATCTTCCTCCCTAGATGGACAACTTCCACGCTCCAGGTTCCTCCAAGCCCTATCCAACATGGCCTTGGACACTTCCAGGGATGGGACAAAATCCCTGGGCAAAAACAGAAAGAAAATGGGGCAAAGAGAATGAGGAGATCAAATTTTCCTTTAAGAAAGCTTCTACTGAAGACCCAGAAACCTGGAAACTTTTTAAGGTAATTAACTCAAAACGAGGTAGTTAAGAATTTCTACAGTAGAAGGAATCCTCATATGATGATTTTACAGTTAATATTTAACAATGGTCCTAAAAATACCTGCCTGAGCATAGTGGAAATTGTGTAGACTCCGGGAGGTTGTTGGGCAAAACTCCAAGGAGATATTTTTTATTTTCTGGGTTTTCAGTGGTGTGGGTCCCTCCCAACCCTTGCTGTTGTTGTTCCTGGGGTGCCAGGATTTCTTTCCTATATTTTGTGATTTTTTTAAGTTGTATTAAAAATTTACCTGGCACAGATCAAAAAAAATGTTCAAAAATTGGTCTTTGCATCCTTGGAAACCTCTGTCAGCTCTGCCTTCCTCCTGCTGGGTATTCCCTGGATGTGGCAGGTGGAGAAGTTGAAGCCAATCCTAGCTGGCTCAGTCACCTCCACAAGGTCTTAAATTTGATTTTTGTGGATTAAAAGATCTTCCACCTCATGATTCCTGAGTTTTCCAAGCAGGCTGAGCTCCTCCCCCTGTGCAGGAGATGGGAAGCTCAGACATCACTCCGTGAACTGTAAGGCACCAACAGTTCCCACAAAAAGGCCAGACATGGAATACTCTGGAGAAGGAAGGAGCACATTTATTACCTTGCAGGACAGATGAAGGCCTGGTGGCTCTGGAGAGGTGTCATTTTCCTGGCAGTGCAATATTCCACAGGATTGCTGCCTTCCTTATCCTCTTCCATGTCACGTGCACATCCCTGTCACCAGAGGGAAACTGAGCCCTGGAAAAGGCTGGGGAAGGATCACATTTCCCAGTGGATGTTATTCCAATAAGAGCAGGAAATCTTGAAAGATGCACAGCTCAGGCCTTATTCCTACTGGGTTTAAGTCCAGACTTTCACCTTAGGCCTTAAGCTGTTTTCCCTTGGGATTTTCACGTCCACGTTTTATCACCCCTTCCACGTCCATAAGGAGGTGGTTGGTCCTGGCTGCTGTGGGAAGGCAGAGCAGCTCCAGGGCTGGGCAGGAAGGGATTAATTTTTATTTTTTAATTTTCATTTTCGTTTTCATGTAATAGATTTTCAAGTAATTCTAATGTGACAAAAACTTACCAGACAGCCATGGCTGAAATCCCAACAGGAACCAATCCCAGGACCAAAGCAGGGATTTGCCTCTTTGCCAGGCTGCATTCTCTCATTTTCTCCTGTGAAGTTCAAGAGAACTGTGAGGATTTAGGACAATCAGCCAGCTGTGTTGTAGGACACTCCCAGGGCTGAGTTGTCCCCCTGCTCTCCAGAATTCTTGGTCTCTGTGCCATCCCCTCACCACCTGTTTTTGTACACATTCCTCAGGGAGAAGACACACAACATGGAATCACAGGGAAAACCCTTCCCTTTCTTGGCACACTGGCCACAGAACTCGGGGAGAAAGGGATAAGATGACAACTTAGAAAAACAGGGGAAATAACACAGTGATAAATGGCAGCCAATCCTAAATCTCTGCTTTATCCCAGGGGAACATCAGCAGGACACCAGCCTAAACACAGGTTTCCCACAGGCTCTGATGGGCCACAGTGGGAGGCCATCAGAAGAATCATGGAACCATGGAATGGTTTGGGTAGGAAGGGACCTTAAAACTCATCTTGGGCAGGGACAAAATCCCACTGGGCCAGGCTGCTCAGGGAGAAGGGAGGAGGGATTACCTGAGGTCACCTGGAAGGTCCCCAGGCCATCCCAAAGACACTGCTGCTCTGAGCACCTCCCTCTGCTCTCCCCAGCCCCCCCCATCCATTTCGGGCTCCAAAGGACAGTTAATCTTCCTGAGGAATAAATACCCTCAATTATTGCAGAAGGTAGAGGAGCAGAGTATTTATTGGGAGGAAATCGAAAGTAATTACTGTGGAAGAAGTTATGCTGTGGCCTGGGAGGGTAATGCATTATCTGTCAGGGCTCTGAACACAGCTGGCAAAGCCCATTCCATCACAGCCCTCCCAATCACCCAGGCCAGGCTGCAGGAGCTGCACAGAGGGATGAGATGCTGCTGCTTGGGCAGGATTGGATTTTCTGCACCTCACTCACCCCGTTTGGCCTGGCTCACCTGGCAGGAGCATCACTGCACTCTGCACATCTCCCCAGGCTGGCTTCCCACCCTCTCTCCATGTCCCTTTGTGCCTGACCTGTTCTTCCAGGGGTCCCCAATCCCACAGCAGTCTCCTCTTCCTCCTCCACCTTTCCCTCTGAACCCACCATCGTCTCCTGTTTTCCTGCTGGGCCTTCCCCCTGTCCCCAGGCTTTTCCAGGAACACAAATATTCTTGCTGCAGAGGCTCTGCTGTCACACCAGGGCAGGACACCCCTCTCCCAAGCGGAAGCTGATCCCCAAAATTCCGTGAGTAATCCAGCTCAGCAGATCAACCATTACCAGTCCTCCTAGCCCTGCTTCTCTTAGATGAGAATACTGAAGGTTTGGGGCAGTTCAGAAGTGCCCATCTCAAAATACCCCCATTCCTTGACTCCAGTGACCAGTGGCCCATCCCAGGGTCTCACTTGCCATGGCAGGTGTCGGACACATGCCCTGCTTGGGCAGAGAAGTACCTGGAGCAGAGATTTGGGGAGCCAGGAGTGCTGCCCTCTCCTAGGCCACTCCTTTAGGGACCATTAGAAGGAGCCTTTAAAGCAACCTGAGCTCAAATTGCTCCCGAGGAAAAGCCCAAAGGAATATTTGTCTGCCAAATTCAAAATATATGGCAGAGTTATCCTGGCTATGAGGAGACAAGCTCTGAGTAGCTGGACTGAAACTTGTTTATCTTTATCTCCCACTCCATAAGTAATTCCTGGCAGTGGGTGGATGTGGGAGCATCCAGCTCACAGGGTGTCCCAGCTGGAATGTGGGGGGGCTTTAATATCCCCAGTGTGTCCTCACAGAAAGAATTTCTGTATTAGAAACCCTTCCATGTAATCCCATAGGCCCGTCTTTGATATTTATCCAAACTGCACCCTCTGACACTCCCAGCATCCCCTCTGCACCTCCCACCACCCCAATTATTTCTCTGCAGTGAGAAATTGGCCTTTCCTGTGTCTACAACGTGATCTGCCCCTGCTGCCCTTGAATGTGGCAGCGTCCCTTGAGCCTGAGCTGCTGCTCTCTGTGTTTGCTCTGAAAACAGCCAGTTAAGGCTCTTCCCGTGCTTTAGGAAGCTCTCAGCAAACTGCCAAGGGAAAAAACTCTTTCCAGGAGTTGTGGCAACCTTTACACAGCGTTAAACTGCTTAAAAGCACTTGAAGCTGCTGGGAAGTGGCAATGATGATGTCCCAACACCCTCTGCCACCCCACGAGGGCCTTCAGGAGCTTCTGATGCCACCCAGGCACAGGGAAGGGCTGTTGGGCTGTGTGTGCAGGATGGGACTGGGTGATCCCCGTGGGTGCCTTCCAGCTCAGGAGATTCCGGGATTCTCTGAACACTCCCTCACTGTGGGTTGTGGTTTATGGTTGTGTTGCCAGCCCGGGGTGGAATCCAGATTTGTTTCCACCAGGGGCAGTGGAAGGGCTGTTTGGAGAGGTGTGACCATCCCAGTGACTGTCCTAACACACAATATTTGTGTGTGATCTGTCCCCAGTGTCCCGGGATGCTCAGGGACAGTGATTCCCGAGCTGATTCCCAGTGCTGCCTGTTCTCTTTGTCCTGGGAACAGATCCATAAAAAACCTTTCCAGCCCAGCTCCTCTTATCAGTTGTCTCAGACAAGTCATTTGCAAACAAATGTGTTCCCCTTTCTCTTGAGCCACCAGATAACCCTTGTAAGACAAAGTCCCTGCAGTGACCCCATTAATCACTCAGGATAACATTTGCAAATGAAGATTTCACACTTTCACCTCCTTTAGATCTGATCAAATTTCTGCTTCAGAACTGGACTTTAAAATACTGACAGAAAAAAAAATAATTCCTTCATTTCCCACCCACTTTTCCACCAAGGAAAAAAGCCTCACAGGTAGAAAGATAAGAACAACCACCGTGATCACCCATAAACATTTTCCAGGGTGTTATCTGTGTTTATCCCTCTTCCAGTCTCCTTTCTGTAGCAAAATTAGTTTTTTAGGAGGAGAACAAAGGCTAAACTGAAAAATGGACAATCTCAGTGAACAGAAAACAGTTTTTGGAAAGGTGTTGTTATGAATTATCCCACATTTTCCTCAGCTCTTTCTCTCCAATATTCTTTGAGCAACCAGGGATAGTGGAAGGGGTCCCTGCCCATGGCATTCTCAAATCCCTGCAGGGTGCCCTGCTGACATCTCGTGTATTTCCAACCATCCCCCTGCAAATCTAAGCAGGAAAAATATTCTTTCCCTCTGGAGATGCCTCCTGGGCAGCTCTGCTGGTCTGTAGCCATAACACAGCTCCAAAATTCCCCTTGGTCCTGAGGGGATCCTGGAGTGCTGAATTCAAACCATGCCAGCTCAGCAGGTCCAGGAATGAACACTGCAGCTCCTCAAATTGTCATTTGTTGAGCACGGATTGTTTTTAGAGAGTTGTCTGAAGAATGAACTCCTGGGCTCTTGGGCGCAGAACTACATCTCTCTGGAATTCTGCTCCTCTTCCAGATGCACAGGCAGGGTCAGCTTGCTGGCCAAGGTGAAAACTGGAGCTGGGGCAGGGCCAGGGCTGGGTTCATCCACCAAACCAAAATTCAAATTAACTTCCACCCCTCATGTCGAACTTATGCCTCCTGCTGCTCTCAGGCCAAGATTAAAGTCTGTCAGAGGATGATGCCTTCGGAATACTCAGCTTCTGCACATGACTCTCAAAAGTGGGATTTTCACTCCTACCCAGACTCCTGCAAAGCCCCCTTTGCCCCTGGGAGGCTCCCCTTGGGGGGCCACCTGAGCCCTGCCTTGGAGAAGCTGGAGAGGCACGGGACAGAAGGAATTTGTCCTTCGACTATCCCTGGGCTGGGGTTTTCTCCTTGACAAGGTGCTGGACTTTACCCCAGGCAGCTCCTGGCACGGGGCAGACAGACACACAGCTGGGGTGCAGCTGGCTCTGGGACTCGTGCTCTACAGCTCCAGGTGTTTTATGTCAAGGTTTGGGTAAAGAACAGGGAGGGGTCTCTGGTGTGGTTCCCAAGGAGGTTTATTCCAGGAGAGGTTCGAGAAGGAGAGCCCCAGGGCAGCATCGTGCACAAACTCTTAACTGGGGGAGGTACAAGGGGAGGTAAAATTCATCAACCAACAGGGTAAGAGGAGAGGAGGGGGACAGGGCAGGGTCTCACTGCACAGTGACCACTGAGGGACTAATGGAGGAGAACAGGACACAGGAATCAACGGGGCATGGAGGACTGGGGACTGACAGGGAACATTCCAGAACCAAGGGTGGATACAACGTGGGATTGACAACACGAGGAGGGAAAAGAACAATCTGGATTCAGGGGCAGGGTTGAGGTAAAATGGACAGCTGGGAAAGGGAGGAGAAAACTTGGACCAAAGTAACTAACATAGGGAAACCAGGAATGATCCATTCAAGAACTTAAAATACAAACCCCATATTAAAGAAAAGCACACCCTCCCTGCTCCAAAGGTTCTCTGCAGCCAGGGAGCACAGTGTCCTGGGTTGATGCTGAATTGTATCCCCAGTCATCTGTTTAACTCAGAAATAAGTTTTGCACATTTAAAACTGGATCTGAGAGTGAAGAGGGGAGAAGTGGTGCAATGTCCGAGGCGGTTGTTTTCAAAACATAAAGAGTTTTCAGCTTTCCTCCACACACAGCCTGTGTTGTCTGCAGAGCGGACAGCGGGAAGAGCTCTCCTTTGCTTTTTGTTAGTTTTTGGCTAGCTGAAGGAGAGAAGTTCTCTGGACTGTGGTTTTTTTCCTTTTTCTTGTAACTATTCGAACCTGCTCTGGACAAAAACCAGAATAGCACTGTGAGCTCACAGCCATGTCCCCCCAGGCCTGGCCTGGGCCCGGCATTTCCCAGTGCCAGGGACTGACACAGACTGAGTGAGCCATGCTGCACCCACGGCAGAGACTTTTTGAATTAGTCATCTCTTTGGAGCGGTGAGAGGTTTTGTTGTTTTGTATTGTTCATTTGTTGTGCTGAGGAGTGCTTCGCCTGTTAAATAAACACATTTTTTCCACTTTTCTCCAGGAAAATTTTTTGGGGAGGGGCCGTTTCGATTTGCTTTCTAGAGGGACCCATTCAGAGGTTTCTTCCCAGATTTGCCCTAAACCAGGACACACATCCAGCACCCCCATCCTGCAGGGGTGAAGCCGAGCCCAGCTCTTCCCATGGCTCCTTCAGTGACTAACTGGGACCCTGCCTGGATGGCCAAGCACACAACTCCCAGCATTTCCAGGGAGAAGGAATTATTCCCCAGCCTGCAAGCTGGGACTTGATAAATCAGATTAACCTGTCCCAGCTGTGATGGATTGGTCCCCTCACTCTGCTACAACGCTCCAGGGCAAGACTGGAATTCCTCTTGGCACAGGAAAGCCACAGTCCTGCTGTGTGTAGGGCTGAAAGGGGCTTGGGAGCATCTCCAGGACTGCCATAGGCTGGGGACCTGGTAGGGCAAGCTCCCAACAGGTGGAAAAGGCAGGGCTGAAGCCACCCCAGCAGAGGTGAATGTGTCACCTTTGGATGACATTTCCCTGGAAGTGTCCAGAGAACAGCCAGACAAGGCTCTCCATGGTATGGTTTAGTGGGGATGGGAGGAATTGGTCAAAGTTTGGACTTGATGAACTTGGAGGTTTTTCCGACTTTAATGAATTTGTGATTCTGCAAACCTGGGAGAGCAGTGACAGAGACAGTGTTGGAAGGGATGGAAAGGAAGGAATAGAGCCCTCACCTGGGAGTTTGCTCCCTCAGGGTGCTTTTAAATCCCTGCTGCTCCAAGTCCTTCCACTGCAGGAACAGCAACTGCAGAACTTTGATTTAGATTTGATTTAGGCACCACCAAGCCCCAACTCCTCAGCCCAGCCACCACACCCTCCTTTCACACAAACCCTTGGCCAAGGGCCTGGAGGCACCTGGAGGCCTCTGGAGTTCACAGATCTGCTTCAGAGACAGCTTTAGGGCTTCTCATGCTCAGGAATTCCTCAGGACCTCTGCTAAGAAGAGCAAAATGGATCCAATTACCACTTTTAATGAGCTGGAGATCACCAGAGGAGCTGTGACAACACAGAGCCCAGCAGCTCCAGCTGCTCTGAGCTTTGTGGGCTTTATCTCTCCCAGACACCTCTGTGGGATTTGGACAAATAAAGCTGCCTCACTGAGCATCCCTAGAACACCAAAATCCAATGCCCAGTGTGCGGGTTTTGCAGGAAAAGTGGATGTGTGCAATGATTCACCTGCTCCTAAATGCTCTCCTCCTCTGCCCTGGTGTCTGCAAAGGAAGGCAGAGAGGGAGGGAGGAGACTGACCCCTTCCCAACTGCCCAGAAATGGTGCTCAGCCCAGCTAAAACAAACCAGCTGGGTCAAGGGACCTGGCTCACAGGTTGTTTTTCTCCCCAATATCACCAGGCCTTAGTCTGCAGAGGATTTGGAAATAAGTTCCCAGTGGGCAATTGGAAGGGAAGTGATGCCACATCTGCTTAGGAAAGGTGATTTATCCCAAAGAGAAAGATGGATCACGTTCTGGGTTAGACCAAGGCGGTGGCAGCTCCTCTGGGTTTCCAATCTCAGAACTGTGAAATGGTTTGGGTGGGACCTTAAAGATCATCTCATGGGCAGGGATGCACTGAATTCCATGGATCCCCTAGGATGGATGGTGTGATTGATTGATTGATTGATTGATTGATTGATTGATTGATTGATTGATTGATTGATTGATTGTTTGATTTGTGCTCACATTGATTTGGTAGTGGATTCCTCTCCTTGATCAAGTCTGAGCAGGTCAGGAGGGGTGAGGGGAGGGAAGAAGGGAGGGATGCTCCTTCCCCAGGAGTGATGAAATCTCCCTTCTACTGAAATTCCTGGGGTTAAAGCTGTGGAAATCAGGAAGTCATTCCACTGGATGTGAGCCCACAGATTGCAGGGAGCTCTCCCACAAATTACTGTGCTCAGGGAGAGGAAGGAGGAGGTCGCAGATGAACTAAATGTAAATATTTGTCTTCTGAGAGTTCTTTGCCTGTTTTAGAACAGAAATGAGCCTCAGGATGTTACAGAAGAGACCAACAGCCCCCCGGGTCAGCAGAGCCAAGGAAGAGATGGTCCTAAAAAAAGCCAGGAAATGGTTTTAAGGATGTTTTTCAGGATCAGCTTCTCATTATTTCTGGGGTTGAATTTCAACAGAATCCCTGTCCTCTACTCCTTGGCAATTTATTTGTCTGCTTTTTCCCAACTGCACAATTTTTGTGCTGCTTTGATACCAGACACACATTAAAAAGTGTGGAATTGGGGGTTGGATCTGCCCTTGTCCATTGCTTCCTCTCCATGGAGTTGCAGATTTACAACATTTTAATAACTTGCCCTTGTTTCCTGTAAATGTTTCTTCAGTAAATTGAAGCAATTACTGCTGCAGGTGATCGATACTGCAGCCAATACAGGGGCTCAGGAGCTGTGATAGGGATTGGGATTGGCAGAATGGAGTTTATTGGTGCTGAAATACATCATGGGATAGTCTATGGAACAAGCAGCCCTTCCCTGAAAAACAATAGAATGCAAAATGTAGGATTAATTCTCCCTGGGATGAGTTTAGGGCTTTACCTGGGTGGAGAAAAGAATTGTCCCACTGTTTGGTGTTCCAGACACAAAGGAAAATGCAAATGGTTTCATTAGCACATAAATATAGGAGCTGGAATTCTCACCCCAAGGTGTGAAGGTTTTCCCTGGCTCAGAAATCCCAAAATTCCAGGAGGTGGGAATGGCAGCAAACCCAAAATAAGTTCCCAGGGAAGATGTGGGTTCCAACCCAGCACCAGCTCCAGGCAAATCAAAATGCACAGGGAAGATTCAGACGGGTGTAATGACACAGCAAAACATTTGTCTGCTCCTAAATTTCTGGCTCATGGAGAGAGTTTTCCATCACAAGGTGAGTGTTAGTCCCCCAGGAAAGCTCCTCTGGCTCATTCTTCACAGCAGCTTCTGCAATGACCTCTGGATATTTGTTCCTGGGGAATTTCCAGAAATATTGAAAAATGATGAATTGAAAAGCACCTGAAACTCTGTCAGACTTCTTTTAGATTTTGCATTTAATTGAATTTTACCCTGGATTGTCCCAAAGTGTCACTGGGAGATGGTGTGTCTTTTATAGCTCCTGGGAAATGTTTTCTTCCCAGATCAGCACCTCTGTGTAGACACTTCATTAAAACTCCCTGTGCTTCCTGACCCATGGCAGTTCCACAGGGAATGGGAGAACTGGTGCCATAGTCCATCCCACTCCAGCTTTACTGCCACTTCAAAATGAGACAGGAATTTTATCCAACCCCAGGGCAATGCTCTGAGGGAGAAATGTGACATTTTTGTGTCCTCTGAGGGACCACATTGACTGGGTGGGGACTGTCCCCTGTGCTGCAGAGGGTGAGGGACCAGGAGGTTCCTTTGCCCCTTTTCCCTTTCCAGGGTGTCCCGTGCTGTGTTAACAGCTGCACATCAGGAGAGGAACACATGGATCCCTTTCTGTCCTGCTCTTTCCTATTCCACATCCATTCCTATTTGGGGCTCATCTTTTTCCAAAGCTGTGTCCCCATTACTCTGCTGGGCTCTTGGTCCTTCCTCTGCTGCATAATAGGAAATAGCCATGAAAAAAAAAAATTCCTTTTTCCTCCCAAGGACAGCAGCATCATTCAGCAGCCATCCCTGTGGTCCAGCACAGCCCACAGGGAGCTGGAGAACATCCCAGCCAAGGGAGAGCTCTGGATGAGGCACAGAGGGATCAGAGGAGACTGACTGGAGATGTCACAGCAGTTTCCAACTCTTCCCATGGGCAGGGACAGCCCCCAGGAAGGGCTGGGGCTGGGCCAGGCAGGCTCAGGCTGGAGCTCAGGGCAAGGCTCTTCCCCCAGAGGGTGCTGGCACTGCCCAGGCTGCCCAGGGAATGGGCACGGCCCCGAGGCTGCCAGAGCTCCAGGGATGGATAGGGGGGTGTTGGGGGGGTCTGGGCAGGAGCAATGATCCCTGGGGGTCCCTTCCCACTCAGGATATTCCTTGACTCTGTGAGAGGAGGGATGTAAAAAGATGAGAGGACTGGAGCAGCTCTTCTGCAAAGACAGAGAGCTGAGAGAGCCTGGAGAAGGGGCAGGGGAGGCCTCTCAGCACCTGGAGGGGGCTCCTGAAATAGAGGGGGACGACGTTTTACAGGGGCAGACAGCAACAGGACAAGGAGTAATGACTTAAAATTGAAAGGGGAGTAATTTAGAATGAATATTGGGCAGGAATTGTTCCCTGGGAGGGTGGGCAGGCCCTGGCACAGGGTGCCCAGAGCAGCTGTGGCTGCCCCTGGATCCCTGGCAGTGCCCCAGGCCAGGCTGGACACTGGGGCTGGGAGCAGCCTGGGACAGTGGGAGGGGTCCCTGCCCATGGCAGGGGTGGCACTGAATAAGTTTAATGTCCCTCCCAACCCAAACCAATCTGGAATTATGTGATTCCACACGGACAAATCGCTGGGGAATGTGGGGTGTGGTGGAAACCCAGCACAGTGGGCAGCCGCTGCAGGCAGGAATTGCTCCTTGGCTGCAGAGGAATGGGGTCACAGCCACACTCCAGCTGGCCTGCTCCCAAAACATCCTTCCCAAAACGGGCCTCGGGGCTCCAGAGGTCCAGAACTGCTGTGGTTCTTCTGGAGACCCTCGACAGGAGCTGGCAGAGCTTTGGGAGCTGTGGCTGCACAGGTCCCTTGTCCCAGGTCATGGCAGCTCTGGGGTGGCAGAGCAGGGACTCCCCTGAGCGAGGGACAGCAAAGACACGGCGGAGACAGAGCTGGCACCACACAAACCAGCAGGCTGCCTGGGGGGGCCCTGGGCCTGCTCAGCCCCTCCACAGGTTTGTTGGAGCCATCTGGGCAGCAGCGGGGAGCTGGAGGGATGGAGGTGACACGGACAGGCAGGTCCTGGAAGGGAAGGAGGGGACCAGGACTCAGCAAAGGCTCCTGAGAGGACCCAGCTTTGGAGCTGGCCCCACACACAGAGGGACAGCAGCTGGAAAGGGGAAATTCCTTATCTGTGCCTTCCCTGCTATGCTCTGTCCTTTTCCAGGACAAAGCTCCAGGTGTCAGCTCTGCAGTGCAAACGGGGACACCCCAAACCCCAGGGGGAGTGTCAGAGCCAGGATAAGGCCACCTGCCACCTGTGGGGAGTGTCGCTGTGCCTGGCCAGGGAACAGGCTCTGGAGATGGCAGGGAAGGGAGGAGAGCACCAGGGCCAGCTCAGTGGGAGGAGAAAATCCAAATCACAGAAAGGTCTGAGAGAGGAAATGGAGGGAAGAACATGAAAGGGAAAGGGAAAGGGAAAGGGAAATGGGAAAGGGGAATGGGAAAGGGAAAGGGGAAAGGGGAATAGGAAAGTGAAAGAGAAATGGGAAAGAGAATGGGAAAGGGGAAAGGAAAATGGAAAGGGAAGGGAAAGGGAAGGGAAAGGGAAATGGGAATGGGAAAGAGAAATGGCAAATGGGAAAGGGAAATGGGGAAAGGGAAATGGGAAATGGGAAAGGGAAATGGGAAATGGGAAAAGGGAAACAGAAAGGGAAGGGAGAAAGGGAAATGGGAAAAGGGAAACAGAAAGGGAAGGGAGAAAGGGAAATGGGAAAGGAAAAGGGAAATGGGAAATGGGAAAGTGAAACAGAAAGGGAAGGGAGAAAGGGAAAGGGAAATGGGAAATGGGAAAGGGAAATGGGAAATGGGAAATGGGAAAGGAATATGGGAAAGCTGGTGAGATCTACACCCCAGATTCCAAGGTCTGGTGCTGCACTGGTGCCTTTGGTGCAGCAAAGAGTGCCACAGGAGTCCCAGCCCAGCAGCAGCATCTCTCCAGGTCACTGAAGGTGTCTCCAATGGGGACAAATCCATGCCCAGCACCTGGTTCCTCATGGAGATGGAGAGGTGGGACAGTGGTGCCCAGCCCAGCATGTCCTCCCCCATCTCGGGTGAGTCAAAGTCCCCCAGGTGCAGTCCCCCAGAGGTGCCACTGCCCATGAGAAGCCCCAGCAGGGTTTGCTCAGACACAGACACCTCTAAAACCGACTCTGGAATTCTGTACCTGTGGATCCAAGTGCCAAATTAAGAAGGAGCAGCACCAAACCACTGAGCTGAGCCCAGCTGAGGCAAGAACAAGAACCCAGAAATGTCAGTGCTGCTCCAGACTCTGTGTCTTCCTTCTTCCCCAAGTTCTTTCCTTCTTCATCCCACTGCTTCCATACATTCCTGCCCCTCCCAGGAAAAATCAGAGATCTTGGAACGCAGCTTTAGCAACCAGCTCAGTTTCTCTAACAGATTAATATCAATAACAATAATAACAAAAATAACAATAATGATAATGATTATGATAATAATAATAATAATAATAACAACAACAACAACCAGAGTGGAGCATTTTCCAGAATACTCTTGTTTCAAGCCAAGCCTTTGTTCTCACAGACTGAGAGATATTCTCTTTTTTTCCTACTCCAAGCCCTATCACAAAGGATCATCTTCCTGCTCTTTCACCCCATAAACAAATTGTTTTCTTAATTTGTCATATGCTGGTGCCTGCAATCGTCTCTTCATTATTCTCTTAGCAGATGATTCTCTGCAGCTCCTGGGAAGCATGCTCCCAGGCAGAAATTTATGTCTATTCTTCCATAAAAAACGGGTGCTTGGATGTTTTCCTGGTTGTCTGAGCTGGGGGAAGAGCTCCTTTCATCAATGAAAGGCCTATTCAGCCTGGACCGAGCCCACAAGAGCATTCCCAGCTCCAAAATATTTTTAATTGGTTCCATTTCAAAAACTGGGCTGCACAGCTCTTGAAAGGGTCATAATTCTTATTAATTTTCCTGATAGCAGACGTGGCCTCCTTTTGATGTGCAAATTTGAAACTATTTTTCCACACACAAACTCCCCCACTCCAGCCGTGTGTAGATTGAGATCTGTGGGAAATGAATCCAGAGCAGCTCTGGGGGAGGGATGGGGAGGGGTGGAAGGGATGGGGAGAGATGGAGAGGGATGGAGGGAGGTGGGGAGGGGTGGGGAAGGATGGAGAGAGATGGAAGGGATGGGGAGGGATGGAGAGGGGTGGAAGGGATGGGGAGAGATGGGGAGGGATGGAGAGGGGTGGAAGGGATGGGGAGAGATGGAGAGGGATGGAGGGAGGTGGGGAGGGGTGGAGAGGGATGGAGAGGGATGGGAGGGATGGGGAGGGATGGGGGGGGAGGGAGAGAGGTGGGGAGAGATGGAGAGGGATGGAGAGGGATGGGGAGGGATGGAGAGGGATGGAAGGGATGGGGAGGGATGGAGAGATGGAGAGAGATGGAGAGGGGTGGAAGGGATGGGGAGAGATGGAGAGGGATGGGGAGGGATGGATAGGGATGGAAAGGTGTGGGAGAGATGGAGAGGGATGGGAGAGGATGGGAAGGATGGAGAGATGGAAGGGATGGGAGGGATGGTAGGGATGGAAGGGATGGGGAGAGATGGGGAGGGATGGGAGAGATGGAGAGGGGTGGAAGGGATGGGGAGAGATGGAGAGGGATGGGGAGGGATGGGGAGATGGAGAGGGATGGGGAGAGATGGGGAGGGATGGAGAGGGATGGGGAGGAATGGGGAGGGATGGGGAGGGATAGGAGGATGGAGAGAGGTGGAGAGATAGGAGGGATGGGAGAGGTGGGAGGGATGGATAGGGATGGAAGTGTGGAGAGAGATGGAGAGGGAGAATGGGAGGATAGATGGGGAGGGGATGGAGGAGGGATGAGGAGGGATGGAGGATGGAGAGGATGGGAGAGATAGGAGGGATGGAGAGAGGTGGGAGGGGGAGAGATAGGGATGGGAGAGAGGTGAAAGTGGGAGAGAGATGGAGGATGGGATGGGAGAGATGAGGGAGGGGTGGAGGAGGATGGAGAGGGTGGGAGAGGATGGGGAGAGAGGGGGGGAGAGGGTGGAGAGAGGATGGGGAGAGATGGGAGGGATGGGGGTGAGAGGATGGAGAGGATAAGGAGGGAGGGGAGGAGAGGTGTGGGGAGAGGTGGGGAGAGATATGGGGGGAGAGATGGGGGGTGGATAGGATGGAAAGGTGGGGGAGATGGAGAGGGATGGGAGGATGGGGAGGAGGATGGGGAGGGGGGGGGGGAGGGGGAGGGATGGGGAGAGGGGGGGGAGGGAGAGGGGGGAGAGGAGGGGGATGGAGGAAGGGATGGAAGGGAGGGAGAGGTGGAGAGATGGAGGATGGGAGGTGGGGAGGATGGAGGGGAGAGGTGGAGGGATGGGAGGTGGAGAGTGGAGGAGGGAGAGAGGAGGTGGGGAGGGGGTGGAGGAGGGGGAGGGGAGGGATGGAGAGGGGGGAGGAGGAGGGATGGAAGAGGGGGGGGGGGAGGAGAGGGAGGGAGAGGGAGGGAGGATGGAGGAGGAGATGGGAGAGGAGATGAGGGTGGGGGAGGGATGGGGAGGTGGGAGAGATGGAAGGGATGGGGAGGATGGAGAGGGGGATGGGGAGAGATGGGGAGGGATGGAGAGAGTGAGGGGGTGAGGGATGGGGAGAGATGGAGAGGGATGGGGAGGGATGGGGAGAGATGGAGAGGGTGGGAGAGATGGAGGGATGGGGAGGATGGGGAGGGATGGGGAGGATGGTGGGGAGAGGGATGGAGAGGGATGGGGGATGGGGAGGGATAGGAGGGATGGAGAGAGGTGGGGAGAGATGGAGAGGGATGGGGAGGGGAAGGGAGAGAGGTGGGGAGAGATGGATAGGGATGGGAGAGATGGGGAGGGATGGAAGGGATGGAAGGGTGGGAGAGGATGGAGAGGATGGGGGAGATGGGAGGGATGGGGTGGAAGGGTGGGAGGATGGAGAGGATGGGAGAGTGGATGGGGGAGGATGGAGAGGGGTGGGGGAGGGATGGAGGGAGGTGGGGGGTGGAGAGAGAGGGGGAGATGGGGAGGAGATGGGGGAGAGGGGATGGAGAGGGTGGGGAGGGATGGAGGGATGGGAAGGTGGGGAGGGATGGGAGAGATGGAGAGAGGGAGATAGGTGGGGAGGGATGGATAGGAGGGGAGTGTGGGGAGAGATGGAGAGGGATGGGGAGAGATGGGGAGGGATGGGGAGGATGGAGAGAAGTGGGGAGAGATGGAGAGGGATGGGGAGGAATGGGGAGGGATGAGGGGATGGGGAGAGATGGGGGGATGGGAAGAGATGGAAGGGATGGAGAGGATGGGAGGGTGAGAGTGTGGGGAGGGGTGGGAGGGATGGGGAGGATGGAGAGAGTTGGGGAGAGGTGGAGAGGGGGGATGGGGAGGATGGGGGGGGAGGGGGAGGGGGAGGTGGGAGGGAGGAGGGGAGGGGGGGATGGAGAGGGATGGAAGGGTGGGAGGGATGGGGAGTGGAGAGAGATGGAGAGGGTGGAAGGGATGGGGAGATGGGAGGGATGGAGAGTGGGAGGTGGGGAGGGATGGGAGGGAGATGGGGGAGGTGGAGAGGGATGGGGAGGATGGGGAGGGATGGAGAGGGAGTGGGGAGAGTGGAGGGGATGGGAGGATGGAAGGGATGGAGAGGGATGGAGAGGGTGCGAGGGGGTGGAGAGGGATGGGGAGAGATGGAGAGAGTTGGGGAGAGGTGGAGAGGGTGGGAGGGATGGGGAGGGTGGGGAGGATGGAGGATGGGGAGGGTGGAGAGGGGTGGGGAGAGATGGGGAAGGTGGGGAGAGATGGAGAGATGGGAGGATGGAGGGAGTGGGAGAGTGGAGAGGGATGGGAGGATGGAACGGTGGGAGGATGGGGAGAGATGGAGAGGGGTGAGAGAGGGTGGAAGTGGAGATGGAGAGTGATGGGGGGACAGCCGGATGTGTCAGCGGAGCAGAAGGCAGCAGCAGGAGATGTCTCTGGGTTTAGAGACCAAGGGCAGGCAGCTCTGGCGAGAGAGGGCTCGGGGGGGGGGGGGGGGGGGGGCGGGGGGGGGGGGGGTGTGGTGTGAATCTGCTGGATGTTCCCTGGGCCATCCAGAGGTGCTGCAGCATCCAGGGACAGCCAGTCCTTCCAGCACCAGGTGTCCTTAACCCGGGGGTCTGAGTGAGCCCATGGCTGGGCCAGGTCCCGTGCTGGTCACTGCTTTCACCTGGAGCTCTGCACTCACTCTCCCTATGCAGAATGGGGTAGAAAATGCTCCATTTCATCCAGGATTTTCATTTTAGTCCCCACTCAGAATCCCAGAACGGTTTTGGTGGAAGGGACCTTAAATCCCATCCAGTGCCACCCCTGCTATGGCAGGGACACCTCCCACTGTCCCAGGCTGCTCCCAGCCCCAGTGTCCAGCCTGGCCTGGGGCACTGCCAGGGATCCAGGGGCAGCCACAGCTGCTCTGGGAAACAATTTCTGGGGCCAAGGCTGCAGGAATGGTTTCCTGGCAAGGTCTCCTCTCCTCCTGTCTCAGCAAAGCTCTGCCTGCCCTCACCTCACCACTCCTGTGGGCATGAAAAAACCCTGGATCCCAGCAGTGCCCAAGGCCAGTTTGGATGGGGCTTGGAGCACCCTGGGATAGTGGAAGGGGTCCCTGCCATGGCAGGGGTGGAATGGGATGAGTTTTAAGGTCCCTTCCAACCCAAGCCACTCTGTAATTCTGTGATTTCA
This sequence comes from Sitta carolinensis, assembly GCA_032173965.1. Classification (NCBI taxonomy): domain Eukaryota; kingdom Metazoa; phylum Chordata; class Aves; order Passeriformes; family Sittidae; genus Sitta; species Sitta carolinensis. Next base: position 12,916,509 of record CM063296.1, on the reverse strand, counting down.
TGATCTTCTACTTTTCAGCAATTTATTTCTATTTATGGGTTGAGGGCACTCATCTGCTGCCAACAATAAAGGAAAATAGCTGTAACATTTTCTGTACAAGGCCATCACTATTTTATCCTGTCCCTTTTCCCATCCTTTTTCTCTCATTGCTGATCACCACTTGCACCTGCATTTTTAAGGACCAGGTCAGCTCTGCAGTCCCTGCACTGCTCATTTTTGGGCCTCAGTACCCTCAGACCCCTCCCAGGGGCACAGCCTCCCCTTCCCAAGGATAAACTTCATTCCCTAAAAATGGTAAAGGCCTTGCCTGCATTTACCAAGATTAAAATCCACGTTTGCCGTGGCCCCTTTTGCCACATAACTCCAATTTCTGTAAAATCCTCCTTGTCCCTGAGCACCAGTTTGTGTCACCTGCAAAATCCATGGGATGATTTAAGGCACGCCTGGCTCAAGATCCTTGAGGAGCATTAAGACTTTCCCAGCAGCCTCCCAGGAACTTGTGGCAACTTGGCACAACTTGATGGCCCTTTGGGGACATTCCATGCCCAGCAAACTGTTCCAGGGAGGGGAGTCAGAGATGTCCAAGGACTGTAGATCAAATCAAGCAGAAAAGAGAGAGAGGCTCAATTTGGGGAAGGCTTACCTGGCCTCACTATAGGAATTGAAAACGGGAGGGGATAATAAATGTGATATGGAAAGAATTCATTTTTTTGGTTCAGGAGTTTTGCTTTAGAACAAAGCACAGAAGCCCAGCCCATCTCCAAATAAACTTTACTGAAATTCATTCTGGAATCAGCCTCCTTCAGTGTGGGCACTGTGGGATTTTGGCATGAAGGAAGGAGATCCTGCATCCCAGGCAGGTGGGGGGTGTTTCCCAAGCATTTTTCCCACACCAGGATCCTTTGTTTGCACTTTGGCATCTCCCAGCTACAGCTGGGATGTGCAGCAGGGACTAGCACAGGCATGGACAGGGATGGGACTGCAGGAAAAGCGTCCACAGCCGATATTTCCACCCCAAAGTCATGGATTCCCCTCAAGCAAAGCCCCACTACCTTCCCAGAGATGGAGGAAGAGGATGATGGGGTGGAAAACTTGTTTCAGTGGGGAAAACACAGCTTGGGTGGCTCCATGGGAAAAGATTTATCCATTTAAATCTAGGAAAATGCTAACTCCATGCCCATGACTAGTTTGAGGACAGTGGGAAGAAAGGAAGCTACAATTAATACACAGTTTAAACTTTCTTATGTCTGAACTGAAGGGAGAAAGCTGAAAAATTTAACAGGAAGATCCTGTTCCTAAATTTAATTGGATATTGGCATAGAATATTCATTAAAGGTTTATTTTAACTCAATATTCCTGAAATATAACCAGCACATCCAGGGCCTGTCTGCATCAGTTCCCTGCCCCATTACCAGCACGGCCCCCTCAGTGCTGGGAGGGGCTGGGGCTGCTGGGGAACACCTGGCACAGGTGATCAAAGGGATGGGGGGCCCCAAGGACCCATGGCACAGCCAGGGCCTCCAGGAGACCACAGGGAGTATGCTCCAGAGGGGATCCCAAAGGATAAAAGTGTGACTTCCCATAAAAACATGGGGGCTACAAACACTTCTCTGTGCTCTTAAGAAGGGCTCCAGTTTGTGGCATCAAACCTCATCAGCTGGAGAAATAGCTCCCACCTCTCTGGGGCTTTCAGCACTTGTGTCCCTGTCCCAGAGCATGGTGACTGTGACAGGACAGCAAAAACTGGGAACTGGCCTAAAATGATGCCATGTGTGTAAAAGGAGCTTTGGAAGTGAATCCCTGAAGGGAATGGACAGGGGACTAAAGGGCCACTTTCTACCCCTTGGTTTCTCCTTCACCACCACCCAGAGAGGCAACCCCAAGGTTTGGTTATTTCTGTTTAATTCCATGTGTTTCTGATTTGGGGGTAGCCAATTCCAGAGGGAGCTGATTCCCAGGAAGCACTGAGCCCTTACCCTTGAACTCCACCCAGTTTGAGTTATTAAAGCAGCCAGAACACCTAAAGCTTGTACCAGCCTTGGCCTGAGGCCACACCTGAGCCTGGCTGAACCTTTAAAGGACAAATTTTCTGGCAGAACAGCAGAGGAAAGAGTGTGGAGAGGCAAAATGGGGCCATTGCTGGAGCCAGGTCACATTAGAAGGCTTTTACATAAACCCTCAATGGAGTGTGGGTGTTTTCCAATTTTTTTTTTTTTTTTCTTTTTTTATATTTGCTTGCAGAAACCACCAGGTCACCTGTGGCAGCACCCAGGGATGTGCTGAAGCAAGCAAGAGGATTCCATGGCCAAGAGGGACAATCCTTCAGGCGCAGCCAGGAAAATGCCACCAGTGTTTGATGAGTTTATTCTCATTTGTGGCCCTTCTGTCTCAATGACACCCACTGGAATAAAAACTCTCTGGGATCCCTGGATTCTCCAGGGTGGGGAACAGCAAAGAGCACCCCAGGCTGATGGAGCAGGGACATCCCTGGATGTCCCAGAGCAGCTGTGGCTGCCCCTGGACCCCTGGCAGTGCCCAAGGCCAGGCTGGACACTGGGGCTGGGAGCAGCCTGGGACAGTGGGAGGTTTTTAACCTTTCCAACCCCAACCATTCCATGATTCTGTGGTTCCTGGGTTTGAGGAGGGATGGGGAAGGGGACACCCATTCTGGGCTGTTGTCTGTGGACATGGGGGTTGAGGAATAATAAAACTCAACCACTAAATTAATTTCCTTGACGTGGAGAAAGAAGAGATTTCTGTGTGCTCTCGGCACCTGCTGGGGATTCTCCCTGAGGAAAATCAGGATTCATTTAGAGAAGAAAACATTGAGTGAAAACAAACAGCCTGGGCTTAGATTCCACTTGAAAGTGATGCTGGCAGGATGAAGGCATTGCTGCTCCTGGGCAGAACCAGCAGGGTGGCACAACTCAAATGGCTCCCCCCATCCCAGCAGCTTTATCCAAGATATTTTGGGCAGCACAGATGCAGATTCCAGCTCTTAAATCTTTCAGGCTTATCAAAGAGTTTGTTGCATTTATTTTTTGTTTGTTTTTTCTTTTCCCATTTTCAGTCCTGTGGATTCTTAACCACTGAGATCTTCTTATGTCTAATAAACACAAAAATGCTTCTCTTTCCAGCTTTGCTGCTAAATCCAGGATGATTATAAAGTTAAATCCTGGGCATATGGCATGGGTGCTGCTCCTGGAAACTTCTCCTGGGTCTGGCACTGAAGGGGGAATTAACCCTGGGTGGGAAAACAGGGAAAACAGAGCTGTGTCCCCACAGGTCCCTGCGCCAGAGAGGGAGAAACAGCTGCCCACAAGGGCATGGAGGGGTGGGACACACTCCGGAGTGGTGACAGTCCTCCTGAGTGAAGGAATTGCCTCTGGAAGCATGGACCCAGCACTGGACAGGCAGTGGGAGAGAGGGAGGGAGCAGAGGGACAGAGGCAAGGCAAGGTTTAGGTAACCTGAACACCTGAATATTCCAAAATCCTGGCCCTGCCTCGCTGAAAGCTGCTGCATCCCAAAGCCATGCCAGTGTGGGATGACCCAGCTCAAGGTGCTGCTGTGATTCCACAAACCTGGGAAGAGAGGAGAGTGAAGGGAGAAGCAGGATCTTGCTGGGAAGTTCAGAGGTGTGTCATCCCAAAAAACAGGGTACAAACACCGTGGGACCATCGAGCCCAAATCAGTGCCGGGGGCCATCCCAAGGCCCTAGGAACATGCTCCTGGTTGAGGGCACCTTCAAAATCAGACCCAGAAAAGGCTCAGCTGCCCCCTCCACAGATGGGACTGAGCTGCAGGAAAACCTCAACTCCTGGCTCCAGCCCAGGGGGCAGCCAGGGTGCTGGAATTCAGTGGGATAACCAGCCAGAGCCACTGCACACCTCAAGGAGCCAAAAAGAGCTGCAGACCAGGAGGTGTTCAGCACAAACTGCAGCTGCAGGAAGGGCCCAGCCAGGCTTAACTCTGGCTCCTGGAGAATCCTTCCACAAGGTGGGATAAGAGCCCCACTGTGTGGATCCACGGGATCCAGGGCACTCCCCGAGGTGCAGGAGCACTGGCAGGTCACTGACACCCTTGGCAGGGTGGGGGACATGTTCAGAGCACCCTTCAGAGCTGAGCCTCACCGGGCAGGTACAGGGGAAACCCTGAGATGTTCCTGGCTCTGTTTTGTGTGTTTGTGTTCAAATAAAAAAAAAAATTCCCCCATATTATTTCCAAGTTTTAAACTTCTCAAAGTGATCATTTTTTTCCAAAAAAAGGTGAATCCATATTTTGGACTCCATCTCTCCTCCAGTAGTTGGAATTAAGATACCAGTGTCAGGGTTTACATTGCTAAAAAGAGAAGGGGCTCTACAGACCCTTCAAAAACATCAGAAGTGCCCCCCTAATTTGGCTTGCAAAGTGATGCTGGTCCCTAATGTGTCCTGTGGTCGCCTTGAGCTCTGCAGAGGGACAGCTCCAGCCCTGGGGTGGCAGCAGGAGCAGGGCAGTGCTGGCCCCTGAGCTGGCGCTGCTGGGGCACCTCCAGTGCTGGGGCAGCTCTGGGAGCCTCCTGACAGGAGAGCCCTGGAGGGGCTGGAGTGTGTGCAGGGCAGGGCACGGGGCTGGGGAAGGGAATGGAGCCCCAGCAGGGGCTGAGGGAGCTGGGAAAGGGGCTCAGCCTGGAGCACAGGAGGCTCAGGGGGACCCTGCTGGCTCTGCACAACTCCTGACAGGGGGGGCAGCTGGGGGGTCGGGCTCTGGGAACAGGGACAGGCACAGGAGGAGAGGGAACGGCCTCAGGCTGGGCCAGGGCAGGGGCAGGAGGGAATTTGGGAACATTTCTCCATGGAAAGGGTGGGCAGGATGGCACAGCTGCCCAGGGCAGGGGGGGAGTTCCCATCCTTGGAGGGGTTTAACAGCCACGTGGATGTGGCACTTGGGGACAGGACTCAGTGGGGAACACTGTGCTGCTTGGTTTATGGTTGGACTGATGCTCTCAGAGGGCTTTCCCAACCCAAAGAGCTCTGGGATTCCACAATTCCCTGAGAAACAGCTCTGCCTTCCCTCCCCAGTCACTGACACAGGACAGCCCCGGCAGGAGTTCAGAAAGAGAACTGGGAGAAGCTTTTCCATGATTTGTGGCTCTCCCACTGGACTTTGCCTGAGGGAAGAGCCCAGGAGAGCCAGGACAACTCTCACTGGCCAGAGACAGAGGAGTTTCCTCTGAGTATTCCCACAAAATACTAGCCCTGAGTGGGTGGGGTGAGCCTGGACACAGATGGCTGCAGGTGAGCCATGGTCAAACCCCAACCTCTCCTTGTGAGGGGAAAAGACAAGAACAAACTGCAGCTCTGAGCAGGTCAGACACTTCATGAGCCTGAGCTGCAAGGAGAAAAACCTCAGCCCAAAGGCAGCATCGAGGTTGTGCCTGCTGCAGTCATTAATGAGGGGTTGGGTGAGTGCACAGGTTCAAACCTGAATTTGTGATCACATCTCAGGAATGGCTCTGTGTGGTCGGCTAAAGGGGTTCCCTGTCAGCATTTCACACGTGGCTCCATAAATCAAACACTCCTGCAGGCAGCTCAGAGCCACAGAGCTTGATTTGGGAGCATCCTTGACTTTGAAAAGCAGGAGGCTGCATCCATAGGAAAAATAAAATTCAATAAATGCCCTTTTTAATTTCAATAAAGACCCTGGGTTCTGTGCCTTTGAGATCCTTTGGGGGATCTATCTATCCCCTTGGGGGATCTATCCCCCATGGAATTTGTGCATATCAACAATTTATCTCTTACAGGAGTGCTTTGACCAGTGGCCATGTTCTGTTCCATGGGTTTTTTCAAATATTCCCTCATTTTGGACAAGGAGTTTGCCTCCCTGCTGTGCTCCTGACTGCTAAGGGGTGACACAAAGGGGGTCAGCAGGGAGCAATCCTGCCCCTGGGGCCCTGAGATTACCAGGGTATTGTCAGCCAAACTCTGTCTCCACGGGCAAGTGCCTTCCCTTGTTATCTCCGTGTTGGAATATCTCAAAACCAGGAGTCCTGGAGAGCTGAGCTCTTGGAGGAATTGCTGAGACATCTGAAAATCAATTCTCTGGCTCTGGGAGGAGCTTTCAGTGAAATATTTCACAGGTCACTTGTAAGGAAACCTCCATTCCAAAGGTTCCAAAGAGGCCATTACCAGCTCAATAGGGAAAAAAAAAACACTTTGAGGATGGAAACAGAGGTTGCATCCACTTTGTAAAGGGTGGCAGCTCAGCCCAAACAGCCCAGACATCCTTTTTCTCTCTTGCAATATTAGAGCTTTATCCCTGATTGCATCTCCTTGCTCCTCCTCAGAGCCAAGTTCCCAGCAGGAATCCCCCCCAGCCTCCTGTGAGGGCCCATTTTCTGCAGCAAATGACCAGTGAGATGTTATAAAGAGGCTGTGGAGCCCCAGCAGGCACCAAACAATGCAGCATTTGAGTGTCACCTGAAAGATGAGCTGAGCCAGAATACAGCTTGTGGGTCTCGCTCTGCTCTTGTGACCAGGCTGTGATTTAGGGCTTTTTAACATCCCTCTTTAAAAACTGGCAAAATTAATGATGGCACTGGCTGCTTTCCCCAGCAGGGAGCAAAGCTGCCCAGTGACAACACTGCAGATTGGGCTGGGAAGTGAAATGGGAGCCCAAAAACTGTGAAATGCTGAGGGAAGCGGAGGGATTCTGAGCACAGCAGTGGGCAGGAGAGGACCCAGGAGCCCTGTGAATCCCAGGATACAAACACAGGAGCAGGAGGGGCACAGGGCAGAGGAGATCCCTGTAAACCAGTCAGCAGGGATGGCAACACAGCCAGAGGCTCCTGGAAAACCCTGAAGGGAATGGTGATGATCCATGGGAAATGATCTGATCCATGGAAGTGATCTGATCCATGGGAAACAATCTGATCCATGGAAATTATCTGATCTATGGAAGTGATCTGATCAATAGAAATGATCTGATCCATGGAAATGATCTGATCCATGGAAATGCACTTTTAGTGCCATGTAAATCCATGGCTGTGCTGTGTCCTTGGCCTCTGGTGCTGTTGTCACCTCCTCACCTCAGACACATGGAACAATATGGTTTTTAGGATCCCTTCTATGCCATTCCATGGGATAGAAGAGCCAGGAAAACAGGGGCACAAGGATGTGGTCAAAGGTCTGGAACAGTTTTGTGTGAGGAAAACTGGAGGATGAGATTCTCCAGCAGAGAAAAGGGATTTGCTGTAACAAAGCTATGGAAGAAGTCAACAAAATCGTGAGAGGATTTGGACTCAGCTTCTGATTCTCTTCCTGCAGAAGGAAAAGGGGAAACAAGCAGGAATCAAGGACAAAACAAACAAAAACCCTCTTTCTTCATGCAAGAGGAATTGGATCTGCTGAGCTCCTTGCCAAGGAAAACTGCAAGTGTTGAAATCTTGTGTGGGTCCACAGGAAAAGTGGGAGAGGATTTGGGGAGAGATGCACCAAGGGGTGCTGAACACCTCATCAGGCTCAGGAATCTGCTGCTGGAGCAGGAGCCTGGTCTCCCCAAAGCCTTGGAGATGATCTGACATGGTAAGTGCAGGTCCTCATAGATAAATGTCTAAAACAGCTAAAAAAAGTCCAAAAGCTCTTTTAAAATGTCCAAAAAAGCACGAAGCAAATGAGAGGAATAAGTTCATGGTTCCTGGAGTGCAAGGAGGTGGATTGTGAAAGGATCTCTGCTGAAGGCAGGACACTTCTGCCTGGTGTGTGAGGGAAAGGATGGAACACTGACAGATCTGCAGGGCTGAGTTACAGAAGGTGGAAAAGGCAGGAGCTGCCTGCAGAGAACTCCAGGAGGAGCTCAGAATAGTGAGTGAGTGAGGGGGTGACAGAACTGCAGCTGGAATTCAGTGGAGACAAATGGAAATGGATGCACACAGGGAAAACAAACCCTGACTCCAAATGGACCATAATGGGCTCTGAAAAATCCCCACTCAGGAAGGAGGGCTGGAGTTATGAGGGACATTTCTGAGGAAATGTCAGCACAGCTCTTTGCAGGGGTCAGAAAAATGGGAAAATTGACTGCTGGGGACAGGCAGAGAATGAAAAGGAACTGTCCTGGTAAAACACAGAGGTTCAGCTGCAAGCAGGAAATAGGGAATCTTCCCTGTCCTCATCCCAACTTCCAGAGGCACAGGACAAAGGATTTACTGAGAGGAGCAATAAGGAAGGAAAGCCAGACATTACTGGGTGCAGAGATATCAAAGAGAGGCCCAAGGGAATCCCCAAGGCACAGGCAGCTGGAGCCAAGGAATCCTCATCTCTCCAAGGCTTCCCTGAGCACTGACCACTGTGGCTATTGCTGCTCCAGGGAAGGAGGTCCAGGGCAGGACTGTTTGGGATAATCCAGAAGCCAGAGGAGTGCAGAGATCACAGAAGTATGATCCATGTACCAGTACATGGAACCAGGTCCAGGAGCTCTCATTCCAGGCTTGGCCCTGGTGTCTCCTCCTCATTGCTGGCTGAGGCTGTCCCTGTTTCTCACAGGGTCACTCAGAATTAGTTGTGTCTTCTGTCCAAACCTGGGACAGTTGGGCTCTGTTTCCATCTCTGCCCATGTCCCAGTTGTGGGCTCAGTCTGCAGCTCACACTCTCAAACATTATGGAGGCCAAGTCTTGTGCAGCTCATCCCTGTGGAGCCTGAACTTCTCCTCTCCTCTGCCTCCCAGTCTTCAACCTGACCACCTCTGGCGGAATTTTCCTTCTCATTTCATAGGGACTTCAGGATTCTTCAAGATTTCACAGAATCCCAGAATGGTTTGGATTGGAAGGGACCTCAAAGCTCATCCTGTCCCACCCCTGCCATGGCAGGGACCCCTCCCACTGTCCCAGGTTGCTCCCAGCCCCAGTGTCCAGCCTGGCCTGGGGCACTGCCAGGGATCCAGGGGCAGCCACAGCTGCTCTGGGCACCCTGTGCCAGGGCCTGCCCACCCTCCCAGGGAACAATTCCTGCCCAATATCCAATCTAAACCTTCCTTCCCTCACCTTTAATCCATCCACCTCATCCTGGTCACTCCATGTCCCTGTGACAATGCATCTTTGAAGTTATTACAGTTCCTTTTATTAGAGAACTTGGCAAAAATCTTTAAGAAAGTCAAGGAGATTATGCATATTGGATCTCTGGGCCACTCGATCTCCTCCTTTGCAGCCTCCCTCAGAAACTCCAGGACAAAAGCTTGGTTGAATTTCCCAGAGACTGATCTCCCATGCTCCCTAATTCCCCTCCTTAGTGCAGTTCTACCTCATTTGAACATCACTTTCAATAATCTGCCGTTCCTGGAACTGCTCAGGAGCATTTTTTCCAATCAAGGTCTCTCTGCTTTCTTTCCCTCAGATGGTGAGGAAATGTTAAGTGAGAGCTTTCACAGCAGAGTTAATGCTGTTAATAGCTCAGCTATTTCATCCTTGAATTCCTTTGGAGCTCTGCAGTAAGAGCTAGCTGGCTCTACCCGAGTGTTTCCGTTCAGTTTGTCAGGTTGTTTTATAACTTCATCCACCGAGACTTCGCTTTGAGACACATTTTCTGAATCGTCCCCCATCAGGGTTTCCAGACTGAGGATTCCTGGAAACTCCTTTTTCCTGGAAACCTGTGGTTAGTTCTCTGCTGCAGTTTGATCCTCTTCCTTCCATGCTTTGGGTTATTCCAGCTTCCTGCTCAGGTGTGTTTGGGAAAGAAAATACCCTGGAAGGCAATGCCTGAACTTCCAGTGGGCACTGAGCAGGGTCCTGCAGATGGTGTGGAGGATAAGCCACATGGAGGATCCAGGACTTAAAATCATCTTGATCCAGCCCTCTTTCCTCTGCTGCCTCCTTTTCCCCAGGATAAACACCAGGGTAACCCAAATCCTGCAGGAGCAGCAGCCAAATCTTCACAAAGGAGTAATTTTTATACGGGCAGAGTGATAGATCAAGTTTTAAACTAAAAGAGGAGATTTAGATGGGCTATTGGGCAGGAATTGTTCCCTGGGAGGGTGGGCAGGCCCTGGCACAGGGTGCCCAGAGCAGCTGTGGCTGCCCCTGGATCCCTGGCAGTGCCCCAGGCCAGGCTGGACACTGGGGCTGGGAGCAGCCTGGGACAGTGGGAGGTGTCCCTGTCATGGCAGGGGTGTCACTGGATGAGTTTTAGGGTCCCTTCCCACCCAAGCCATTCCATAACTCCATTATTCCATGTGCTGCTCACCAGGCAAGGCTGGAGGCAGCAGTGGCCAAATGGCCAAACAACCCCTGGCTTTGGCCACTTTCAGAAAAGAGGCAGACCCAGCTTCAACTTCCCCCACATCCCCTTCCTCTGCCCCAAGCAGATCCATATTCTCCTCCATCCTCTTCTCCTCCTTCAGGAGCCTCAGCTGTGCTCCCAAAATCCCCCTGTTCCTGTCCCAGGCTTCCATTCTGGTATGAATAAATGGGCCAGGAACTCTTCTGCTCCTTTTTAAAGCCTTTATTGTGAAATCAGCCTGGGGGAGGGGGCTCGAGGGGTCGCGCTCACCGCCACTGCTCCCTGTGGACAACGAAGAGGAGGAGGTGCAAGCAGCTTTGCCTTAACGACAGAGCTGGAGTCTCCGCCCTCGCAGGAGTCCCCTAGGAGACTCCTTGGCTCGTTTAAAGTCCAGGGGGGTGACTCCGAGCAAGTCCCACTCTTGTTACAGTGAGATGTGAGATGATTGAAAACTGTTCTCCAGATAGCTGCTGTTCTTCCCAATCTTCTAGGGTGGTTTGGCGAAGTATCTGTTTATTCGTTTCTAAACTTCAGCAGTTTGTATGCGGCGCTCTCACTCCGTGGTCCCTCGGGGGTCTGGAAGTTCACATGGTTTACATACTGGGTGGAGCCACTGGTTGTCATGGGGAAGAGTAGGGGAGCAGTGGAGGCGGGGCCCGACAGACACAGGAACAAGGAACAGGATACAGGAAACAGGATACAGGAACTTGGGATAGGGCTACAATACAGACACGAGGTAGGTGAGTTTTTTTAACACTATTCAACAGTTACAAAAGTTACTACTACAAACATTAATCTTGCAACTACAAATACGGTTAACAATAACTCTTAACTCTTTTCTTTCTAACAATTCCTACCCAGCCCCTCCCATCTCGGAGCTGCTCCCTGTCTCCCACAGCTCAAACTCAATTCCAGCCTTGTTGAGCATTTCACCGAGGCTTTGGCCGTTTGGGGGAATTTGTCTCCAGCTAAAATTAGATTTGCTGTGCTGTTAGAAGCACCTGGGAGAGAGAGCGCTGCCAGCGTTAACATTCCTGTCACTGTCACCCTCTGGAGGTGCCACTGCTCCTTGAGTGCCCCCCTCCCTCTCTGGAGGACGGAGCAGCCCCAGGGTTCTCCTTGGGGGCAACCCCTGAGTGCCAGTGAGGATCAGGTTTCATACCTGGAGTGTTTCACACCTTCCCAGCCCCATTTCTCCCTTTTTCCAGGTGCACAGGAGCCAGCCCTATGCCTCTGGAAGAGGAAACAGCTCAGGGAAACACGTTCTGTGTGTCGTAGGAGTGAGGATCGTGGAGGGTCGGGTACAATTCCGTCTTCCTGCTTTACTGCATGACTGAGCTGGGTTCAAGCAGCCTCTGTCCAGCAGGAGTGGCCCAAGAGGTGCCAGCAAAGATGAACACAAAGGACAGGAACGTGTCCTTCTCTAAAACTCCCAGTAAGGCTGGACATGGAAATCTCCTGGTTTACAGAGGAGATTTTTCCTCACATTGCTTTGGCTGTGTGGGGAAAATCCACGTGGATTTTCCCTGGGATGGAGGATGTGCTCTGGGATAGATCTGCTCTGCTCAAACCCACCGGAGAGAGAGGGAGAGAGAGAGAGAGAGAGAGAGAGAGAGAGAGAGAGAGAGAGAGAGAGAGGAGTGGTGAATGGGGAGAGACCTGCCCATCCAGGGAGATATGGAAACACCAGGGACAAGGGAAAACTGTTCCTTATCTCTCCTTTGGGGGTCACGGATGTCCAGTGGTGGGGCTCTGCCCAGGGAATGGGCACGGCCCTGAGGCTGCCAGAGCTCCAGGGATGGACAGGGTGGGGGTGTTGGGGGGTCTGGGCAGGGCCAGGAGCTGGTCTGGCTGATCCCTGGGGATCTTTTCCAACTCGGTGTATTCCATGATTCTACCAGCCCAAGCCTAGGCTTTGGCTTTAGGGCATTTCATCCAAGGTGTGGATCTCGGAGTGTGGGAAGGATCCTGTGGATCTGAACCCTGGCAGGGAGCATTTCTGCACTCCATGCTCTTGCAGAGACCCCTAGGCTCAGGCTGTCAGAAATCCCAAAGTCAGAATTTGGGAAGAGCAGCTGGGCACATCTGGGGAGTGCTCAGGCTCCGTCACTCCCTGCAGAGCCAGCCGTGCCCGTTCCGCCTCTCCCAGCGGTGTCCCTGTGTTTGCACATCTGTGTCCCGCTGCTTTCGGAGGAACGAACCCCTCCAAGCCCCCGGGTCAGCGGGAGCTGCTGGATTTCTGTCACATCCCTCATCCCGGAGCGGGGCACGCCGTGCGCGGAGCGCAGTTGCCATCTAGTGGGACGGAGCATCCCTGCAGAGCTGCTCCCGCCAGGATACAGCCCGCGGGAATTGCCCGACAGGAGAAGCTTCCACGGGAACCCTGGGAGAGCACAGAGCCTCGCACAAGCTGCCGCCGCTCTCCATCTGCAAATTGTGGGCAGATGGAATGTCCAGCTTCAACCCCGACCTTGCTTTTAGCCCCAAACTCGCTTTCATCGCAATAATTTTAGGCAGGATGGATCCTGTGTGTGTGGCCATGGGAAGGAAAAATCCACAGGGCGCTGTTCTGGGAATTTTCTGCCTGTTTGGGGCTTGGTTTGGGCTCTGAGCAGCTCCAGAGCAGCGTCCGGTGACTGCAGAGCTGTTCTGACTCCTTCCCTAATTGCCAGATTTTCCCGGGTTCTAATTAAGACAGGAGCTCTGTGTGATTCCAACACCCGTCGGATGCAGCTCCTGCAGGGAACTGGACTTCTTTAAAAAAAAAAATAAAAAAGGTAATAAACCATTTTTTCCTACAAATGAAAATCAGCAGCACACAAAGGGCGCTCCCCTGAGCCTTAGGGTGGGACTCTTCCCTAAATACCCCCAGATTCCCCCAAACACCCCCAGAGGTGCTCAGGCTGCAATTCCTGAGGGGAATTCCACAGCTCTGCCTTCTGTGAGCATCCCACATTTTGAAAAGCTTTGGCAGATGTTACAATTTACTGCCCTTTGTCTGGCAAGCGTCAGGAATTCTCCAGGATTTCAAGGAATCATGGAATGGTTTGGGCAGGAAGGGCCTTAAATCCCCTCCAGTGCCACCCCCTGCCGAGGGCAGGGACACCTCCCACTGTCCCAGGGAAAAATTAACCTATTAATTACCCAGGTCCCATTAACAAACCGTGTGCAAGGCTCTGGTTTGGGAAGGGAAAGGCACCAGGATCTCCCAAACTGCTCCAGGTGTTGGCTCCAAGCACCTTCCTCTCTCCCAGCCCCTTCCTGCTTGGCTTTTCCATTGCTAATTCCCAAATTTCCCCCAATCCTGCTCAAACCCAGCCACGTGTCCTGCTTTGGTGACAATGTTGCTGTAAAAGGGATCTTGTTCTCCAAGTTCCATATTTTTTTTTCTTATTTCCAGTTTTTCTAATTGGTTCTCCCAATTTTCCCCTCACTTTCTTCAGGCTTTCTCCCTTTTTCCAGTAAAGTGTGGAAAAGATTTTTTTTCACCAGATTTTTCCTTTTTTTTTTTTTTTGCTTTGTTTTTTTCCTGGGAGAAAAGTGTATTGATTTTTCCCCTATTCCTTCCTTCTGGGATTGGGAAGTGGGGCAATTTCCCTGCTCTGCTGCTCCCTGGCTGTCAAAATCCTTAATCCCAGCAGGGCAGCAAAACTTTCATCTCCTTTCTTATAATTTTTCCCCTGACAAAATGGTGGCAGACATTGCTTTTCATTTTTCTCATTTCTTTCCCATAATTTTCCATCTTTTTCTGTGTGATTTCAGTGGTTTCCTCTTGGTTTTATTTCCTTTTTCCATTCAATTTTTCATCCAGCTTCTCACATTACCCAAGTGAAAATATATTTTCTTTGCTCCCACTTGGGTGGGTGGGTTTGCTTTGGGCTTTTTTTCCCTCTCATTCTTTTTCCACAAGGGATGAAAGAACATTCCTGAGGAGAGGACCTAAATCCCATCCATGGGATGGGACACCTTCCACTATCCCAAGGTGCTCCAAACCAAATCCAGCCTGGCCTCGGACCCTGCCAGGTGTGGGCAGCACTCCTGGGATCAGCCAATGGCATATTTCCTCCTTTTCCACTCCATTAGCCCGATTTTCCCAGGAAAGGTGGGAATTCCTCACGGTGGGCAGAATTAGCTGGCAGCATTCACAGAGAATGGGAATGAGAAGAAAACCCCAACAATTGGCTGACAGAGCCATAATGGAAAACAGGGGTTGCTCACTGTGAGTACAAAATGCACCAAATGAATTTAATTACACTGAAATTAAGAGAATTAATTGGCCCTGCTTAATGGGCAATAACTGGTGAGGGCTGAGCAGCAATCCCAGCCATTCCATGGCAATGATGGTATTCCAACAAAGCCCACACCTGATGGGGCAGCACTCCCTGGGGGTGGTGGGAATGATCCCGGCAGACCGAGGAGTGGAAAGAGTGGAATTCTCCAGGCTGGGAGGGAATTTTTGCTGTGAGATCACCAAAATCCCCTTCCAAGCAGAGTTACCCTCTGGAGTAAAACACTCGCTGCCACTTGTGCCTCTCAGTGGGGTTCTGTTACAAAATGTCTGAAAATGGGATTGAAGGCTCTGCTGGGGCAGCATCCTACAGGAATTCTGGAATCAGGAAGAAGAACAGCAAATGCTCCTTTAGTTCAGCACTGCTGCACCCTCATTACTGTGGGTAGTAATTAACCAGGAGAATAAAAACACCTTTTCCAGGCTGATATTGCCTTGGAACAGCAGGAATTAATCAGCTCTAGGTCGATATCCCTCCCTAAAGCCAGCCTGTTCCCTTGCTGGAGTTCACCATCACCACCAAAGGAATTAAGGTGATGAACCAGGATTGCCCAGGAAAAATGGGAATTGGGGACATTCATTTTCATTTGAGGCTCCTGAGGCTGCTCCCAGCCCCAGTGTCCAGCCTGGCCTGGGACACTGCCAGGGATCCAGGGGCAGCCACAGCTGCTCTGGGCACCCTGTGCCAGGGCCTGCCCACCCTCCCAGGGAACAATTCCTGCCCAATATCCCAGCCAGCCCTGCCCTATGGCAGTGGGAGCCATTCCCTGTGTGCTGGCCCTCCATCCCTTGTCCCCAGTCCCTCTCCAGCTCTCCTGGAGCCCCTTTAGGCCCTGGCAGGGGCTCTGAGCTCTCCCTGGAGCCTTCTCCTCTCCAGGGGAGCACCCCCAGCTCTCCCAGCCTGGCTCCAGAGCAGAGGATGAGGAATTCCAGCTGTTTTGCTGGGAAGTGCTGCACTTCAGACCTTCAACAGCAGCAGCAATCCTTCCCTTGGCCAGGGAGCAAAACAACCCCTGGGATCCTCTGCATGGCTCCAGACCCAGGCAGTGTCTGCAGGTGTCCATGCTGAGCACATTCCAGCTGCACCACAGGATGGGGGAAAAGGTCCAAAATGTGGGGGAAAGGGGAATTCATGGACATTTGAAAACGTCTGACTCCATCTGCTGCCTCACAGCTCCTTCAGAAGTTCCTCCCAGGAAAGTGTTTCATTGGTTCTGAAATCCCAATGGCTCCACAGCGCTGTAAAACTCCACCCCAAGAGCATTCCCAGCTCACTTCCCATTGGAAAGGATACATCCCACTCCAGGATCAAGCCCAACCACAGACCTCCATTAAATCACATCCCTTTTTGTTCTTTCTTCTCCCTGGGGAATAATTTCAGGTTCTTGTGGCAGTGGGAAGACTCCAAGGACCCTGCACATGGCACCAGGACCTGGACCCAGGCACCAGCACCAGGACCCTGCACCCTAAAATTGGGCACCCAACCCTATCTGGGACCCTGCACCCCAACCCTCGAACCCTGTACCCCAACATTGGGACCCTATAGCCCCAAACTGGGTGTCTGCACCCCAAAACTGAGCCTCTGCACCCAACTTTGGGCCCCTGCACCCCAATACTGGGCCCCTGCATCCCAAAACTGGATCCCTGCACTGTTTGGAACCCTGCACCCCAGCTCTGGGTCACTGCCCCACCACCCCAGAGGTGCCCCCAGAGGTGTCCTCAGCATTCCCTGGTTTTGTGACATCACCTGGGACTTGGACAAGGAGCAAAATCCCCCGGGATTAAATCCTGGCTGAGACCATTCAGGGATTTGGGAGACATTTGTCCCAGCAATCTTCTGCTGAAGGGTCAGTTTTGTGTCCCTTGGGGTCATCCCCGTGTGCAGGAGCCCTGAGGCTGGCAGAGACATTCCTGGAGCCTTGCAGATATTTGGGGTTTAGTTAAAAGCTCTGTATAAAAATATGTTTGTGGCTCTGTTCTGGTTGTGAAACTTAAAAGGAGAATAATAAATCCTGAACTTCAGCCAGGGACTGGCCAAGCATCCTCAGGGATTCCAGGTTTTCCCTGATCCCACACTGCAGAGAAACACAGTAAAAACCATTTTATTTTCATTGGAAAGAAAGCACACAGATACTTCAATCCTTGTCCCTCCCTCCCCTAGAATGAGGCACAGCAATAAAATCCTGCAAGAAACTCCCATTTCCCCCTTTTCACATGGAGAAACTTTCCTTGGATGTTCTCCTACAAATTAAAACCAGCATTTCCCCAGATGCTTAGAGAGGGAGGAATGGGTTTCTCCTTTCCAAATTAAATAAAAGCATCCAAACAGAACAATTCCCTTGGGTTTTTTCCATTACACCTCTCTGTCCCAGGGTCAGCGATCCCAGCCTGGCTCCATGGCAGATCCCACTTGTTCAAGGGCACTGGGCTGCTCCAAGATCCAACCTCGTGGTGCTTCTTCAGGAATTTGCAGGAGCTCTGTTCTGCCTATTGCAATTCCATAACTGGGGCCTCTGTGTCCAGAGATAAAACTCAGAATCATGGAATCATTAAGGCTGGAAAAGGTCACCAAGTCCAACCTTTGACCAAGTCCCACTAAACCCCATCCCAAAGTGCCACACAGACCCATTTTTTGGACACTTCCAAGGATGGTGATTCCAGTGTTTTATCACCTTCCAGACTGGAATTTTTCCCAAATATCCAACCAGTGGTGCAGAAAAGGAAATGTCACCTTCAACCTGCCCCTGGCTCTATCTCAGAGTGGGATAGAGCAGGGGAGGAGCTCCTGGTGGGAACAGGAGGTGGGAAACCCGCCCTGTGCCGGGCCCGGGCAGGCTCTGGGGCGGGCTCCTGGCATTCCACGGCCATCCCACCTGATCCCCCCGGGGCTCCTGGTGCCGTGGCACGGACCGATGGTGCTGGGACCCGCCTGAGGTCACAGCCCCCGCTGCAGGGCTGTTCCCAGCAGGAACAGTGCTCCATGGTGAGCTCTGCCGCTCTTCCCTGCCCCGGAGCGGCAGAGGGGCAGAGGCAGAGGGGCAGCGGCAGAGGGGCAGTCCCCTCCCCGGGCTGTCCTCTCCCCGGTCCCCCCGGTCCCCCTGCCTCTCCCGGTCCCCCCGGTCCGGGGCGGGTCCGGAGCCCCGGGAGCCCCGGGAGCGCGGGATGGAGCTCAGGGGCGGGGGGAAGCGGGATGGGGCCGCTCCCTCTGCACAAGAGAAGCAAAGGTCAGCCCAGGCTTGGAAGCTCCAGGAGAATCCTGCCCTCGCATTCCTGGCTTGGGGGTCAGCCAGGGACAGCGGGGCAGCTCCGGGCGGCAGGACACACATCTGAGTCACCCGACGGACATTTCAGCACACGGAGCTGGACACGGAACCTCTGGAGGTGATCTGGGGGTCCCCGAGGCTCTCTGAGACCCTAACCCCTCGGAGACCCGAAGCCCAGCCCAGCCTCGGAGCGGGACCCGCGGCATTCACCTGGGTCAAGGGCTCCCTCGGGGCTCCCGGGACTGGAGCTCCTCTGGCTGCCGCCTCCGCTCGCCCTCCTGCAGGGGATAGGGGCACAGCCGGCCCCGCTCCTGTCACCCGGGGGGCTGGAGAGGGGCTGGCAGCCCCCACCCCGCGCTCCCAGTGGAAGGAATTGAGGAATGCGGGCTCCTCCCAGGGCGGAGGCTGTCGTGGACTCCGTGTCCCTCCTCCCAGGCCGCAAATCACCTCCTTGCTCTGTCCAGCGGCTCCCAGGGCTTCCTGCACGCTCTGCCACTGCCCGAGGCGCCGCTGGATTTGCTGCCGGAGCCCCCGCAGGACGAGGAGAGCGCGGCTGGGGAGGGTGGGGATGAGCAGGAGGGAGGAAGGGTCCCGAGCGGGACCCCCTGTCCCCATGGGCAGCTCCTGAGACCCACCCGAACGCTGCCGGCGAGGGGCCCGGTCCCACTGCACTGCTGGGGCGGGGGCCGCGTCCCCACGGGGCCACCAGGGGGGGCCCCGCGGCCGCGGATCCCCCAGCCCGCCCCGGCAGCGCCGCATCCCGCGGGTGGCTCGGGGGATGCTCCCGCCGGAGGCTCCTGCCCGCCAGATCCTGGAGGAGCAGGGAGGGAGGGATCAGGGCAGCACCAGTTCTGCCCCCGAGCCCACTCAGCCCCTCCTAGGAAAGCTTTGGAGCCAGGTCAGAGCATCCCAGGAACATCTGGAGCCCCCAGGGCTGAGCAGAGGTTTGGCAGGGGCAGAACAAGCACAGAAACACCCGGGGAGCCCCTCCTCTGTCCCCGAGCCACCCCCAGCGCAGACCGTGCCCCCGGCACCGCTGTCCCCACCAGCCCCTCTCCTGGGGGGGACAAAACCGCTGGGTGGCCTCAGAGGAGCAGCAGCACATCTGGGCTGCTGTGACCCCCGGCCGACCTCCCTCCCTGTGGCCCTGGGGCTGGGGGTGTCCTGGCAGCTGCCTCCCACCCCACCGCTCCCTCCTCCCTCCCTGACCTGCTCCAGGGCCTCCCGGAGCTGCCGGAGGGTCTCCGCCTTGTCCCTCTGGAGCAGCCCCTGCAGCCGGTGCAGCACCCGCAGCCGCTGCTGCAGGAGGGAGCGGCGGCCCCGCTCCAGCTCCCGCAGCCTCTGCAGGACAACCGGAGTCACTTGAGCTGCCCAGGGCCATCCCCCAGCTCCCGGAGGGCTCTTCCCAAGGGCAGTGTCCAGGCAGGATGTCCAGGTCCCTCCTGGCCAGGGGGGCACCCCCCAGCCGTGGTGCCCAAAGAGCTGAGGCTTGGTGGGTCAGTGCCCAGGAGCTCTCACCCCGGCCTCAAGCCCTGCCTGCTTCTCTGCCCTTCCCAAAATTCCAGCTCTCCCTGCCTCTGCCGGGGCTCTCCAGGGACCTTCTGACCTGCAGGCTGTCACCCCAGACTGCCTACAGCCACATGGGTGCTTTTCCCAACAAATTCTCCTAAAAGCCTCAATCCCTCAATGAAACCTCCCTGCGGATAAATCCAGTTTGGCTCCTTAGGAATTTGGGCGGCACGGAATGTTTCCCATGGGATGGGCGTGGCTGGAAAAGGGGCTGAGCTGCTGACAGGGGTGTGATGGGTGCGCTCCTTCCCACGGCCCCTCCGGTGTCATCTTGGCCCCTCTGGAAAACCGGGAGTGCGCTGACCTCCAGCAGCTCCAGTTTCTCTTCCTGTGAAGTTGCTGTTTTCCTTTTCTCCTTGTCCAGACGCTCCTGGCCCACGCAGGCTCCCTGCCCCTGCCAAGACTGGAAAAACCCTCTTTTCCCATTCCCACATCTTTGCCTCTCCCGGGAGCCGGCTCTGGCCCTCCCGGCACACCCCGGAGCAGCACAGCCCCCCAGCCTGTCCCTGCCACCTGCAGCAGTGCCAGGCCAACCCCTGTTTGGGCCACCTCGAGGTCACCTCACCATCCTCTGCAGGTCTGTGTGATGGGTGTCCCAGGTGTGTCCCAGCAGTGCCAGGCCAGTCCTGTGCCAGGGACATTGTCACCCACATCCCCAGCTCTGCCCTCAGGGTGTCCTTCCCCTCTTGTCTCCCAGTGCCTCCCTCAGCTGCAGCCCCGGGGCTGGGTCCTTCCCTGGACCCCCATACCTGGCCGTGTGCCTCTGGCTCCAAGGCTTGGCACCCGATCCCGGCTCTCGCGGCCCCTCCTGGCTCCTCCGCAGGGACCAGCGCAGTGGCTGCCCCGCCACCCCCTGGCATCCAGGACTGGGCTCACAAACCTGTTTGCCACTCGTACTTTGCATATCCTCGTGCATGTCCGTGGCCACCACGTGGGACACAAGGACCAGGGCCGAGCTTAGTGTCCTGGCCACATCCCACTGCTCTCCAGATCCCGGCAGGAAGCAGAGCCAGGAGCATCCCTGCACCCATCCCTGCTCCCACCAAAGCCTCCTGTCCCTGCGGGGGCTGTGCCCGTGGCAGACCCCAGACCCCAGGGCCGTACCTTGCAGGGCAGCCCCCCTTTCAGGTCCTCACGCAGCTCTGGGGACACAGGGGACCCCCATCGCCCGGGGGCTCCCATGGCTCTGCCAGCACCTGTGGGGAAAATGGCATTTGGGGAAGGGGGCCCCACAAACCCACAGAAACCCCACAGGCAACTGGGGCTGGTCCCTGCCATGCCCCTGCCATGTCCTTTCCCCGACTTGTCCCAGCCCTGCACCCTCCTCCCAGTGCCCCTCGGGCAGCCCAGACTCACTCCTGCTGCTGTCGGCTCCTTCACTGTCCCTGTCAACCACAGCCGAGGCGACATTCCCTCCACGTCCCCAGAGAGCTGCTGGCTCTTGGCGCCTCATGCTCGGGGCAGGATGTCCCCTGGTTCTGGCACTGCTGGCCCTGGGAAAACTGCTGCCAGGAGAGCCTGTCCTTGCCCCAGCCCTGCTCCTGCCAGCAGAGACCCCTGGACTTCTCCAGGAATTCCCAGGCAAGGCCGTGGCCACCAGGTCCCCACAGGGAGGGTCCCTGGGGCCCAGGACGGGGGGGCCTGGCCAGGGGACCCCGCAGGCCACCCCCACGGGGCTCTGGCTCAGGCGGGAGATCCTCGCTCCCAGAGACTCCAGGCTGTCCCTCCTGCTCCGAGATGGAGACTCATCCTGCCAGGGGGCTCTGCCCAGCTCCACCATCAGCTGTGGCCGCAGCTCCAGGCTTCTCCCTGTGGGGGACGAGGACTCATCCTGCCCGGGATGAGCTCCGTCCCTGGGGACATCCCCAGCAGGCTCCTGCTGGCACAGCAGAGGCTTCACCATTCCCTCCCAAAAGCTGGCAGCAAAGTCCTCGGTGCAGATGGAGCTGGAGCTGCTCCAGTGACCCGGGCTGGGCCGGGAGCCCAGGAGCTCAGCCCAGGAGTGCTCCTCTTCCCGTGGGACAGGGCTATTAGCACGGGCACACCCAGCACGACGTCCTGCCAGCTCTGTGGGACACAGCAGAGCCATGAGCCCACCTCAGGGGGAAGGAGCCATGCCATCCTTCTGGATCTGAGCCACCTTGGGGGGACTGGCAATTCCTGTTCTTATCAGGGAGCACTTGGGGTGCACCAAAGCATGGATACTGAACACATCCCACCCTCTCCTGCAGGAGTCTCAACGGCTTCCAGTAGGAAAAGCCACAATATCGTCCTTATTTCCATTTTAAACCAGGGTCATTTTTGACCTTGATGCTCCCAGGGCTGGCACAGCTTGGCGGGTGGGCAGTGCCAAGGAGGGCTGGCAGCATCCAGGGTGGGGCAGGGATGCTGTCAGCTCTTTCCAGGAAGAAATTTTCTCTAATATCCAATCTAAACCTCCCCAACATAACTTGAGGCCATTTCCCCTTGACCTGTCCCTGTTCCCAGAGCCCGACCCCCCCAGCTGCCCCCTCCTGTCAGGAGTTGTGCAGAGCCAGCAGGGCCCCCCTGAGCCTCCTGTGCTCCAGGCTGAGCCCCTTTCCCAGCTCCCTCAGCCTCTCCTGGGGCTCCAGCCCTTTCCCCAGCTCCCTGAACCTCTGCTCCCTCCTTCCCAGCCAGGAGATGCTCTGCAGGAGAGCTGGCAGAGGGGGCTGTGAGGCCAAGCAAAGCTGAGAGACCCCAAAGTGCCCCATGCCCACTCACTGGCCATCTCAGGACGCCGCTGTCACCGTCCCCACCGCCAGCAGCGCTCAGCACAGCCGCACCTGCTGCTGCAGCATGGAACAGGGAATGGGCCAGGGAATGGGCACTGACGGGTGCGTCCACCAGGGGGACAAGGCAGGAGCACCCCAGTGCTGGTGCTGCATCTGCACCCCCACATCTGAGCCCCGCAGAGGAGCGCCCCTTCCCACACCTCACACCTGGGTTTGCCGGGCATCAGCAGGGGCCAGACCCAGGATCCTGAAAACCCTGGGGTCCTGGGCTGCAGGGAAGAGGAAAGAAGCGCTGAGGGTCTCCAAGCCCTTGGGGGTAGGCCAGAAATCCCGAGGGGGGTTAGGTTCTCCAGTGTGGGGCAGGAACCACTCTGGGCTCCCAAACCAACACGCACTGGAGGGGATGGGGCAAGGCCGTGCTGGAGCAAAGGCGTGCTGGTCCAGTGCTCTGCGAAGGTGCTGAGACCGACACAGTCCAGCCCAGCCCGGCTCAGCCCAGCCCAGCCCGGCCCAGCCCAGCCCAGCCCAGCCCAGCCCAGCCCAGCCCAGCCCAGCCCAGCCCAGCCCAGCCCAGCCCGCCCCGCAGCGCCGGTTTTTTCCGTGAGCCCGGGCCATGGGCACTGGAGCTGCCCTCGGGAGCTGCGGGCGCCCAGCGCCGCCGCCGTGCCCGGAGCCCCCCGGGCGCAGGGAGGGTCGCGGTGCCGGGGGCCCCCCACCGCAGCCCCGACTCACCTGGGCCGGCAGAGGCGGCGGGACGGCACGGGCAGGGCTGTGTGTCCCTGTCTCCTGGCAACACCCGCAGGGACCGGTCTCAGCCTGCCCGGGTTCCCCACCCGCCTCCGCAGCCCCTGCCCGGACCCTCCTCCAGCTCCTGCCCGGCACAGCGTGCCCGGGGGCAGCTCCTCCCCACCATCCCCAGGGAATCTCCGTGTCTGGGGACCTTCCCCCGAGCCCCATATGCTGCTCCTCATTCCCTGTTCCTTCCGCTCTGGGCCACCACGCTCCCCTTGGCCAGGTTCCCCTGGGACATCTCCACCCCGATGATTTCCTCTCCTGGCCCATCTCTCTCCCGGGACAAACCCTGCCCTGGTTCTCCTTCTCCTTCAAGCTGTTGCTCCAGGATAATCTCCTTCTATGCTCCTGCTGCCCTGGACCTCCTGCCTTGGACAACTTCTGGATCACCTCCCCTCCTGCCCCTCAAATCACCCTCCCTGGACCATCTCCTCCCCTTGGCAACATCTCGCCCAGATCCTTCTCCTTCCCTGAACCACCACTTCCCTGGACCTCCCCATCCTTTGGGCAACCTCCTCCCTTGAGCAACATTCCCTGGATCTTCTCCTTCCCGTGCCACCTTCCAGGATCCTGCCCTGTCCTCCACCCGGTGTCCACGTCCCCTCTCACACCCTGAGCTCCTCCAGGACCTGCAGCCCTGGGGAGCCAGTGACCATCTCAGCACCACAGCTTTTAAAACTCCCGAATCCAAGTTTTATTTCCATGTAGGAGAAAAGGGATCACTCACAATATATTACTGTTCAAAAAGAAAATACATTCAACAGCATTTACAGTGGAATGACATTAAAATCCTCAAGGAGGAACAGAAGGACCAGGAGATGGTGCTCTGGTTAAGTGCTGCTGATAAGATGATCTCTGGAAGATGGAGCAATTTTCTGTTAGCCTAAAATCCAGGGGATATCTGGGTTGGGCTGCTCC
The DNA here is from genome assembly GCA_032173965.1 of Sitta carolinensis. Taxonomy (NCBI): domain Eukaryota; kingdom Metazoa; phylum Chordata; class Aves; order Passeriformes; family Sittidae; genus Sitta; species Sitta carolinensis. Next base: position 12,892,676 of record CM063296.1, on the reverse strand, counting down.
TCGTGCTCCCCCGTGCTCCGTGGAGCTGTGAAGGGTCTGTGATGGGGGCTCCCAGACTGATGAGGTGATGAGGGCACAGCAGAAGGGACCCCTGGGGGCCCCAGAGCCCAGCAGGACCCTCGGTGCCAGCACTCAGGAAGCCATATCGCAGCCCCTGCTCTGCTCCACCGGGAACACGCTGATGCAGCTGGGGAACAGCCTGTGCCGGAGCTTCTCCCTGCTCCAAGCTCCCGGGTGACACTTGCATTGACACAGCAAAAAGGAGAGTAAGGCATTCTGCGAGCTCCCCTTCAGCCCACGGGCAGACCCGACCCCGGCCCGGGGGGACGGAGCCCCGGGAGCCCTCGGTGCTGCCACAGCCAAGCAGTGGCACCAGGGAGCTGCGGGGAGCCCCCTCCCTCTGCCAGGCAGGACCGGGCCGGGGCTCTGCACAGGCTGAATCCCAGGCTGGATCACTCAGGATCAGCTTTCCCGAGCCAGGGCAAAGCTCCAGGAAGGAGGGAACATTCCGGAGCAGCTGCTGCAACTCTCGGGACACTGGGAAGCAACGTGGAGCATCCCACTCCCAGGAATCCCTTTGAGTGCCGCTCCTCAAACTCCAACCACACCGTTTCCAGATGGGAATGGCTCTGGAACATCTTTTCCATGCTACAGGAGCAAACCGTTGCTTCCCTGCAATGGGAATCATTCCATCACGAGGGGAATCGTACTCGTGCTGTAAAAACTCAGACAGACACTTCTGTCTTCATCATTTTTCATCTATTGTGTACCATAGAAATTTAAGCAAAATAATTTTATATATATATTTATATATATGTATAAATTAGAGCAAATAAATAAGATTAAAGGGTGCACTGAGAGAAGTGGGGGCTGCCCTGCACCATGGTGACGCTGTCCAGGGCCGTGGGGACTGTACACAGTGGGGATCACTGGGATGAAGTGCTGGAAGCTCATCAGGAGGAGACTGATGGATGAGGAACCTGATTGCATAAGTGTCCCGTGTGCAGCCTGGATATTCCAGTTACCATTGCCTCAAGGTTCGTTATTGCTAATTAACTTCCACGTGGGTGTGACGGACCCGGCCCCGGGCAGCCCCAGAGGAAGGGTCAGTGTGATATGATGGAGAGCCAGAGAAGGAAACAGCAAAAATGGGATCCAGCAGGTCCAGTGCAGGTCTCCAGGTGTTATCTGCTACTCCCTGGCCCAGCAGATCCCATCCTTGGGATGCTGCCACCTCCTGCTTCCCTTCGGTGCTCCCATTCCTCACCTGTCACCAGCAGTGCTCACTCCGCTTCTCCCAGTGCATCCAGGGAGGGTGATGGCACCCAGGAGAGTGAGGGGAGGAGAAGTTCCCTGCCCTGACACACTGGAGCTGCTGCAGGGAGAGCCCAGCATGAGGGAGGAGAGAACAGGAGCTGGGAGCAGGTGCTGGGATGCAGGGACCCTCCAGCCTCAGCCTGTGGGCAGGCCTGTCTGGCTGAACAGGCTGAAGACTCCAAGGCTCCAGCCCAGCAGCACCACGGCATCTCTCCCCTCCTCTCCCCATGGCACCTCTTCCCTCCTCTCCCACCCAGCACCAGGCACAGCTCAGCAGGGAGACACCAATGGAAAAGCTGGAATGGAGATCCAGCCCCTGTGTGCAGGGACATGGAGCCAGGAACATCACTGGGATAAAAACTCTGCACTGCATCAGCCTGGCATTCATTCCCAGCCTCGATGAGGCCATTCCCCCCTTTGGATGTGGCTGCAGGAAAACCAAAGCAAACCTCACTCAAACCACTCCCACACGATAAAGACAGGCCCAAGCTTTGCCTGAACACATCAAACTGTGGGGAAACACCTCCAATGCTCTTGAAAAAAAACAAAAACCAGGTCAAAAACCCCAAAGTCACCAGCTGAAATATCCTACTTGGTGTTACTGGGATGACTGGGCACTGTGGAACCACCAAGAGCCTCCGGGATCAAGCTCCTGGGGACAGTTTCCCAAGCAGAGTTGTTCGTGTCCATCTTTGAAGGAAACCTGAACCAGGAGCAGGACTTGTTTTCTTTAAAAAAATAATTCCATAAAGTCCACACAGAAATGGGGTCCCAAAAAAAAGAAAAACAATGGCAAAGAGAAGAGTTCACACAAGCACGGCATTCCCACACCCTGGGCATCTTTGGAAGTTGACGTCTCGGCCGCCGGAGCCGAGGCACTGGAGGATATAGGCAGCAACTCCTGAACAGCCTAAACCCAACCCAGCTCCACGTGTCCTCCTCACTCCTAGGCAGTCGCTGGAAAAGCCACCATCAAAAAAAAAAAAAAAAAAAAAAAAAAAGGTGCTATTTATTAGTGCATAAAAAAATAGGTTTGGAATCCCTGTTTGGATCTCTGCAGGTCTCGGCTCGGGCGGCCGGCGGGATGCTGCCGGCGTGTCCTCGCCGTCCCTCGGGCTGTGCAGGGGCCCGGGCTGGCCCCAGGGGCTCAGAAGATGTCTGGGCACACGCTCCAGTCCTGCCTGTCCTTGGCCTCCCAGTAGCCGCCCTTGTAGACGCAGATCAGCTCCCCGGTGACGGCGTCCACCTTGCGCTCAAACCACAGCGGGATGTACCCCTCGTAGTCCTTCCCTGGCCGGGCAGAACGGGGGTCAGGGGGCTTCTCCACCCGGAGCCCCCCGATCCCACAGCTCCCACTGCTGCCCAGGACTGCCTGTTGGTGATCCCAGAGCTCAGGGACTGGTCACAAGGGCCAAGGGAGGACTGGTCTCCAGGGGGCAAAGTGACTGGTGGGACATGATGTCCAGGGACATGATGGCCAGCAAGGCAAAGCAGCCAACAGCCCTCCCAGCCACAACCCACCGCCCCAAAAACCCAACCAGCCCCCACAAGTGCCCCAAACCCACCCACAAGAGTCCCCCAGAGGCGCCCTCCCCTTGCAGGGTCCGTCCTGCACAACCCCCCCGCAGCCCCTGCATCCCGAACCATCCCGAAGTGCCTCACCCTCCTCCAGGGCCTCCACGGCCTCAGCCTCCCTGCGCCGGCGCACGGCTCTCTGCTTCTCCTCCAGCCTCTGCTTCTCCACGTTGGCCTCGTCCCAGCGGCCGCTCTCCATCAGCCGCTGGTCGGGGCGCAGCCGGCTGTCTGTGGGCGCCACACGCTCCTCGGGCTCGTTCAGCGTCAGCGCCAGCTCCGAGAAGAAGTACATGTTCTCAGCATTGTCCCTGAGTGCAGAGAGCCTGCTCAGCGTGGGAATAGGGAGCACCGCGGGCACAGCCCCCCAGCCTCACTGATCCACTCCTGCTGAGCTGGCACTGCTGGGGCACCTCCAGTGCTGGGGCAGCTCCGGGAGCCTCCTGACAGGAGAGCCCTGGAGGGGCTGGAGCATGTGCAGGGCAGGGCACGGGGCTGGGGAAGGGAATGGAGCCCCAGCAGGGGCTGAAGGAGCTGGGAAAGGGACTCAGCCTGGAGCACAGGAGGCTCAGGGGGGCCCTGCTGGCTCTGCACAACTCCTGACAGGAGGGGGCAGCCGGTGGGGTCGGGCTCTGGGAACAGGAAACAAAGGATGGGATAAGAGGAAATGGCCTCATGTTGCACCATGGCAGATTTAAATTGGATCTTAGGGAAAATTCCTTCCTAGAAAGGGTGGTCAGGCACTGAAAACAGGCTGCCCAGGCCAATGGGGGAGTCCCCATCCCAAGAGAATACCCCCAAAGCTGGGACTGCATTGGTGCTCCCAGAGCTCAGGGACTGATTTGAGCCCAGCCCTGCCATGGTCACAAGGGCCAAGGGAGGACTGGTCTCCAGGGGGACAGAGTGACTGGTGAGGCACAATGGCCAGGGACATGATGACCAGCAAGGCAAAGCAGCCAACAGCCCTCCCTGCCAGGACCCACTGCCCCAAAAACCCAACCAGCCCCCACAAGTGCCCCAAACCCACCCACGAGAGTCTCCAAAGCCACCCTCCTCTTCCACGGACCTATTCTCCCACCTCAGAAAAAGCCACTCAGCCCCACAAGTCCCACATGTCCTCAGGCCTGGGCACATGAGCCTCCCATTGCACAAGGATCTGGGAAATCCCATCCCCACCCCAATCCTGCTGTGCCACCCCACCCCAGGGACTCACGGCAGCGAGTACTTCCTCCACAGGATTTTTGGGGGCAGTGTCTGATAGACAGTTTTCTGCTTGCCCTCGGTGCTGGTGCTGCCATGGCTGCTGTGGACGATCTTGGAGCACTCCATCCTCTCATCCCACGTGCCAGACATGACGTAGTGGGCTTTGCCATCGGCATCGCTCACCACCCCCGTCACCTGCAGGGGCACACGGCTCTGGTGGCGTTTGGCAATGCCCAGAAGGAGCCCACAGCCTCCAGGTGCCTAGCTGGATGTGGTGCTGTCTCTCCTGGGACATCCCTGACCTTGCAGGTGGGTGTCCAACCCACCAAACCCCTGCCAGGTCTCAGTGCTGCAGCTCAAGCACATCACAGCCAAACCACAGGACATGGAGGGACACCCAGCCCTTCCTGGTGACCCACATTAGAGGTGCCTGACCAGCCCCTCAGCCCCTTGCTAAGGGTTATCCCAGTGGTTCTGGGAGCCTGGAAGAGCCAGGTCTGAGCCCTGAAGGAGCAGAGTCCCTGCTGGATACTCACCTTGCGGGGGACATCCCTGGAGAAGTAGCTGTAGGGGGTAAATTTCAGCTGGCATTTATCTTTGGACTTATGGTTAACAATCTCTATTTCACCAGACTGGATAAAAGACACAGAACCACAGCAGGGAGAGACAGAGGAGGTTAGTTGGAGTGCAGGTACCCATCACCACTGGGCACAGCAGCACCAGTGGCTGCCCCCACCACCAGCCGCCCCCACCACCAGCCACCCCCACCAGCTGCTGGCCTCGGGGAGAGCCAGGGAAGGCTCCAGGAAGCCTTTTCCATCCCTGCAGGGAAGCACAGCTTCCCATAGTGGCAGGAGCACGTGCCCTGGGAGGGCAGTGCTCCTGCAGCCCCCCAGAGCCAGGCAGAACTGTCCCCTCACTCGCCTGGTCGATCCAGAGCTTGCCCACGATGATGTTGTGCACAGTGGAGGTGACTTTCCTCCAGACATAGTGATTCCCACTGGAGTGGAACTCCAGGTGGATGGCACCTGTGGAGAGAGGAATGATCTGAGCTCAGCAGGGGCAGATGCTCCCCAGAGCCCACCACCACCCCAGCACTGTGCTCATCCTCAGGGCCAGCCCTGCATCCCCCAACCAGGCCTGGCTCTGGATTCATCCCTCTCCCAGTCTGCTCAGGGAGGGAGGCTACAACTCCTGCCAGGCTCCTTGCCCTCTGCCAAAATTTTAAAAGCAGGTCAGAAATGTGCTGCCTGGTTGATTCAAACACTGGCACCACTCCGGGAATGCTGCCCAGCCCAGGGACAGGCAAAAGGAAAATAACATGCTGGAAGGAGGCAGCTTATTGCATTTGACTGTCCGGGAGAGAGTTAAAACAGGCAGCAAGTTAACTTTGAATACCACGAAAGGAGAAATCAATTCCTGGGCAAGCAGGATTATTTCCAAAGCAAAGGATCCTTTGCAGTTGGCATCATTTCCACTTCCAGGGCAGACATGTTATTGTTGGATCATTGGATCAGGAGCACAAATCCGGGCTCTTCAATTGCTTGGGGCTGATTTCATTGAGCCCCTGGAATTCCTAAAGGCTTAGGAAGCAGTTTCTTTAACTGCTGGGTTTTGTATGAGCACTGCAAGGCAAACCAATCCCAGATAATTCCAGATCACCTACCCAGTGGCATGATGGAGAGGTATTTGCCCCTGAACTTGCTGGCGATGGTGATCTCCTGCCACAACGTCCACCCTCGCCTGGAGTACACGTGGTGGGCGGCTGCTGGGGGGTGGTGGCTCACCTGAGGACAGGACACATAGCCCCTGAGGACACAGCCACCAGAGAGCCCAGCTGGGTGCTCAGAGAGGGGACAGCTCCACAGTAGCTGGGTGCTCAGAGAGGGGACAGCTCCACAGTAGCTGGGTGCTCAGAGAGGGGACAGCTCCACAGCAGCTCCACACCACGCTGGACACCAGCTCCACACCACCTCAGCACTAAGGATGCTCCAGGCCCTGGGCACCACATCAGCTTTGTCATTAAGGATGCTCCTGGACACCACAATCTCCTCCTGGGCATCGGGGGGGACCCCCATGCAGTGCCCTGGCAGCAAGGGGAGACACACCAGGATCCTGCCAAGATTTGCTAAGGCTCATTTCAAAGCATGATCCACAAAATCTTCACTTGAGCAACCACTGCAGTGAGACACTGCTGTTCTGTGACCCCAGGACATAGCCCAGTTTTCCTGGGATCCTGAGAAACACGGATGTGCTGGCACCCCAGTAATCCCAGTGGAACAGCACCTGGGAAATCCCAGAGGACACAGGGCCACAAGTTGTCCAAAACACACAGCAAGACTTTGGCTTTTCCCTCACACACACACCAGGCTGGAAAAGCAGACACAGCATCCTAAATCCTGAGAGTGACTTGTTAGAGGATGGTGCTCACAACAGCCTGCCCTGGAGAAGCTGCCCAAAACAAAGACAGGGGCAGGATTATCCCAGGCAGAGGGATCTGTGCTCAGGCAAGCTCTAAGCTCTGTGCACAGCCTGGCACAGGCACCCAGCACCGGCACCCAGTGATCCCTGGAGCTCCAGGATGAGTCCCCTGCTGTAATTACAGGCTGAGCACCCCAAGCTCTGGATTACACACACAGGCAGGGCCAGGGCCTCGCCGTTAAATCCCAGTCACCAGCAGCAGGAAATCCTATTTGGATAACTGGATTTCAGGCACTGGATTATCACTGCTTGGCTGGCTGCATTGGCGGGCTGAGCAGCACAGGCAGCATCCAAGGAAAATTCAGAGCAGTGGGAAAGGCACCTGGAATTGATCAGGAATATCAAATCTGGGTACAAATAGAGGAAAACTGGGACCAACCAGAGAAAGTAATTCCAGGCAGGTTATTTATTTAGGAGGAAGGAATGTAGTGAAAAGAGGGGGTGAAAAATGAGAACAGGGATGACAGTTTGGGAATGATGCAGTCAGGGGTGTCCAGGAGTACTGGACAGGCAGGACTGGGAGAGATGTGATCAGAGGTACCCAGGGGGACAGGAAGCCCTGGGCTTGGCACCACAGCTGGGATGAGAGATAAATCCGACCTGGAGTCCCAACTGTCGCCCAGGAAGGTGAGGGTGGCAGCTGGCTAAGGGATGGATCCTGGCCAGGAATCATCCACTTCCAGGCTAAACCAAGTGACAGAGCAGGAACTGCTGCCAGGCCACGGGAGGTAAGGGTGTGACAGTGCTGAGGTGGGAGAACCTGAGCCCTGTGGCAGCCCCAGTGCTGGGGTGGCTGCAGGATGAGGCCACCTCTGACCCTGGCAGTAGGGCTGCACCAGGGTGCAGGCTGTGGCTGGAAGTGTCCCTTGCTGGAGCCAGGGGCACTGGGATGTCTCCCAGGCTGGGAGGGACCATCTGGGGACAGGCAAAGCTGGGGGACATCCGGCACACAGCACTGCAGGCTGGGGAGGGACAGCAGAGCCAGGAATTTGGGGATTATCTACTGCAGGACCTCCCTTGGGTTACACTTCCAGGAGACCCCACATAGCCTGTTCCTTGTCACGGCCTAGAGAGGTGGGATGGGATAATGGATGGGATAGGATGGGATGGGATGGGTTGGGATGGGGTGATGGGATGATGGGATAGAAGGTTACAGGACATGCTGTCCTGCCTCAAGCCAGCGCTTCACAGGTGTCTGACAAGTTTGGGCACTCACTGCCCAGGAGGGCCTTGCCCACCCCTGGGTGTTCTGCAAGGAGCTGGTGGCAGAGCCTGGCATTGCTGCTGCAGCAGCTGCTCCAAACCTGGGGATGAAGGGTCCCCAAGCCCATCAAGCCCAAGCTGTTCCCAATCCCCCCCTTGTCACCCAGCTCGGAGCAGCGAGTGCCGTGTCCAGCCTCTCCCTGGGCACCCCCAGGGTGGGGACTCCACCACCAGGTCCTCGCCCCGCTGCTGGGAGCAGAGCCCAGCAAGGCTGGGGCTGAGCGCCCTGCAGGAGGCAGCAGGGATGAACAGGGAGTGCTCACCTGCTCGCAGAGGGAGCGGAAGCCCAGCTCCTCCAGGCGGTCCAGCTCGAAGGTCTCCCCCAGCAGGGGGTTGAACGGCTTTGCGGTGCGGTGCACCGTAGTGGAGTAGGAGGACACAGAGAAGGCGGCCACGAAGCACATCTGCTCCGTGGAGCTCTCGCACTTCACCGCCTTGTCCAGCAGCTCGTGGTACTCCAGGTCCTCCGTGAGCCGCTGCAGCATGGACAGGGGCTCGTTGAAGTTCACCTGCAGGGCAACAGGGAGGGGTTAAGAAAGCAGGGGAGATTCCCAAGAGGTGCCAGCAAGGCCAAAGGAGAGGGAGTATGTGCTCTGCTCCCTGACCTGTGCCAGGCAGCACCAGGGTTCGGGCTGTGGAGGAGCCAACGGCCCTGTGGGATAATCTGGGATCACCCCAGGTTAACAGCCTGACCCCAAAATGAGCCTCAACAATGAGAGCAGCCCCCTGCTCCCTCCCAGCTAGCATCCCACCGGCCACAGGACAGGGATGTGCTGCTCCCCAGCCTGCCCTCGTCACCTCCATCCCTGTGCCAGGTGACACAGCTGCCCAGAAAACCTGGAAAAGCCCCATTTTGGGGTCTTCGTGCTCCTGGGACTCCAGTCCCATGACAACGCCTCTATTTTTCGCTCTGAAAATAATGAAATTAAAAAATAATTGAAAGCAAGACAGAGCCATGAAAGGTCTTCTACCTTTTTAAGCTTCAGATCAAAACAAAGAAATATATTTTAAGAGGAGCAGATGGCTGAAGAACCACTTCTGTAAGCCAAGTTAAATATTTCATAGTAGAAAAAACAAACTCCAGATTCCAGAATTTAGCTTTTTTTAGATTTTCCACTCGGGGATTTAGCCCGTAAGTGGCAGGGATCTTACAGCATCAGAGAAAGAGAGAGCTGGGGAGAAAGAGCAGCATCAAATCCACATAAAGAGCAAATCACTTGGGATAATTCTCAGGAGATGCAGAGAACAAAGCCAGCAGCTGTATCCTCAGCACTGCTTAGGCAACAGGGAGCAAAACCCTTCCATAGGGTAAGAAGATGAATCCACCCAGATTCCAGATTCCTACAACTGCTTTCCTCCTTTTCAGTGCTGCTGGTTTGTCCTTTCAGAGGGCAAATCAAGGAGGTTTGTCAGTCTATCACATCCCCGGGAAGGAGATGCATCTCTGAGGATCTCAGAAATGCTCTTAATTCATCAGCAATCCCCCAAAGAATGTCCAAAAGCAGCTGAGCTTGTGGGGTGGATCCTGGTGCATCTTCTCATTCCACAGTGACTGTAGGATTCTTCAAGATTTCACAGAATCCCAGAATAGTTCAGGTGGGAAGAGACCTTAAATCTCATCCAGTGTCACCCCTGCCATGGGCAGGGACACCTCCCACTGTCCCAGGGTGCTCCCAGCCCCACTGTCCAGCCTGGCCTTGGGCACTGCCAGGGATCCAGGGGCAGCCACAGCTGCTCTGGGCACCCTGTGCCAGATCCTCAGACCCTCATGGGGAACAATTTTTTCTTCTCTTTAGTCTAAACCTCCTCTCATCCACACTGCCCTCAGGTTTGGACTCGAGCAGCTCCCGGGATGCTTTGATTGACAGGAGCAGAAATTTCTCTCTCCAGGCACCAGCAGCTGCTGGGATTTCACATCCTGAGCTTATTCCTGTGCCCATCAGACCCTGATCTGCTGCTGCTGCAGACCTGGATGGTGCTGGGCTGTCCATCCCAGCTGCAAATAGCACAAGGAGGCAACATCACTCTCAGCCAGAGCTCTGAGCTCTCACTCAGGCTCTGTTAGAAGAGACAGAACACAACCAATTCAGCATCCCAGCCCCTGGAATGTGCTCCTTGCTCTTCACCCAGCAGAGGACGGACCATGAGCATGGCTCTGTGCAGCCCATGTGAGGGGCTGTTCCACACAGATGTCCCAGCACACTCTTTTTTGGCCACCACAGGGAGCCTTTGACCCCAGGGCTGAACCATCAGCACCCAAAATCCACCCCTAGCACCTCCTTCACCAAAAAGCTGCTCTCTGTAAGGAAAATGAGGCTCTCTGAGCCCCTGGGGTGCAACCCAGCCCTGCCGTGATTGGTGCAGGAGAGGCTGAGCCCTGAGTGTCCTGTCCTGGATCACACTGGAGAAAACATCACCAGCAGCAGGGTCCCTTCTTCATGAACCCTCAGGGACTCACAGCGTCCTGCTTCCCTGCCTCTGCAACAGCTGCATCTGCAGAGGACACTTGGGCAATGCCCCCTCTGATCCAGCTTGCCCAGGAGCAAGGATGTGCTGGAGCAAGTCCAGAGGAAGCCACTGAGATGCTTCTGAGAGCAGGAGCCAGGCTGGGAGAGCTGGGGGTGCTCACCTGGAGAGGAGAAGGCTCTAGGGAGAGCTCAGAGCCCCTGCCAGGGCCTGAAGGGGCTCCAGGAGAGCTGGAGAGGGACTGGGGACAAGGGATGGAGGGACAGCACACAGGGAATGGCTCCCACTGCCAGAGGGCAGGGATAGATGGGATATTGGGCAGGAATTGTTCCCTGGGAGGGTGGGCAGGCCCTGGCACAGGGTGCCCAGAGCAGCTGTGGCTGCCCCTGGATCCCTGGCAGTGTCCCAGGCCAGGCTGGACACTGGGGCTGGGAGCAACCTGGGACAGTGGGAGGTGTCTCTGCCCATGGCAGGGGTGGCACTGGATGGGCTTTAAGGCCCCTTCCCACCAGAACCATTCCACAATAAGCATGCAGCAGTTGCACAGGGCTCTGCCAGCCCAAAATCCAGTCCCTGGTGACAAACTCCTGTCCCTGCTTGGGGCTGCTGTGCCACCACAGCACCAGCAGAACAATCCAGAGTTGTAAGCCAAACCCTCTGCACAGCCAAGAGCTGCCCAAACCCCCGCTGGGCCAGCCCTGGGTGCCAGGGACTCACGGGCATAGGGATCTTGGAGAGCTCTTTGCCAATGCAGTTCTTCATGATGCTCCAGAGGTTAAGGCTGTAGTTGGGTTTGTCAGGAATGCGAGTCCGTCTCCTTTTCCTCGGCAGGAGATCTTTGCCCGTGGACTCATTGTAGCTGCTTTGATTGGAGCTCTCAAAGACCTGTGGAAGCAACAGAAGGACCTCAGGTTTAAGCTGGACCCAACTAGACCCAGCAGCTCCCAGGATCAGCAACCACAGCTCAGGAGACACCTGAGGAGCATTTCTGGAAGCCTGTTCTCCAGGGAAATATGGGTACAGTTGTCTCCCAACACATTCCTGCTTCCCTCAGCACAATGTTTAGGATGCTGATGACTACTGACATCTGCTCCCCACCCATAACTCACAGAGGAACCACCACAGAGCATCTGGACCCAGATGGTGGCTCCCTTCACAACCATCCCCTCTCCCCTGGCTTGACCCGAGCAGGACCACCCCTCCCACTCTGCCCAGCCAACTCACACTGTCCTCCAGGTTCCAGTCCTCGGGGTGGCCCTCGCTGGCCCCGCTCAGGTTGCTGCCCGAGCGCCTGTGGGAAGGGAACAGCAGCTGGTGAGCACAGGGAAGGGCAGAGCAGGGCAGAGAACAAACAGGGCTGGTGCGGCATCACCCAGAGCATCTCCCAGCCCCACCCCAGGGCACTGCCGGGAAGGAAAAGGGGTGACAGAGGCCGTGCACAGGTGTTAGGAGGGGATTCTAAGGACAGGATGCTCAGGAAGGGATTCTCTGCCCCAGCCCTGTGAGGGGGCACAGATTCTGCTTTTGTCAGCAAGCCCAGTGATGTAACCACAGGTCAGACCACAGGTTCCTCCAGCCCAGATGTCCATGGAGGAGTAAGAGCAGATGACAGCTGACAGAAGGCAGGGAGAGATGGGATAGGGGGAAGAAATTCTTCCCTGGGAGGGTGGGCAGGCAATGGCACAGGGTGCCCAGAGAAGCTGTGGCTGCCACATCCCTGGCAGTGTCCAAGGTTGGATAGGGCTTGGAGCAACTTGGGATACTGGAAGGTGTCCTTGCCCATGGCAGAGGGTGGAATGAGGCCCTTCCAGCCCTACCCATCCCATGATTCCACGACTCTGTCAAGGCAAGGTGCTCCCTGCCTCTGCCCAACACTCTGAGGGATTTCCCTCCAAGTCCCTGCTCCCATCAGCTGAGGGGCAGAGGACTCAGCTCTCCCACAGCACCAGCTGCCACCTGCCCCTCCTCACCTGCTCCACTACAACTGGGAGCCATCCTCAGCCTTGCTCCAGGAATGCAGGAGCAGTTAGACACAGGATGGACGCCTGGACAGAGGCTGGGGAAGTTTTGGAGGACATTCCCACAGTGGTCCCGCGGGAGGGGCTGCTGCAGGAAAAGCGGCGCTGCCCAGCCCTCCCGGCATTCCCGGGCAGGCGGGGGCGGTACCTGTGGTGCTTGGGGTCTGCGGTTACAGTGATAAAAGCTGGTGCGTCCTCCATGGCATCGAAGTACTCCGTCTCCTCATCTTCATCACTGGCCTCTCCTTTGGCAGACTGCACGCTCCCTGCTGGCACAGAGGCTTTGAGACATCCCGGGCTGTCTCCCCTCCAGAGCCCAGCGTGCAGGATCTGTCCCCAAAGCCCCCAGGGTCCCCTCCTCGCTCGCTTCACAGCCCGACCCTTGCTCTGCATCCCGCTCCACACCCCGGGGATGCTGCTCCGGTTTACAGCTCCTGGAAGCCAGGATGTGCCCTGCTCCCCAACCCAGGCACACCGGGTGACCCTGCCGTGCTCGGGAGCACCCCCGAAAATGCCCCCAGGCCGCCTGAGGGTGACAACCCACATCTGATGTGGCTCCGCTCCAGCACCGCCCCCTTCGCCGGGAAATCCGGTTGGGATTAAAGCAGGAAAAAAAATCACGTGTTTCAGGTGATGCTCGGAGGTTTCCCAGCCCCGCATTTCCAAGCGTTCCTCCGCTGCGGTGGGAGGGAGCGATGGCAGCTTCCCTGCTCCCGCCCTGTCCCGGCCAATCCCATTCCCTGCCTGCCTCCCACTCTCCAGAGGAGCAGGGTCAACACCACAGGCTGATTTGTGCCTGTCCCTGCAGCGATTTCCACCCTGACCTTCCCAGCTGCCTCAGAATTATTTAGGCTGGAAAAACCCTCTGAGAACATCAAGCCCAGCCATTCCCTAAGCACTGCCCAAACCACCACCAACCCGTGTCCCCAGGTGCCACATCCATACAGCTGTTAAATCCTTCCAAGGATGGGGACACGGCTGGACAACACTTTCTATGAAGAAATATTCCCTAATATCCAAAAAAACCTCCACTCAGGCCATAGAGGATCGAGGGCAGTGCCTGGCACCAACATCATCCCCCTCCAGCAGCCACTGCTCTCCCTCGGGTCCCTATTATCTTTAAAAATAAGACCCAGCACTACTAGCAATTTTGTGGCTCTAATGCTTCCCTGGGAGAAAGACATTTGGCAGGAATCTGCAAAGCTGTTGGATCTTATTGCAAACGAGTCCTGGCTGTTCCACTGCCCCCCCACACAGCCAGCTCAGCAGTGCCAGGGGACCCAGAGCCTTTTCCCAGTGCCATGGCTGCCCTCCAGCACCCGGAGATGTGCCCACCAGGAAGGGTTAAAGCTCCCAGAATAGCCTGGAATAGCACGAGAGAGCTGGGGACACAGCCCTCTCTCGAATCAGAATCATGGGGGCATCCAAGTCCCTGAGCAAGGACAATTAGGAATAATTATGGTCTAATGGGATCCATTTAAAAAATACCACAGGGATAGAAGGCATTGCCTTGGACTCTGTATTTTTGGATTCCAGCACTTCCCATTGCTGGCAGCTCGCTGGGAGCAGCCAGGAAGAATGCCCTGATTCATCCCAGGGGTCCCTGAACAGCCCTGATCCATCCCAGGGGTCCCTGAACAGCCCTGACCCATCCCAGGAATTCCCAGGCAGCTCTGTCCCATCCCGGGGGTCTCTGAGTGGAACACCCCAGTTCATCCCAGGAGTCCCTGAGCAGCCCTGTCCCACCCCGGGACCCCCGCCCAACCCTGTCCCACCCCGGGACCCCCGCCCAGCCCTGTCCCATCCCGGGCTCCCCGGGCAGCCCCGCTCACCCTTGGCGGTGCTGGGGATGCTGGCGCTGCCCGCGGCCAGCCCGGGCGCCCCGCGGCAGGCGCGCTCCAAGCTGTTGTGCTGCTTGGCTAACTGCTCGATGGTCTCCTCCAGCCGGATCCGCTGTTCCCGCTCATGCTGCAGCAGCCGCTGCCATTTCCGACTGTGGCTCTCGGCTAGGTCCAGGAAATCGCGGCAGGCCTGTGGCAGGAAGGGACAGCTCAGCTGGGAGGTGTTAGGACACACGGTGACCCCAGGGCTGGCTCCCCAAGACCCCCTCCTGATCCTCTCCCAGGAGCGTGGCTTTACCAGCTCCCAGAGCTTTGCTCAATCCCCACGTGCACAGCTCAGCTCCGGCCATCCAAAGCTGAAACACCCCCAAGGAGGTGGCTGCAACACCTGTCCATGGCAGTCTGGACAGAGCCAGCCCGCAGCCTGGCCCCATCCCCATCCCTGATCCCACTCTGGTCCTCAGGAGCCCAGGCTGGGCTCACACAGCACTCAGCCAAGCCCAGAGGTCTTGAGCGGCACCTTCATGCCCAAATATGCAAATATGGAGAAGCTGGATGGGACAGTGGTCCCTGAGATGACAACCATAGACAGGAGAGGATCACAGAATCATGGAATGGGTTGGGCTGGAAGGGACCTAAAGATCATTCAGTTCCATGGGCAGAGACACTGTCCACTAGCTCAGGTTGCTCCAAGCCCTGTCCAACCTGGCTTTGGCTGCTTCCAGGGATGCAGGGGCAGCCACAGCTGCTCTGGGCTACTCAAGCCAGGAGCCAGCAATCCCTGTGCTCCAGGGAGGCAGAGAGGAAGGATGCCCAGCTCCTCACAGAGCTGCACAGCCCAGGACACAGCATAGGACCAGGCCTGTCCCCTGCAGCACACCCACCACGGCCAGAATCCCCCATTCCCATCCCAAATGAGCCTGGGGGACCCCCAACCACAGGGACTGCACAGACACACTGGACACAGAGAAGGAGGGCTCAGAGACTGCTCCAAGTGAAGCCCTGCAGTGCACACAGCATCCCCACCCTGTGCCACCAGGCAGGGGACAGCTGGGATGCCACAACCCAGGCTGGCAGGAGAACCCCTTGGCACCAACCCCCCTCCCAAAGCCCCCCAGGATTGGCATCAGCCAGCCCCAGCTGTGCTGGACTCCCTGCAGGAGATTTCTGAGAGCAGGACATCCGCCCAGAGCCAGGACACCGGGACACTGCTGGCTGTCCCACACTGCCTCATCCCAGACAATGGGCTCACAGCACAGCCCGGCCCTCACAGCTCTATTTTTAGGTTATTTTCCTTCTTGGATGAAACCCTGAGTTCCCGTGGCCTCGCCGCTTCCTCTACCACCAGCTCCACGTGTAGCTGAGCACGGAGGCAGGGCTGCTCCTCCCACCCAAATCTCTGCCAGATTCAACACACTGAACTTCTATGTTTCAAAGTAGGGAAACAGGATTTTTATGGAAATTCTCCAGGAGCTGGCAGCGTGAAGGGAAATTAACCATGCACATGCAACTCCTTGTACTACCAAGGAAGTCCAGTGGATAAATGCTAGCTGAAAAACTCAAACCTATTCAAACCAGAGAGTTTTGAATGTCTGACAGACTTCCAACATTCCCAGGACTTGCTTATTTTCTGTTTCCAGCTCTGTGAATTCCACAGATGATTCATCCAGCTCTTGGCTTGGTTACTCAGCATTTGGGCTGCAGGTGGCACCTGAGCATTGAGGTAACTCCTGGTCAAGCAGAAGATTCAGGGTTTCAGCTTCCATGACTTGCTCTCATTTTACCAGGATTTGTCCAAGAAAAGCTCCAATTCATCAGTTCCTCATCAAACTTTTCCTTTGGATAGGAGCAGGATTTAAGGCACACCCAGGGAAAGAAGCTTTTCTTTTAAGGATTTGCTTCACATGCACCTGGAACATGGAGGGACCAGACCCTACATGTGTCCCCTCCATCATCCTTTGATGCTTTTCCCACTGAAGGCAGAGAGGGCTCAGGGTCCTGTCCCCCCAAATTCCTGGCTGTGCTTCCCTCTTACATGTGTTCAAAACTGGGATCAGCTCTGGGAGCCTCCTGACAGGAGAGCCCTGGAGGGGCTGGAGCATGTGCAGGGCAGGGCACAGGGCTGGGGAAGGGAATGGAGCCCCAGCAAGGGCTGAGGGACCTGGGAAAGGGGCTCAGCCTGGAGCACAGGAGGCTCAGGGGGGCCCTGCTGGCTCTGCACAACTCCTGACAGGAGGGGGCAGCTGGGGGGGTCGGGCTCTGGGAACAGGGACAGGCACAGGAGGAGAGGGAATGGCCTCAGGCTGGGCCAGGGCAGGGGCAGGGGGAATTTGGGAACATTTCTCCATGGAAAGGGTGGTCAGGGGATGGCACAGCTGCCCAGGGCAGGGGGGGATCCCCATCCCTGGAGGGGTTTAACAGCCACGTGGATGTGGCACTTGGGGACAGGCTCAGTGGTGGCCCTGGCAGTGCTGGGGAATGGCTGCACTCGATGTTCTCAGAGGGACAGACCAGGCCCCACATTCTCAGGGCTCACCTGAGACTCACCTCCTCCTATGGAAACAACTCAGCTCCTCCCCAACCCAAAATCCTTCTGGGAGCCACCCATGGCCCAAAGCCCACAGGGACCCTGCCCTGGCCGTTCCCAGTGACACCATCCCAGGCAGGCCACTGGATCCACGTCTCCCATGGATGCACTGGGCTAAGAGGATGAGACCAGGGCAAGTAATGGGATATGGCCATGACCTTCCCATCCCAGCAAAGCTCACTATCTGCTGCAAAGATGCAGCTCCACAGGCAGCAGGCACAGAAATGCCCAGTTTGGCACCGAGGGTGGGAACTACTGACTGCTCACAGCTCAGGCGTTGAGCGCTTTAAAACGAGATCACCTGTAATTATCCTCGTGCAATTAACCACGGGCTGGAAGGTGTAACGGGGAATTAGGGGGAAAGGAGGGAATTACAGAGGAGCCACGGGGAGGCAGGGCTGGGAGCTGGGAGGAGAACTTGCTCCAGCAGCTGATGGGAATCAACATCCTAATGAAAACCAGCAGGTAACACCTCAGAATCTCCCATCCCGAAGCTTCAAGGAGGATTCCATGCTGTATCTCAAAGGGAAATCTGCATGACTGGGCTTCATTTACAACCATATAAAAAAAAATCCAAGTGATGGAGAATGGTTGTTAGCGTTGCAGAGTGTGGGGAGGTTTGGGGAAGATGAGCAGGGTGGTCCTCAGGAGGCCACAGATCCCACCGTGGACTGTGGAGCTTCCAGGGAGCAGGTCAGGACAATGCATGGTCCATACTGCATCCCACAGTGGTGTCCATGTGGATTTAGGAGCTGGGATACACATAGGGATTATTCCCTGGGTTTGAAAGGCTGTAGGGGCCCCTCTCTGCAGCCTCTTCCTCTGTAATTCAGACAACAGCTTGATCCAAACCCGGGTCAAAGGATCCAGATCAACCCAAACAAGGCTCATGTTTGCTCCTTGGGAGTGAAGTGATGCCAAGGGTAGAGAAGGGAGAAAATCCTGCAAGAGGGATCTGCCAAACTCAGCCCCCACGGCTGCCACCAGCAGTCAAGCAAATTAAAGTGATTAATTTGGGTTTACACCCCCTACAGCCAGAGAGTGCCAAGTTCCACAGGGAAGCCCACTGAGATGGGAGCAGCACCAAACAGGGATCAGGGGATATCTTTTCAGTCTCTGTCGACTGAGCTCAGTCCTGAGCCAAAACCCATCCCTCTATGGAACAAGGGCTCCAGGGCACTGGCGTGAGGAGCTCAGACACAAATATCCCAGCTCACCACTCATTCCCAGCATTAATCCCCTGCCTTGGTGTTCCCAAGGTAAAAACCATCCCAGCCACTGAGCAGGAGCAACACCTTGAAATCCAGCTTATAAAATTCTCATGGAGAGGTGGCTAAATTTAGTTCCAGCTGAACTTGCTCGGGGATGTAAGCAAGGCTCAGCCACAAATCCACGCGAGGCTGGCACAGGGTCACCCGACAGTGGGAAGAGGATCCTTGAGGAATGCACCCAAAGGAGAGCACAGAGCCCAGGCTGAAGGACAAAAGTGCAGGAAAAGTGATTCTCCAGTGAGCTGCAGGCCATGAAGGCACAGCCTTAGGAGGCACCACCCTTCTCCAGGCTCTCCCAGGAACCACCCTCTGGAGAGCAGAGAGGAAAAAAGGGCAGAGGATGCTGTGCCCATCCCCACGTGCTTCTCACCCCATCAGGAAACTGGATTTCTCCTTCACAGCATCCAAACTGCTGCCTCCCACTCACAGAGAGGCAGCAGGTACAGGAGGTGACAGAACATGACCTGGATTTTGCCCCAGGGCTGGATCAAATCCTGAAGTTCCGAAGGCCGTTCTGCCCCAGCATCCTCACGGCACAGATGGGGCTGGAGAGCAGCAGCCAGGCTGACAGGGACCAGAGATAAGAGCAAGCTCCATCCATGTGCAGTCCCTGATCTCAGGGAACCCCAGTGTTACCTGCAACCCCGTGGCAGGAGGGACAGAGATGGTTTCTCCTCCTCTCCACGGCTGGAAGAAGCTGTGGCCGATCCTAATCCAGAACTGGCTGATGGAATTGTAAATGCCAGCCAAGACAGGGAGGCACAGCCAAGAAATGGAAAAATACCACTGAGGCTCCTGCAAATTCCCATGGAGGAAGAGGCAAAATGCCATCGAGATCCTGCCGGGGAGCAGGAGGCAAGACTTGGTGCAATCAGCTCTGTGGTCCCTCCCTGTGCCCAGCAGCTGCCGAGCCACGGGCACATTTAGCACCTTTCACACATTTGCCACGGCAAATATCCCGATTTCACAGCTTGTTGCTGGCTAATGGGAACGTCGTTAACAGCCCCGGGATTATTCACGAAGCGAAAAACAACCACCCGAGGTCACCCATGTCCTGCCAAGGTGGTGGTGTCACAAGCCCGCGGGGATTTCTGCTTCCTCAGTGGAGCAGACAGTCAAAATCGGATGGAAGGAACAAAGAGATGAGGTTAATTAGCTTGAAAGGGTAAATGATCACAGCAAGGCCTGCCATACTTCATAGACTCATGGAATGGCCTGGGTGGAAGGGATGTAAAGCTCCTTCTGTCTCATCCCCCTGCCATGGTAGGGTCACCTCCCACTGTCCCAGGCTGCTCCAGGCTCTGTCCAGCCTGGCCCTGGGCACTGCCAGGGATCCAGGGGCAGCCCCAGCTGCTCTGGGCACCCTTGTGCCAGGGCCTGCCCACCCTCCCAGGGAACAATTCCTGCCTGGTTGTCACCTCTGGGGCAGCCCCAGCACAGCTGAGCACTCCCAGTCTCCAGCACAACGCTGATGGATGCTGAAGGAACACGCTCACACCTGGAACCCACCTGTCCCAGAGGATCAGCCACACAAATCCAACTTTTGGGCAGGAAAAAAACAGCAGGGCAGTGCCTGCTGTTGTGGGACCAACACTTCCTGCTCCTCAAGCATGGGACAAGGACCACTTCATGGCTCATGAACACGACATGAGAGGAGGCAAGTGCCAGATGCGTTCAATCATCTCTTCTTCTTGGTGAATTACAGAGCAGGAGCCGTCACTCCACTCAGCAAGGACAGAGCTCTGCCGTGCAGAGTGCCTGGGAGATAAGTGCTCCCTTCCTTCCTGGAGTCATCAAAAGCCTGGGACACAGCTGGCTGCTGCTCACTGCAGAACAGCCCCCCGAGGGAAGGGCGACTTCGGAGCCTCTGTCGGGCTCTGAGCACAGCCAGGCACAGCATAAACAGAGAGCCACAGGATCACAGGCTGGGTGGGAAGGGACCTTGGAGCTCGTCTCGTTCCACCCCCTCCATGGGCAGGGGGACCTTCCACTGGACTGCTCCAAGCCCTGTCAAGCCTTGAACACTTTCGGGGATGGGGCTGAAGCCATTTGGGTTCAGAGCGGTGAGATACAGAGCCACAATCTGCCACTGCACCCAGAGAGGGTTAGTCTGTCCTTCCTCCCCCAAAAAACACTCTGAGCCAGCAAGCAAAGGGGAAATATAAGCATAGTGCCAACGTGAATCCCAAATCATCCCACACACAGTCAGATGGCAAGGAGACATGGTGTGGTCATCTGTTTGACAGCGATGGCACCACAGCCGTGCCAGAGCCCAAGGCCTGGCTGCTGCTCAGCACCACATCAACACAGCACACCAAAATAACAGCAACTTCGTCCCAAATCCTTGGAGTGACCCTCAGCCAGCATCCCAGCTGTCTGAAGCAGGATGCAGGAACACTGGGAGCTGCTCCTCCTCGGGGCAGGGCTGGTGGGAAGAGCTGGGTTGAGCCTCAGCATGTCATGACACCCTGAGAAACCAAGGTGACATTGCATAAAACCCTATGAGTTCAACACGGAAAATCATCCCACTCCTCTGCATCCAGGGAAGATAGATGTTACAAAAAAGCACTGACATGGAAAAGATCCTCAGTGACCCAACAGGAAGTGGGAAGACACCAGAGCAGGCTCCAGCCCACCCCTTGATGCCACCAGCAGCAGCTCAGCCAGACCCCCAGTGCTTGAACAAGGTGTTCCAAAATCCCTCACAGTCCCACTCCACGTGGCACCTTGTGCCCCAGCAGTGCCTGCTTCTCTCTGGGGTTCATGGATCCCCTGGGAGCCAGAGATGACCATGATGGAGATGTCCAAGATAGAGAAATCCAAGCCTGAGAAGTCTAGGATAGGTATGTCTGAGATGGAGACATCCACACTGCAGTGGGGTCAGATCTTGTCTCCTGGTTGTAAATTTTTCCACCTTACCATGTCATTTTGGGCCACCGGCCTAAAGGCCATGGACACACCAGTGTTCCAACCAGGTCCACCCTGCCCAGGGGTTCCTCAGAGCTGAGCTCATCCCAAAGCACTGGGGCTGGCACAGAATCCAGACCCCTCCTGCAGCACCACTGTCAACACAGTGGAATGCACCCCATGCAACACAGAGGGGATTAGTGGGGAACAGAGGCAGCCCTGCCGGGCTGGCTGTGCTGAGAGGCTCTAATCCCAACCCCATCAGCCTCCAGGGAGGAGGAACCACGGCTGCAGCTGGATCAGCAGCACTCAGCAGGAGAGGGGACGTGTTCAGTGTGGTTCTGGGAAGGGGAACGAACCAATGCTGCCCAGGGGGTACAGACCAAGGCAATGCCAGCCTGGAGCTGTGCCACAGGAAGGACCTGGGTCTGGTTTCTGGTGGGAAAACAACTAAGGAATTTGCTGGATACTCTGGGGTGCCGACCCTTCCAGCCCAAAGTTCACTGAGCAGCACCCAGCAGCCTCCACTGGCCATGCCAGAGGGTGCCAAGGTCATGCTGGGACTAGTACAGAAGATCTCCTGGGAATTGAGACTGTGCTGGGACCTCCTGCTGCAGAGTGGCTACCCCAGAGCTGTGTCCCTGCAGGGCTTCCCTGCTCTCCAGCCACGAAACATTTCAGGCTTGTCCTGGTGCTCTCACCTGCCTGCACAGCAGCAGGGCCTCTCCACTGCCACCTGTGTCAAAAATCTCCTCCTTGGGAAGCTCCCAGCACTGGCTCTTTTCCTGCAGGGAGGTACCTCCAGGTGGCTGCTACACATTCTCCATTCTCCTTCGCTGGCCCAGGCCCCCAAACCCACCCCAGCAGTGGGGGACCCTGCCAGGTCTGCACAGCAGAGCTACCATGAGGAGAGCAGCCAACCTGCACTCCAGGCCCCTGGAGCCCCAGTGCTGGTATGCCCAGAGAGCTCTGTCCTGCTAACGTTCCCAGGATGACAGATTTCCTGAGGCTGCTTTCCTCCTCCCTGATGGAGCAGATCCCAGGCTGGAGGAGCATCTGTGCAAGGCTCGGTGGCAGGAGCAGCTGGCACTGCCCAGGGCAGCTCTGACCTGGGGATCTGCAGGAATCTCAGACTGTCCCTCACATTCAGCCTCCTGCAAACCTCCCCACACTATGAGAGGGGCTGCAGGAGCAGCAGCAGCCCCCCCCACAGTCCACACATCTCCCAGTGCCGTGACTTCTTCCTGGGTGAACCCACGGGAGAGCAGAGCTGCCATTCCAGTGCTTTTTCCTTTGCTGGAGGAAGGAGCAGGAGTGAAGTATCCCAGGGCAGCAGCCAGGCAAGAGGCAAGCACAACCCTCGTGACCCCAAAGGGATTCACCCAGCAATGCTTTGCTATTTGCCCTCCCCATCCTGCCCCAGCCTCCAGGCAGGGATGAGGATCCCAGGAGTCTCCCTGGGCCCAGGGGAATGGCAGAGGTGGTGCCTGGCTGGGCTGGCTCCCAGCTCAGCAGAGCTGCTGCTCAACCCCAGGCACTGCTGACGGTGCAGGGCCGTGCTGGGCCCACCAACACAGCCCTGCTGACCTGGCACAAACACTCGCAGCTCCCCTCAGTGGAAAAGGCATCCCTCTGAGCCAAAAACATCCAGGAGGGAAGTGCTGCAAGAGGCACCCTCAGCTGCTGGGGACAGGTTCATCCCCCCTCTTCTTGCATGAGGTTCTAAGGGGAGCCCCCGGACAGTCTGAAACCTCCTGGGGGTCAGATGGACAGCAGGAGGAGGAGACAGAAGAGGGGGAAGAAAGGTGAAAACCCTGCAGCAGGGTGAGCAGGAGCACCCACTGAAAGCCCCGGCCAGCACAAGGGCTGAGTACCCACACACCCGGTAAAATCCAGCTGGAAGCACCCAGGGAATGGTGATGAGGAGGGAGAGGGAGGAAGGCAGTGCCTGTCTGAACAGATCTGATCAGAGATACTCTCACGCCTCAACATTTAAAAGCATCCAGGATGCTCTGGGAAAGGTGCAGCAGCTCTGAGAGCAGGGCCCAGGCTCCACATCTGTACACCTCCCCATTTCCACATCTCCCCGTTTCCACTCCCCCAGCCCCTCTCAGGCAGGGACAGACCCCAGGGTGCCACTGTCACCCTCCCACCCTGCCCCTGGTAAGAGCAAAGCACCCACCTGTTATTCTCTGGTCGGCGCGGTGCCTCCACAGCAGGAACAGGCAGCCCTCGCTGCAGCCCTCTCATCCGAGGGGGATTAGGGCTGCGTTAGGGATTTAATGCCACTGCCGGGGCTTTTCTGGGTCGGTGACATGGTTTGTGAGGCGCTGATTAGTGCGCGTCGTTAGCGCAGCACGGATAATTAACACAGCCTGTGCCACAGGCCATCGAGAGCTCCTGCACCATCGCCCTCACCGGGGGCACGGGGCACAAGCCCTGGCCTCCTGCGGGGTGTGGGCAGCAGAGCAGCTGTCTGGGGTCACAGAGCTGAAATCCCTGCCCTGAGGAAGCAAATCCAGGGGTTAGAGATGGAGTTTTCTCGCTGCAGTGCTGGAATTAACCCCTGAATGCACAGGGAGAGCTCCTCCAGCCCTCTGGCCGTACTGGGAGAAGCCCAGCAGGCTGCTGGCCCCTCCCTGCTGCCCGGTTCCATCATCCCGCCTGTGCCACGATGGGTTTGGGGAGCCCAAGGGACATACCATACATCCATCCACAGCAGGAAGCAGTGCAGCACAGTGACATGCCCACGGTGTGGACCAACAGCATCACCACGGTCACCCCAGGGAGGTGATCCCGGGGACTCCATCACCTCCCAGCTTTGAGTGCATCTATCATCTACCACTGGATAAACCCAGAACTTCCACTCTGGGCTGGAGGCTGCGCTGGGCAACCTGAGGCTGCTCAGAGCAGGTGCTTGGCATCGTGTGAGTTAATATGGAAACAGTTTGGGGAGTATGGAGCAATCACTGCTGCATTCCCACGGGGGAGAGGGGGCTTGGTGCTCCAGAGGGAAGCTGCAGCCAGAGGAGCAGCTCTGGGGAAGCCCATCTTGTGCCCAGGCAGCTCATTCCAGCACAAGCACCCAAAGGGCTCCAAATAAACCAACTCCACTAGGCAGATGCCACTCAGAGTCCCCAGGAGCCCAGAGTGGCTGAAGGGAGAGGCCAGAGGTTCCCTGAGCTGCTGGCACAGGGCACAGGGTCACCCCAGAAGTGCTGCTCAGCCAGAGCACAGCCCTGGAGGGATCCACAGGGAGAAATCCTGCTGGGACTGGAGGATGCAGCCTCTGGGATGCTGCTGGGTGTCCTGGAGGGGCTAAACTAGACAGCCTGGGAGCCCTTTCCTGGAGGGGAGGCAGCACATGCTGCTGTCCACCTCACTCTGGCTCCAGCTCTGTTTCACACTCTTGGAAGCTCTCCTGGCAGGCCTGGAGGATGGAGGGTGCTCTGGGCTGATGTCTCAGGTGCTGCTGCTCCAGGCAGGTTCATTCCCATGGGAAAGGAAAAGCTGGGTGGAAAATCAGCCTGCCTCAAATCAGGTGCATCCCTGCAGGACAGGCTGGGGTGTCCAGCAGTGCCTCTCAAGGGCAGGTGAGTCCTCTGTCCCTGGAACTGCCTGCTCCAGGCAGTCCCTTCTCACCAAATCCTGATGGAGCCACATCTCCCACCCAGCACCCCTGCTCCACTCACCCTTCCTTGTCTGGGCTGCACTGGCCTGGCAGAGCCCTCCTGCACCCCTGCTCCTCCAAAGGCTCAAGGGAAAACACAAACTAATCCAGGAATGACACAGGCAAGCCCAGGCCCTGCTGCTCTCCAAGCTCCCATTCCTTGAGGAAGCACAAAGCTCAGCTGGAGCATCCCCATTCCCATTAAAAACCTATTTCCATCACCACCCACAGCCCTGTGAGCTCTTCCCGACACCCAAACTGGTTTCCTCAGCACATCCACACATCCCTCCTGCCTGCTGTCTCCTGCTGAATGATGAGACAGAGCTTTCCCCACTCTTGGATGAATCTACACAACTCGGCACGCTGCTCCGGATCCTCTGGGCCTCTCATCCTGGAAATTTGTTGCTTCTTATTTTCACACACCTCCCACTCCTCCCCCCATGGCAGATTGTGCCTTGGCTTCCCGTGTCTGCTGCCCAGCCCTGCTGACACCGGGCTCCTCCATCCCAGAGAGCCTGGGCTCTGCCTGGTGAGATTCCAACCGGGAGCAGAGCCAACAGGAGGCTCACGGAGCTCTGGGCTTCAGTTTAAGCCCTGCAACAGCCAGTCTGAAACCCAGCACGTCTGAAATCCTCACCTGTGACACAACAGCCCCGCACATCCTGCTGTGCCTCTGCCAAACCTTTCCCTGTCACTCCCAGCACCACCGGCCCAGGGATGCTCCCAGCCTCTGGAGAGGAGCACCCAGTGCCAGCCCTGGCAGCACCCAGGGCACAAAGGGAAGGTCACCTTTCCAGCAAAGTTCTGGCATTTCCATCTCTATTTATTTCCTGTGCCTGCTGCGCTCCCCGCGGCTCCGGGGCCATTTACATAATCGGATCAGAGGCGGCTGCACAGGAACTGCATGCGCCAGCCCCAGCGTTCCCAGCCCTTCTTCCTGGAGCACCTTTCTCTTCCCTGGAGCACCTATTCCTTCCCTGGAGCACCCAGCCCTTCTTCCCAGGAGCACCTTTCCCTTCCCTGAAGCACCTATTCCTTCCCTGGAGCACCCATGCCTTCCCTGGAGCATCCATCACTCCCCCAGAGCACCCATCCCTTCTTCCCAGGAGCACCCATTTCTTCCCAGGAGCACCCATTCCTTCACTGGAGGATCAATCCCTTCCCCAGAGCACCCATCCCCTCTTCCCAGGAGCATCCATCCCTTCTTCCCAGGAGAACCTATCCCTTCTCTACAGCACTCATCCTTTCTCCCCCTAGCACTCCTCCCTTTCCTGAAGCACTCATCCCTTCTTCCCTGGAACACTCAATCCTTCCCTGGAGCATTCACCCCTCCCCAAAGCACCCAGCCCTTCTTCCCAGGAGCACTTTCCCTTTCCCAGAGCACCCAGCCCTTCTTCCCAGGAGCATCCCCCCCTTCTGCTCACAGCCAGAGCTCACAGATCCATACCCACTTCCATGGAACAGATCCATGAGGTTGGTGCTGCAGCCAGGGCAGAGCCTAGACACAGAGCACCCATGGGGCAGCACCAGCCCAACTGCTGCCAGCTGGGATCTCTCCAGGAAAAACCTGGCCAGCAAGGATGCTTTAATTCCTCCTGCAAGGAACTCCAGGCCTGGCAAAAGCACCCTGTGCTCCCATGGGATATGTGCTGGGGGATGGAGGTGGGCACAAGCACGGTGTGTTTTTACCAGGAAGCTCCACATGCTTCCCTGGAGCAATGTCTCATGTTCTACACAGAAGATTTCAGGACCTTTGCACTGCACAGAGTTCCCCCCATCCCCCACAAGAGGCTCCTGGCAGCTCCAGAAGGCATCTACAAATCTAAAAGGAGAAATCAAGGCACAGAAAAGGATCCATACTGGAAAAGGTGACAATGTGGCTGGGAGCCACCAGTCCCTGTGACAGGGGTCAGGCTGGTCCCCTCCTTCCTGGTCCCCCCTTCACTGCATGTCCCTCTCCTGCCTTTCTAACCCAGCCCCTCGAAGTGTCCCCCTGCTCACAGCTCCATCACCTCCTCCCAAAACAACCAGCTCAGCAGGGCTCTGGGAGAGCCACAACCTCTTCCAGAGCTGCCACACTGC
This sequence comes from Sitta carolinensis, assembly GCA_032173965.1. NCBI lineage: Eukaryota > Metazoa > Chordata > Aves > Passeriformes > Sittidae > Sitta > Sitta carolinensis. The sequence goes on along the minus strand of CM063296.1, from coordinate 12,865,998 downwards.
TCCCACCCTGCCCCTTCCAGGGCACAGCCTTTCCCTCGGGCATCTCCCCAGGATGCCCATCCAGAGCCCAAGTACCAAAGGACGCTGCTGGAAACAGATCCACCCCCCCAGCCCCTCTTACCTGCTTGGGATTTTGGACAAGCCACGATCCTGCTGTTTTATCCTGGCACAATGGTTTTTGTGGAATTTCCCACCCTCCAGACAGCCTTGCTCCAGCTTTTATCACGCTGCAACCACCACAACCTCCTCCTCCTCTCTGGGCTGGACACAGCAAGTACTGCTCTGCTCATCCCTTCCCAAAGGGTGCTGGAGAATCCTCTCCCTGGCAGTTCCCTGCCCACATCCCATTGCTGTTCTGCCTCCTGAGAGCAAACCTGGGCAGCACCAAGGGTTTGCTGGCACCTCCCACCACACTGCCAACCCCATTCCCAAAACTTGCACAAACGCTCCGTGGGGAGAGTGCTGCACAAGCATCCCCAAACTGCTCTGAAACACAAAAGAGAGACTCAGGAAGCCCTTTCCTCCCCGTGGCTACAGAATCCTGGGAGTGGGAATGGGGAGGGTGCTGTGACAGTGGGGCTCTGAGCTCCTGCTGCTGTTCCTGCTGGGAATTATTGTTATTTTTTAAAGCCCACATCAAACACCACCCAACATCCTTCTGCTCAGGGCTGGGACAGCACAGCATCAGCACTACTCCATCCACAATTCCCTGAGCTCTGTCATCATGTATTATTCCAGCCCGATGAAGCTTTGGGATTGTTTTGGTTTTTTTAATTTCCTTTAAATATTTGATTCAGTTTTGCTCTCTCTCAGAGCTCCCCAGGGCCAGGCTCTCCAGGAAGGGCTGTCTCACTCCGATGGAGGCAGAGCCACACTCCAAACAGGAGCTGTCTCCACAAAACAGCTGGAAAGCCCCATGAGGCTGCACGAGGCAGGAGTCTGACCTCCGACAACCCGGCTGGGAGAGCAGAGCCAGCACGGGGTTAAATCCCACAGCCCTGTGGAGCACCACCTGCTCCACTGAGGATGTGAGGGATGAGGGGTCTCAACCTGCAGTGGGGAGAGGGCTCTGAAGAGCTGTGCCAGGCAGAATTCCACCTATGGAGCAGGAGAAAGCCCCTCAGCATTCCCAACATCCACGTTTCCAGCTTTACAAAAATGACCCCATTACACGGAGCAGGCTGTAAGGACGTAGCAGACCTGTGTCTCAGTGGGGTCCACATCCATGCCCTCTTCCCAGCTGCATCCCCCCAGCTCCCCACGCCCCTCGCCGCGGTGCCGAGCCCCGCGGTAACACGAGCCAAGCCACGGGGAGCAGACAGGGAGGGCAGAGGATGGAGGAGGAGGAGGAGGAGGAGGGTCAGGAGAAGCAGCACTCACGTTGATCATAGCATTGGAGGTGATGCGGAAGAGCGTGGCGCGCTCGTTCACCGCCTTGATCTTCTCGCCGCTGTCTGCCGGCAGGCGCAGGTTCTCCAGCTCGCTGAGCGAGCGCTGCAGGGCCGCGCCGTGCTTGGCGATCAGCTCATTGCAGGTGCTCAGGTCCTCCAGCTTGCTCGACAGGGTCTTCAGGGGGCCGTGCAGCTCGCTCTTGTCTGACTGCGAGGCGGGCTCCTCGTCACCCGAGTCATCTGCACAGGAGGGAGGGAGGGAGGGAGAGAGCAGTGTTCCCATGGTGACCGCGGGCAGGGACCGGGACCCGCGCCTCCTGCCAGCGCCCGCCCGGGGGTCGCCCAGCCTGGCTGGGGGGGCACCCAGAGCCAGGAGCAGCTGCTCCCGGGGCTGTCACCCACATCTGGTCCCGGGCTGGGGGCCACACACTAAACCTGCCCTTCCCAGGCTCGCCCTTCAGGGTCGATCCACCCTGCACTGGGGTCTCTGCTTGGAGCAGGGTGCACTGTGTCAACGGAGGGAAAAGTCACAGAGACACCAAGGAAAGTGACACCAAGGAAAGTGACACTTTACCCAAAACTGCCACCACGTCTTCAGAAGGCAGAAAACTCCACGATCAGCACCTCAGCTACAGCAAAAACTCCTGCAACTCCAGAACACTTAAAACCAGGAAACTAACCCAAATCTGATCAGTGGGGGTAACAGAGCATTTCTGATCACCCCACTGCTCCCCCAGGAATGAAGGTGCTGCCAAGAGGCAGCAGCACCCACAGCAAACACAAAGAGAGAGAAGCAGGTCCTGGGCAGGGGCTGTGCCCCATCCTTATCCTCCAAAGTTTAGCCAAGGGTTTTCCAGGTGCTCCCAAAACCCACTGAGGCAGCAGAGCAGGGAGCTGCTCCTGTATCTCCCCTCCCTCAATCTTCTGTTTCTGGATTTCAGAGAGATGGGCACCAGCTGCAGCGTCTCTGCCAGGTCTGGGGGAGTTGGGGGACTGAGAACATTCTCCAAACGATCCAGGCACAGAGCTCAGGGAGGGCTCTGGTGTAACGGGGGAGCAGCACATTCCCTCTCAGGGCTGCCAGGAAAGAAGGAAACCCGTGATTCCCTGGCAGGTGGGTGTTTGGCTGCTATTCCTGGCTCATTGATAGGAGCTCTGGAAATGCTGTGGGTACTGGGAGTGGTGTTCTGGCACTGCTCAGACTGAATCCACAATAAGGAAACCAGAGGAAGAGCACCCTTTGATTACTGTGATCCAAAGGCTAGGATCTGGATAAATGTGACAGGATCATGAACCCGGACTGGAAGCAGGAGCAGAGCACAGTGTCACAGCAGGACTCATGGTGAACCTCCCCAGAATGGATGTGAAGGGACAGGAGGCACAGCTCAGGGACAGTGCTGATCCTCCACAGCAGGATCAACCTCACTGCCCAAGGACAATGGGAGAAAATCCAAGGGAAACAGGGCATGGACCAAACCCCAAGCAGCTCCTGAAGCACCAGGACAGCATCTCCCAGTGCCACCACTTGGTCCCTCTGCCACCCAGGAGACAAACAGGAGCAGCAGCTGTTGGAGCCAGGAGAGGGAGCGGCCACCAAGGACAGTCAGAGCACCCAGGGGAAAGCAGTGAGAGCTTCCCAAGGAAGGTGAGCTGCCAGCTCAGGTGTCTGGGAGCTGGACAGCTTCCACAGACAGGCTGGGGAGCTGCTGAGCCTGGGCAGGGGACAGGACCAGAGGTTTGAAAACACACCCGGAGTCAGGGAAATCTCCAGAAGAGCTGGGAGGGGAAGAGGAATAGGAATAAGCAGGATTCCAAGGACTCCAGGAGGGTGAAGAGAAGCACCACAGCAATAGCACAGGCTCACACCACAGGACAACTCCAAAACACCTGGCCAGAAAATCAAAGCCACTTTTCTACCAGTATAGAAAACAACCTCAAAGTCCATTTTCTGATACAAAAATTTCAAGTATTCCCACAGTGCCTTGAACACTGGGCCACGTGAAAGGTCTCCAGCAGTGTGGGCACATTCCCTGGGCCTGGATGCTGTCTGTGCACCTGTCCTGAGCTGGTGCTTCCAAGGACAGAGCATTCCATACCCTGGACACCACTGGGAGAGGGACACCAGGCTGCTCCTGCTGCTCTGAGCCATGCCCTGGGCCTTTCCAGGGCAGGCTCTGGCCTCCTTCACCATCTCTCTCTCCAGGTGAGACACTGCGCTCTTCCCTCCAGCATCCTGGCAGCCTCTGCAGGCTGTGCCAGCTCCTCCACAGCTCTGGGATCTGATCACTAATGAGGCTGCACTTTAATAGCCAATTTATAATGAAGTCCCATGTTTTATAAAGCTCCCAGGAGCAGAAGCCAACCCTGCTGGCTCAGCTACTATTGCCAATGGGAGCCTGAACATGTCAAAACCCACCTCTGAGGGACTCCAGGGGACAATCCAAATTTCCCAATTTTCTGTTTGCAGACATCAAAAATAATTCATAAAGACAATTTTATCTGCTTACAAGCGCTGCAAATATTGTGCCAAGCAAGAGAAAGTGCCTCTCTGTCCATCCCCAGGCAGCATTTAACTCCCAAATCCCTCCTTTTAATTTTTCCCCCATCCTGCCTTATACAAAATGCTGCCCAAAGTCCTGGCTCCCGTGGACTGACAGTGCTCTGGGACTTCCAGAGCAACGCCAGCATCACCTTGCCCAGGTGCAATCCCAGATCACAGCTGGGGGATTTTTCACAGAATCACAGAATGCCCTGAGTTGGGAGTGACCCACAAGGATCACCCAGAGCCCCCAACACCCCCACCCTGTCCATCCCTGGGCGCTGCCCAAAGGCTCCTGGAGCTCTGGCAGCCTTGGGGCCGTGCCCACTCCCTGGGCAGTGCCAGCACAGGGATGGCAGAGCACGGGGAGGGCTGGGCTCTGCTCTGTGCCAGGACATTATTTCCTGCCCATTGATCGAGGCTGTGGGAACAATCCCTGCCCAAGTGCTCAGCTTGAGGCAGGAACACAGCATGGCCCAATTTTTATCGCTGTGCAGAATTATATAAACGCCTCAAAGGTCAGGAAAAGGAGGAAGGAACCTGGGTCAGACCAGTGATGCTGCTCATTCCAGCTGAGCTGGCTGAGCTGAGCATCCCTCACCAGCTCCTGCTGTCCCAAAGCTGCTGCTGTGGGATGCTGGAATGCTGGCAGGGCAGGCAGCAGGATCCTACCTTCCTCCTCCTGCCTGGGCAACTGCAGTCACAGAATGATGGGATGGTTTGGGTTGGGACCCTAAAGCTCACCTCCATCTTCTTGACATGGGCAGGGACATCTTCCACTAGAGGAGGAACCAATTAATAATGTATATATATAATTAATTATATCGTATTTATATATATATATATATATATATATCTCAAGCAACATAATTCATTGCAATTATCTCCAATCAAAGCATGGGAAGAAGGAAATCCAATGTCACAGCTACAGTCAAATAAATCAGAATAACTGAAAGCAGAAATGATCACACAGAGCACCCAAACCTCCTCACTGTCACTCCACCAAGGTGGAGCTCTGACACCTTTCTCCTGCTCCTGAAGGTGCTTCCACCTTTCTCCTGAGAGCTCCTGGGAAAGCTGACCAAATCCCAAATCCACAGAAACATGAATCCTCCTGTTTCCAGCAGCAAGCAGCAGCCACTCAGATCTGTGCCAGCTTTGGAGCAGCAGCCCCAGAGCCCAGTGGAGGAGCCCTGCTCCCACCAGGCCATCCCCACCAGCTCTCCAGCTGCTGGTGGCTCCAGCAGGACAAACTGCCACGGGAATGCTGTGACACAGCATGGGACAGGAGGGCTGGGCTGGGCATCCCCTTCTTCCCTCATCAGGGCTGGTCTCAGGGAAGCTGCTTGGAATCACAGCATCATTTAGGCTGGAAGAGACCTCCAAGAGCATCACGTCCAACCTTTGACCAACCTTTGCACAGGAGACACCAATTCCTGTAGTTACAGCTGAAGATTATCATGAAGGGCTGGAGGAGAGAGCTGCAGAAATGTTCATCCTGTTGCTGAGGATGAAGGATTCACTCACCCAGGAAGGTGAAAGAGCAGCAAGCCTCTGCCTGGAGGTCATTGCTTGGAGCCCAGCCAAACACCACAGCTTTGAGGATCCTGCCCTTATTCCAGCTTTTGTATCAGCTCAGACAAGGAAAAAAATGATTTGGCTTGGCTAAGGCTGGGAAAACACCCTGAAGGTCAGGAAATACCCACACAGAGTCTATCCAGGGCTCCCCATTCAGGAGGGAGCACAGGGGATTTGCAGAAGCTGAAGTGCAGCAGGCCCAGCAAGATCTCAGCACTTGGACTTCTACCCGGACAGGGGGTTCCTAACTGCACCCACTCAGGGTCACAGAACCACCTAGAATCTGCAAAAACACAGATTCCTAAATACCTGGGAGGATTTAGGAGAGGGAAGAGGGAAAGAGGGGAAATGCAACTCCCACAGGGTGATGGTGAGGGACACCCAGCGAATCCGACTGAAACATTTTCCAGTACAGCCCAGAAGGAGTTTCAGTGATGGCTTTGAAGGGGATTCCAAACATGCAGGGAATGAGGAGGAACCAGAAAAGGGAAGGTGAGGACTGGCTGAGGTGGAGGATGCTCAGGGACTGGAGCATGTGCAAGGCAGGGCACGGGGCTGGGGAAGGGAATGGAGCCCCAGCAGGGGCTGAGGGAGCTGGGAAAGGGGCTCAGCCTGGAGCACAGGAGGCTCAGGGGGGCCCTGCTGGCTCTGCACAACTCCTGACAGGAGGGGGCAGCTGGGGGGGTCGGGCTCTGGGAACAGGGACAGGCACAGGAGGAGAGGGAATGGCCTCAGGCTGGGCCAGGGCAGGGGGGAATTTGGGAACATTTCTCCATGGAAAGGGTGGGCAGGATGGCACAGCTGCCCAGGGCAGGGGGGGGATCCCCATCCCTGGAGGGGTTTAACAGCCATGTGGATGTGGCACTTGGGGACAGGGCTCAGTGGCGACCTTGGCAGTGCTAGGAGTGGTTGGACTTGATGCTCTCAGGGAACTTTTCCAACCTCAGTTATTCTGGGACTCTATTCCAATGCTCTGTGCTCCTTGTCTCTGGATACTGCCCTCACTGCTTTCCCCCAGTTTGGTCCTTTTGGATCCTCAGCTCCCAGAGGCTCCTAAATCCCATTAAACCTCAAACCAACACCCCCCACAGGGCAGGGCCAAAGTGGATTGGGACCATACCTGGGAACAGCAAAAAGCCCTGCAGGAGCCTGGAAGGCCTCCCTGCTCCTCCACACAGGGAGATCTTCCAAGGACACAGAGAGTGCTTTAATCCATGGTTTCCAGCCCCCAGCACACCCTGTCCCTGCAGAGGGAAGGGCTCAGAGATGGATGGATCCCCTCTATCTATGCAGGACAACTGTGGTGCTCCCACCTGACCCTCATCCCTCGTGGTGCTCCAGCTTTGCCATCCATGGAATAAAGCTCCTCCCCAGAGCAGCAAACCCTCAGGGGGTGGCAGAGGGGCTCCCAGTCCCACACTGGGATGCAGGTGGCCCTGGATCTCCTCAGGAAGCAGCACATCCCTAGCTCAGGAGCTTCACCCCGGCTAACCCTGCTCCTCCTCAGCTCACCCTGCTCCTCCTCCTGCTCGAAATGAAAGGCAGACATTCATCAGGAATTCCTGTCGCTCTTCCCCAGGGGACAAAAGCTCCTCAAGAAAACAAACATGAAAGGCTGGCAGGAAAAATCTGACAACAAATTGCCAGGTTCCTCTGGCTCCTGTGCTGTGAATGAGGCAGCCCAGCCTCCACAGCACCCTCCTGAAGATTCCTGCATTCCCAGTGTGCTCTGGAGATTGCCCTGAGCTTGCCAGTGGCACAGAGGGACTATCCATGATTTGAGTTCATCCCCCTCTCCGTCCTGCAGCCAAGCTTTGCCCTGGCCTTGTGCAGGGCTTGGTGCCAACACCTCCAAATCCACCAAACCAGCGGATTTGGGCTGAGCAGGGTGTGAGCGGCCACTGCCACCCAACTGTAACCCCACCCCACTTCCCCGTGCCACGACACAAGTGTGGCACAGCAGGGCTGGCCCCAGGCACTGCGGTAACCCACATAAGACCCTCCTCCTCCTCCTTTTCCTCTTCCCCCCCTCGCTCGGGAAAGGCTCTGCGAATGCAGCTGCTGCTCCCTGCTCTCCTCACCATGCACTCGGGGAACATCTGCAAGCACGGGCTCAAATCCCAGAGACACAAACCACAGCAGTTTCTCACAAATCCCCTCTCCAGGAACACTCCAGGCTGGTATTTCACCCTCCAGCCCCAAACCCGAGTGCTCCCCCAGCCCATCCCCGGGCTGTGTTTGGGCTCGGGAGCAGCTCTGGCGGGGCGGGCCGGTTTGGTTTGTAGGGCACGGGCACGCAGTGTTGCTATAGGAACAGGCAGCCTCACCGTAAGCTGGGGAGATTATTTTTGGAGCTGTGATGCAATTTAATCTATGGAAAATGGATCGGCAGGCTTCGGCCATAAGCCTCCTCGGGTTTGTTTCTCAGCCCAGAGAACACAAACCTCAGTGCCTGGAGCAGCATCCCGCCAGAGCCACCAAGGCAGAGCTCCCTGTCCACCCCCTCTTTCCATCTTGAAATCTCCTCTCAGATAAATGTTTACCATTGCCTGCAATTTCTCCAGAGCTGGTGGAGAAGGCACACCACCAGAGAACGCCCATGCTGTGGGGACACCCTGTGCAGTCCACGGCGATCCAGGGACAGGGATCCCACGGGAGGCACTGGATGCTGAGCTCCCACCCCAAAGCCATCGGGGAGCAATCCCAGCGAGCTGCTGCTCACAGCTGGGCTGTTCCAGGGCTGCCCGTGGATCAGCAGAGCTGGGAAGAGCCTTTTCAGGGATAAATCAGGAGAAGGAGAAGGGATTTAAGGGTTCAGCATTTTTTGTTCCAAAATTCCCAAACTGCATCCAGAGTCTGGCTGTGGTGTCTCCAGCCCAAAGCACCACAGCTCTTCAGCCCCAGACCACGGCTGGGGCAGGCAGTTCACCCCTGCTTATCTTCCTCTCCAAGTCCAGCACAGCTCTCCTCACCCTACATCCCTCACCCTCCTCCATCCCTCACCTTCCCTCTTCCGTGAGTGGAAAACTTTCCTTTCCCAAGTATCCTCATTTTCAGCAGCAGTCCTCATCCTTCCTACATCACCTTGAATCTCTCCCCAATCCTCCTGCAACCCTGAGCTGCTTTCCTACCACTCCATGGGAGCCTCCCAAAGGCAGGACTGGCCCTGTGCTGGAAATTAAACCCAGCTTCCTCCTGGAGGCAGCTGGAATGAGCTGATGGGGGGTTGGAAGTGCGGGATCAATCCTGCAGGGGGAAGCTGAGCCAGCACACAGATCCCTGAGTGCTGTCCACAGGGAAAGCTCTGATGGGATAGAAGGAACGCTGATGATTTAATTCAAACAGCATTCCTGGGTTGCCCCAAAGCCACCAGAGACCACAGCAGAGACAGTGGGGCACCTCAGCAGCTGATTCCCTACCGGCAGCAGGACCTGCACATCTGCCAGAGGAGCAAAGGAGTCCCAACCCTGGCTGTTACCAACCCCTGGAACAAGCTGCCCTCGGGTGTCCAGATGGTCCAACCACCAGCATTGCATGGAACAGGCCTCCCTTCCCACTTCCACCTCTTGTGCATTTTTCCCACACTTGTCTGGGAGTTTTTGGATCTGAAAGTATGAAAAGTATCCCACTGACTGGGAAAAGCCTTTTCTCCTCCCACAGAGCAGAGGATGTCCATGAGGATCAGGCAGCAGCAAATCCTGCAGCAATCCCAACCAAAACTCCAGGCTCTTTCTCCTCACAGTAAATCCACAGAAATCAATCCCACCTCCTTTCCAGTGTCCCCGTTTATCCCATCAAGCATGGGTATGATTCAGAATCAGCAGCCCTTCCTGTGTGGAATTATCCGGATCTCTGGGATACACTGCTCACCCGTCATTCCTGAAACAGAGCAATTTCCACCCTGGCACTGGCAGATACAGCTGCTTTCATCACTTTTAATCGCTATGAATATTAAATGGAGCAGGGATCTATATTTAATAGCCTGGCCCTGCTGCTAGGGAGATGGATGAGGTTTATAGCAGCTGCAGGAACAGGTGGAATTTTGGTGGTTAGAAAGAATTACGCTGCGAATTAATAATCAAAATAGTAGGGAAAAAATCATTCATAAATCATTCCAAATCTGGGTGATCGCTCAGCAATTACCACCAACCTGGCAGGGCTGCTGCTTCTCCCTGCTAATGCACAGGGAAAGCTGCACAGGCAAGTGGGAGCCTAAAAATAGGGAAAATTGGTTGCTTGTGACAAGCAGGGACATATCCTGAGGTCACATTCAGGGGAGCAGGAGGGGAGGGCCCACCTGGTGATGGGGATCCAGAGAGATCAAAGGCCACTGCTCCTAGGGGTGCTCACCTGGAGAGGAGGAGGCTCCAGGGAGAGCTCAGAGCCCCTGCCAGGGCCTAAAGGGGCTCCAAGAGAGCTGGAGAGGGACTGGGGACAAGGGATGGAGGGACAGCACACAGGGAATGGCTTCCACTGCCAGAGGGCAGGGCTGGCTGGGATATTGGGCAGGAATTGTTCCCTGGGAGGGTGGGCAGGCCCTGGCACAGGGTGCCCAGAGCAGCTGGGGCTGCCTCTGGATCCCTGGTAGTGCCCAAGGCCAGGCTGGACACTGGGGCTGGGAGCAGCCTGGGACAGTGGGAGGGGTCCCTGCCCATGGCAGGGGTAGAAGGAGATGGGCTTTAAGGCCATCCCACACAAACCATTCCATGAAAACAAGCAGGATATAGAAATGGGCAGTGGGAAAGCACAAAGCATCTCCATTCCCATCACTACAGCATTCCCAGCCTGGCTATTGAACATTTTATTGCTGCAATTACAAAATGATGATGTTCCTGGTCAATAATCCTGAGCAGCACAGGCTGCACTCTGTCTGGACTGCAGTCATGCACCTCCCAGCACAATTGGGATTTTCCCAACACCCAAACACCTGAACAACCCCAGTAAGTTAAAATTCAGGCTACAGGGCCACACAAATTGAGTTTAAAACACACCAAAAGGCAGGGTTTAAACTACAAACAAGATGGACACTCTGAAGAAATGGAGATGAAATGCAGGACACAATCAATCCAAGGCATCAGTGGAGAGACCCAACCCAACAGGCAGCCCTGAGAGCCACTGGTCATGGCTCCTTCTAAACCCATAGTTTCCAATGGAACTTGGAAAAGTAAGCTAAAAGAGCACATGAATATAGGGTTATAGGAACAGAGAAGGCAAATATGTGACATGAGGTGACTTCTGCTAAGCCCTCACCAGCCCATGGCCGGTTTGGGATCCTGCACTCCCAGAGTGCCCCAGGAAAGGCCACCCAGATGGCACTGGGGCTGGGAAACACATCCCAAAGGGACAGTGACTGGGAGGACAGGGTTGGGCAAAAGGGGGAGAAGTCAACTGGAGACATTTTGACAATCCACAAGGAACAACTCAAGATACTCAGAAAGCAAAGCTGGAAAACGGAGCAGCTACGGAGGGGGAGCTGTGACACACAGAGCCCTGAGGGGAGGAGAGCAGTGTCCACTGGAGGGGCTGGGGAAGGGAATGGAGCCCCAGCAGGGGCTGAGGGAGCTGGGAAAGGGGCTCAGCCTGGAGCACAGGAGGCTCAGGGGGGCCCTGCTGGCTCTGCACAACTCCTGACAGGAGGGGGCAGCTGGGGGGGTCGGGCTCTGGGAACAGGGACAGGCACAGGAGGAGAGGGAACGGCCTCAGGCTGGGCCAGGGCAGGGGCAGGAGGGAATTTGGGAACATTTCTCCATGGAAAGGGTGGGCAGGATGGCACAGCTGCCCAGGTGGAGTCCCCATCCCTGGAGGGGTTTAACAGCCATGTGGATGCGGTACTTGGGGACAGGGCTCAGTGGTGGCCTTGGCAATCCTAGGGGAACAGTTGGACTTGATGCTCTCAGGGGGCTTTTCCAACCTAAAAACTACTCTGTAATTCTAGAAATACCTATATATATATATATATATATATACATATATATACGTATGTATGTATGTGGGCTGAAACACAGGCAGGCATCAGTACTGCTTCCACAAGTCCTTCCAGTGGATTTCTTCACAATCTTTCCAAAACTCTTCTCAGGAAGAGCCAAGAGAGCTTTGCAAGATGCCACTTTGCTGTCTTTTGGAGGAGGTGGAGGATTGGTGGTTGTTTTTTCACTCTGCCTTTTGACTACAACACTCTGCTCCCTATTTCCACCAGGATCAGAGGTTGGGGAGCCCTAAGGAGAAGTGTGGATCTGGCCCTGAAACCTTCTGAACAGGAATCTCAGAGAATGAGGGGCAGAGCTGGCAGGGAACAGGGGAGGAGGTAAAACGAACCCAGCTGATGCTTTTGTGGGAGCACTGGAGAGTCACAGTCAGTCCTGCTGGACATGGCCAAATGTCCCTGCTGTCCCCTGTGGGCACTTCTGAATAGCAGTGGGCAAAAACATGGATTGGAAGGAGTGATTATAGGGAAATAACAGCAGATAACTGGGGACTCAGCAGCACAGCTCATAGCCAGGAGAAAAAATAAAAAAAAAATTAAAATAATGGCTTGATAAATATGGAAAGTTTTTCATTCTCCAGCTCAGAACAGCAGCCTCACATGAAGTGCTGAACTCCAGGAGCAGTTTGGGTGCAGAGCTGGGGCCAGGGACAGTGACTGACTCTTGTCACACCTGGAAAATGCTTCCCTGGCAGGAATCCCTGCCCTACTGGCAGCAGGCAAGCACACAGCCCCAGTGCCTGCAGCATCACCTCCAGCTCCTCATTTCCTCTGCAAGCCCAAGACGTGTCCAGGGATCCCAGCAGGACCTGCCAGTGCCTAAAGGGGCTCCAGGAGAGCTGGGGAAGGACTGGGGACAAGGGATGGAGGGCCAGCACACAGGGAATGGCTCCCACTGCCAGAGGGCAGGGATAGATGGGATATTGGGCAGGAGTTGTTCCCTGGGAGGGTGGGCAGGCCCTGGCACAGGGTGCCCAGAGCAGCTGTGGCTGCCCCTGGATCCCTGGCAGTGCCCCAGGCCAGGCTGGACACTGGGGCTGGGAGCACCCTGGGACAGTGGGAGGTGTTCCTGCCTATGGCAGGGGTGGCACTGGATGGGCTTTAAGGTCTCTTCCCATCCTGCCGATTCCATGACTCTGGGAGCTATGGTGACCTTGCAGAAGGCCCCATCACTCCAAAATCCTGCAGTCAGCCTGGATATCCAGTTACCCTCCCCACCAGCCCCTCCCAAGGCTGCCTGTGGAAGCATTTCTCATCCCTGGATAGATCCATGTCAGCAGGCACAGACCTCTGTGTCCCTTTCTGAGCCTCTGAAAGATCCACATCCAGCTGAACATCTCCCATTTGCCTTTCACCAAGCTGCCCTTGCTCTTATTTCTCTGCACCCTCTGAATTCACAGCCCACTCCTGATCTCAGACATCCCAGCAGGGAGGACTCGCCCTGCCTGCAGCTCCAGGAGCATCTCCAAGGGAGTATTTAGCCTGTGGACACAAGTGGCATCATAAATAATTCAGTCACTTGTTCTTGTCCAAAACACATCAGAAAATGCACAAAACTTGTTAATTAATTGTTTCTGTTCATTTAGTCACTGAATCCTCCAGGATCCAGTGATTACTACGGATTTGCATCACTCACCCAGACTGAAACGGAGCAGCTGCCACAGTCTGGTGGCACCACGAGCTTGGGGAGTCCCTGAGTCCTGAAGGGGTGACAGGCAGAGCAGGACACTGGGCCAGGCACAAGCAGCTTCCTTAGCCCGTAACAATCCCAGAAAAGGGCAGAAATAACTAAAATTCAAATATTGTGGAGGAAATGAGGTTTTTTCAGAGCAGAAACTCACAGAAGTGAGCACTGTCACAGGTGGGGGGTGACACCCTGTTCTTCCACAGACAACAGCAAACCCTGGCACACTGCTACTGAAACCATTGCAGGTCTTGGATGTCTCCTCCTGCATCACTGAACATCCATTTTTTATGATGCTTAATCACTTTCCAGCCCCAGGCCCATCTCCAATGTCAGCAGGGTGAGGAGGGGAGCTCACAGGTGGGCTGGCCTCTGCCCCTGATATCCATCAGGGAAGGAGCCTCGGGAAGCCAATGGCCTTGGAGAGCTCCCAGGAGCTCCCATCCCTGAGGGGAATGTCATCCTTGGTGCACCTAGGACCACTCCAGGGGGTCACCACAGGGAAGCTAGCCCAGGACTTGTTTATTTTATGTTTTTTTACCAGGAGTGTCTTTTATTTCTGGAAGTCTCCCATCAGCAGGGAACACACATCCTGCCCTAGGCCTCCTCCTGCTCACAGAGAGCAGAGGGAGATGTGCAAAGGACACCCCCACATCCCTGTCAGCTCCCTCCTTGCTCACTAACCCTGTCAACAAGAACATGGATGGCAAGGGCCCCACTCCCGGGAGAGGGAGCAGGGAAGGGACAGAGCTGTGATGACCCTGTCCCTGTCACACCCACGGCTGTGCAGGGTCACAGGGGAACAACAGCACCAGGACTGCAGCAGTGACAGGGCACTGGGACACGGGCAGCCCAGCCCAGCTGCTCAGAGACAGCACCTGAGCCTCCCAAACCCAGCAGCCAATGCATGTCCCCTGCCTGGGGCTCAGGGCTCAGCACATCCCTGCAGGCGCCGAGCTCTGCTCATGGCAGGCTTTGCAGGAGCACCCAGGCTGAGCTGGAGACACGGCCTGAGGGGCTCTGAAACCCTCCCGAGGCGCCAGGGCTCAGCTTACCCGGGGTAAGAGGATCCAGAGGGGTCAGGTATCCACCATGCTCCGACTGCTCAAGGTCAAGGCGTGCCAAAGGCACAGCAGAGACGTGCAGGACCAGAGAGTCCCCCCCTCTGCTCTGCTAAGAGGCTCAGGCTCAGGGAGGATGGAGCAGCCCCACAGAGGCATTCAGCTCACATCCCTGTGTGATTTCAGTCCTGCTCCCTCAGAACCCACAGGAAGGGAAAGCCTCCAAACCCACAAAGTCCAAGCTGTGCCAAATCCCCACCTTGTCACTAGTCCAGAGCACTGAGTGCCACATGAAGGCCTTCCTTAGACACCTCCAGAGATGAGGACTCCAAACCTCCTTGGGCAGCCCCTGCCAAGGCCTGACCACCCTTTCCACGGGGAAATTTTCCTGCCCCTGCCCTGGCCCAGCCTGAGGCCGTTCCTTCTCCTCCTGTGCCTGTCCCTGTTCCCAGAGCCCGACCCCCCTGCCTGCCCCCTCCTGTCAGGAGTTGTGCAGAGCCAGCAGGGCCCCCCTGAGCCTCCTGTGCTCCAGGCTGAGCCCCTTTCCCAGGTCCCTCAGCCCCTGCTGGGGCTCCATTCCCTTCCCCAGCCCCATGCCCTGCCCTGCACACACTCCAGCCCCTCCAGGGCTCTCCTGTCAGGAGGCTCCCAGAGCTGCCCCAGCACTGGAGGTGCCCCAGCAGTGCCAGCTCAGGGGCCAGCACTGCCCTGCTCCTGCTGCCACCCCAGGGCTGGCACAGCCCAGGTGCCCTTGGCCTCTTGCCCACCTGGGCACCCCAGGCTCGTGTCCAGACACTGGCACCGTCACCCCCAGGGCTTTTCCCACCATCAGCTTTGAGACCCTCTGTCCCCAGATCACCTCTCCTGCAAGGACAGGGGATTTCATGGATGTCACAGAATGACAGACCTGTCCCCAAGGCCAGGGCACAAAGTCACAGTTCCACTGCCTGTGGTGAGCCATGACCATCCCACATGGGCCCCATGCCTGGCACCCACCTCCTTTACAGCCAGGAAAAGCCCAAGCCTCCTCCTAGGCAGGCTCAGTTCCTTCTATGGGAGCACATGGAAATCCAGGTTTGATCCCTGCAGGAAGCAGCAGCACAGCAGCACTGGCTGCACTGACAGCTGCTCCAGCAGCAGGACACAGAGCAGGAAGGGCTGAGGCCAGGCCACGCTCTGCTCCCTACACAGCAGCTCCTGTCAATGATTTACTGCCAAAAGCTCCTGGAACAACCAATCCAATCCTGGAATGTCTCAGCAGCTCGACACAGAGAGGGAGAAGGGCACTCCACGCTGCACAGTCTCCCCAGGAAGTGCTGTGCTGGCTGTCAGTGCAGACAGATCAGGAAAAAAAAGGGAAAGAAATAAAGAAATCCACTCCTGCTGCAGCCAGAGCATCTGTTTGCAGAGCCGTTTGATGGAGCACGGAGTTCATCCCTTCCAATTCTATAGAGCATTCCTGGTCTCTAATTAACACCATTAGGCTGTCAGGATGGCCACTTCCTCCCTAATTACTGTGCTCTGTAATTAAGATACAGCTAATAAACTTCTGTTATTAGTGATTACTGCTGATCAGCTCCGAGGTGCAGAGCAGCCCCTGCCTTGTGCCCGCCCCAGGAGCCCCCAGGCAGTGCATCCATGTCACAGAATCCCAGGATTATTTGGGCTGGAAAAGCCCTTTAAGGCCATCGAGTCCAGCCATTAACCTCCAACATATCCAGACCCAACCCTAAACTGTGTCCCTGAACCATTTCCAAGGCACCTGCATATCCCTGGGATGTATCCTCTCCCAGCCAAGACACACGTGCTCACAGGCAGGAATCCACCTTCACAATTGCTAAAAATGAAAGGAAGCAGGGCAGAGAGGGCATCAGTTGGAAAGAAAAGAAACATTCCCTGCCCTCAGCACATGATCTGCTGCTTTGCTGAGCGCTGAGGGCTCCCTCCTGTGAAGGATGGGCTTGGCCAGCTCCAGGCACTGATGGCCCCAGGGACCCTCACTGCCCTAGGAGCTCATCCCAGTGAGAATCATGGAACAGAATCATGGAATACCCTGAGCTGACCCCCAGGGATCATCAGCCCAGCCCCTGTCCCTGCCCAGACCCCCCAACACCCCCCTGTCCATCCCTGGAGCTCTGGCAGCCTCGGGGCCGTGCCCATTCCCTGGGCAGCCTGGGCAGTGCCAGCACCCTCTGGGGGAAGAGCCTTGCCCTGAGCTCCAGCCTGAATTCCCCTGGCACAGCCCAGTGCACACAAGGACCTCCACATCCACCTCCCCCAGCCCTGGGGGTCAAGGGTAGTCAGGGGAGGGGGGGAGGTTTCCTTCCACTTCTGACCTGGACATCCCAGCTCACACTGAGCTCCCTGAGGTCCCACTTCTTGAAATTAAAGGATTCCACAACATGAAACATCTCCAAACATCTCGATGGACTTCCTTTACTGTTATTTCACCTGGAAAAACCATCCCCAGCAAAGGAAACCCATGTCAATGCACCCTGTGTGACCCAGGACTCAGCCACGGAGCATGCGGGCTTTACTGTAAAGGAGGTGAATCCACCAGCCCTGATTACAGACTTAAAGTGCTTTTCACATATAAATCAGCAGGCACAACTGCTAAATCTGCAACAAAACACCTCCAGTTCCCCAGCAGCTCCAGCCAAGGCACAGCCCCAGCCCAAACTCCAGACTCTTAACCCAGGAGCAGAATAACCAGGATGCAACTGATGGATTCAGCACCTCCTCATGACAAAACACTCAGGAAAAAGCTCCCCACATCAAGAAATTTCTAAACAAATCTGGAGAAAAGCTGAACCAACACATCTGCTTTGGGAGCAGGATACAGCCTGTCCATCATCAATCCTCCAGCAGCCACATGTGCTTGGTCCTCCTGGAAATTTAATCCAGCTCATTCCTGAGCAGACTTTAAACACCCATTTAAATGGTTCCTAGCTGGGCCATGAAATAAATACACTCTGCACGTCTGTGGGGAGAGAAATGCATTTTTCCATCTATTTTATGGCCCCCTCTGTGTGCTGAAGCCATGGGCCAGGTGCAGCCCAGGATCTGACATTCCTTTGAGGACAATTATCCAAGTCACCACCAAACATTAATGACATACTGCATTTGGGTATGGTAAGAAACTCAGCACCAAACACACAGCGTGGAGCTGGAGAGGGAAATTCCTGATGGAAATGCCCTCTGAAAGCAGGAACAGCACTGCTTCTACTGGCAAGAGCTTTGAGATCCTCAAAATTAACTAACGATAAGCTAATTAGCATTATCTGTAAGCTACCCATGGACCTTTCTATGCACTGCAAGTGAAGTGACTGCACTCCTCTTTCTCTGAAGACTCCAGCACCTCAGTCCTTCCTCCTTAATTTGGCCATGAACCCAAAACCCAAGAGCCCATCAGCTCTGACTGAACCAGATCAGCCCCTTAACACACAAACACAGAATAAAGCATCTCCTTAAATCCATCCTCACCCTCCTTTGTCTCTGTATAACCAAGAGAGCACTGGCACAATCTGTGCCATCCCCATCCCTGGCAGTGCCCAAGGCCAGGCTGGATGGGGCTTGGAGCACCCTGGGATAGTGGAAGTTGTCCCTCCCCAAGGCAGGGGGGCACTGGAGAAGCTTTAAGGACCCTTCCAACTCAATCATTCTGGAATATTGATTCGTTCAACCCAAAGATTCAATAATTGGGTTTATCTTAAAAGCACAAAAGGAATTCCTAAATCCACCCAAAGCCTCCAGGCTGAGCTCTTCTGTTCCCAAGGAATCTCCTGCTGAGCAGAGCCCGGCCCAGCTTTTCCCTGGGCTGCTCATTAAAATCATCAGCATTTTAAACATACTTCAGACAGCTCATTTTGAGGAGGTAAGTGGATTTAAGGACAAAATTTTGGTAGGAAAAAAAAAAATCACAGCATGAGGATTTCCAAATGAAAAGCAAAGCCTCCTAGGGACGTATTTTCCCCATCCAAAATATTGCATTTCCAATGGGGAATGTGCTTACCAGAGCGATGCTCTTTACACATCACAGTTTTTACAGTAAATTGGTTTTAAAAGCCAACATTTTCCCAGCTTTGGGGTTCAGTTTGCTGTTAAAACATGAAAAATATTTGCCTGTCATGTCCCAGGGCCAAAGCCTCTGGGTTTCTCAAATTTGTTCCACATGTGTGAAATGGATGTTTCCCCACCAGACAGGGAAAATTTTTCCAAGTCACTGCAGAGCTTTCCCAAAATACCACCATAAAATGGGGGAAAGATGCTTTGGGGGCAGAAAAAAACCAGGCTAGCCATGGAAATACCCCAGTCTCACCTCAGACACCCTCAGAAACATCTCCCCAGGTTCTTCCCTGCAGTTCCCAAGCCCACTCCCTGTTTCTCCAGTGCTTACCACTCACCTTCCCCTGAATTTTCACACAAGGCTGGTTTCAGCTTTTGATGGGAATAATTCTGGTTTGGGGCATTTTATTCTCCACTGAAGCCTTGTTATGTAAAGCTCTGTGCAGAACTCCTGGAACACGCATGTCCTTACGTCACCCAGCTGGAAAAACAGCTCGAGAAGGAAAGCAAAGGGAAGGGGACAATCTGGATTTGAGAAAAAAGATTTTTTTTTTTTGGTCATCTGAAGCCAGCTGTAAATCCTCAATGGCTTGAATTTTGATTTGACCTATTTGTATTCCTCCTTTCCTCACCATTTTCTGGGGGAAGGAAATTGCATTTAGATAAAATAATTTATTGTGAAGTGATGCCTGAGAGCAGGACAGGACCACAGGAGGGAGCAGAGTGACACAGGACCATGGGATCCTGGAATGGGTTGGTTGGAAAGGGACCTCAAAGCCCACCCAGTGCCACCCCTGCCACGGGCAGGGACACCTCCCACTGTCCCAGGCTGCTCCCAGCCCCAGTGTCCAGTCTGGCCTTGGGCACTACCAGGGATCCAGGGGCAGCCTCAGCTGCTCTGGGCACCCTGTGCCAGGGCCTGCCCACCCTCCCAGAGAACAATTCCTGCCCAATATCCCAGCCAGCCCTGCTCTCTGGCAGTGGAAGCCATTCCCTGTGTGCTGCCATTATCCCAAACTACAGCAAAGAAACAACATTTAGGTTTGACCATCACAAGGCCCAGGTCCCTGCAGGCAGACCCTTAGAACACAGCAGGGACAGAAATGAAACATGGAATGTGAGGAGCTGCCAGGGTCCAGGATCAGGGGAGCTGTCTGTGGTCTGCAAGGAAAGCAAAGAACATCGTGCAAATCCTCATTTCTCACCATCAGTTTTCACTGTGAGACACTGGGTTTCACTCAGCCTCTCCACTGATAAATCATGGAATGGGTTGGGTTGGGAATGACCTTAAAGCTCATCCAGTGCCACTCCTGCCATGAGCAGGGACACCTCCCACTGTCCCAGGCTGCTCCCAGCCCCAGTGTCCAGCCTGGCCTGGAACACATCCATGAATTGCTGTGCTGCCATGAAGCAACACAGAAGTTGAACTGAAAGGCAGGACCCATCCCCAGCCTTTTCCTGCTTCATCCCACTCAGGAAAAAACAACAAAACAGGGATTTCTACCCCAAACCAGTGCAGATTTGGGCAGAGCATCCTTTATCCCATAGAGGACAGTGCTACTGAGCTCTACTGGGAAACACCTGGCATAACACAGAGGGCAGAAACAGATGGGACATTTTAGTGCACACCTTAAATCACAGCCCATTGTTCCTGGAGAATATCTCTGCCTCTCACCATGGCGTGGGCAGGGAGCAGCACAGGACTGACACAGCAATGCTCTCATTCTATCCCAACTCCAAAGTAACCTGGCTTAGAACTAAAAAAAATACATCCTGACCCCAACACAGGGACTGATTTACCAATGTCAAACAGACCAATACCCTGTGCAATTACAGGTGCTCCAAAAGAACAAATGATCAGCAAATTTAAGGGGGGTTTGTATCAAAACTGAGTCAACCTGGATTTTTTAAACACCTGATAAAGCAGGAGCCCCACACTTTGTCCATGTCCAACCGAGCCCAGCAGGGCTGTAGCACATGATGCCTGCAGGGCAGATTCCACACGAGCATTCCTGATATTCCTGGCAAGGGGTCAAGCACCCCCTCCACACCCCGGGCAGACACCCCAGCCGAGCAGCCCGTCCCTGGCTCCCCAGCAGAGCAGGGGATGCATCCAGAACGCCGGGAAGGCCACTAACCCTTGTGGAACTTATTCAGACAGCCGGCGTTGCAGAAGGAGCGGAGCGATCCTGTCTCCCAGCAGCCCCTACCCTTCATCCCCACCGCGAGATCGCTCTCGCCGAGGCTGCCTCCTACATGGCTGGCAGAGCTAGGATGGAGGAAAACCCACAGGACTGAAGACAGCACGGCCCAGGGCAGTGTCCTTATGGCAGTGCCACACTCCCCATCACCCGTCCCCGGCACACGCCGGTGGCAGGGCTCTACGGCTCCATCATCAAACCAGCCTCGTACCAGCATGCACCACGGAGCAGCCCTTAACTCCATCCCTGCCGGAAAAGCCTCGTCCTGCCCAAAATCCGGGCTGGAGCGGGGCCCCGCAGCCCTGCCCGGCCAGGAGGGGCTGAGGCCGGCTCGGAGCGCTGCTCTCGGCCGGACAGCCCCGAACCCAGAGGGATGCTGCTTTGGGGCGCAGGGAGGGCGACATTGGGAAGCTTGTCCCTTTAAATGTTGCTGGAGGTTATTTTTAGGACATTGGCTTAAAATAAAGATCAGAATTCCTCTTTTTTTTTTTTTATCAGAAAGTCCATTATCCATTTCAGTCGCTCGGCCACATTGCACACCCCAACAGCTCCGACCAACACAAACCCCCGGAGGCTCCTCCAGCCTTGCCCTCCCTGAGATCCATTGTCTCACCCCTCCATTCCAAATACATTGGATTTTCCCAGCTTTAATTTTCCCAGTCTCAAGGGAATAAGTAATTCCGGAGGAAAAATGCGGCATAAATCCCAATTCAGAGCCCAGCAGCTGCAGCCAGGAGCTGCTCTGTGTGTGCAGCGGGATCCAGAGCATGGAGAGGGAATTGGGAATCTCCAGGACACACATGGATTAACAGTTTGCATTTGATCATTTCTTTCCTACTCTGGTGGGATAATAAGGATTTTACAGCGAAAAGAAAAGGTTTGTATTCCAGTTTTTAAGCTGGAACCACTTTCTGTGGACATATTTAAATACAGAGGCAGGGACCATGCAAGAATTCTGGGTGGAAAAAGGAGAAATTCATCCAGATCACACTATCTTTAGTCTGTGCATTCATGCCAGGGAAACTAATGCTGGCAGTGCACATACACACAAAGATTTTATTAAATTATTGATGCACTTATGGATGGTTTGGGTAAGAATTGGCAGTTCTTAAAAGGAAAATGACCACCACAAAAGATTGGATTTTTAATTGGAGAGGAGAGGCAGGTCTTGATGGGATTTAGCTCAAAACCAAGCATTTCCAGCTTTGATATCAGATCCAAGGAGTAGCTGGAGGCAGGATCTGGGTTTTGATACTGAGAGCAGAGTTAATACCTATACAGGGCCATACATATACACACACACACATTTATATTCTGTATTATATCCTCATTGCCAACCCCTGATCAGCAGGGACGGAAACGCAACTCAGCTCCACTCCTGCTGCAGGAAAGCAAGGCAGGATCATGGGAAAAAACCCTAAGAGCCTCTCCATAAGGATCCCATTCCCAAACTGCAACAGCTCTGCATCTTTTCTGCCAGCTGCCCCCAGCCTCCTCCTGCCAGCATTTAAGTCACACCCACAGCCACTCATCTGAAATTTGGACATCAGTCCTGAAGTTCCCTGTTTATCAACAGATTGCAGGTTTATCCCTGCGTTTAGCTCATTCTGCTGCTAAATCAAGAGTGACCTGGGTCCCAGGAACAGCCTGGGAAAGGCTCCCTGCACTGAGCTTCCTCCTTCCCCTCCAAGAGAAATGCTGGAATTGTGATGTCACTCCTCACTGAACAACTGAAACTGAGGAGGTGACTCAGGTGGGAACAGGAGTGAGGGTGTTGAACACCAAGGGCTGGATGAGAGGCCAGGGAAAGGCTGGGATAAACACAATGAATGAGGGGAACCAGGAGGAGACCATGCATCTCCTCATGGCACACACAGCATCCTACAACACACTCCCAAACCATGGATCTCCCAGTAACACCTTCCAGAAACTTGACCATTCCCCTTCCAGAAACTGCATCAAATTTAAAAAGCCATTTAAAAATGCAACTTCTACCTTCCAACTACTTCGCCTGGAAGAAAATAAGGTGGGTAGGTTAGAGGATGGCTGTGTTTGAGTTTCATCTGACTTCTTTTCCAAGTTTGATGAAATTCCAAGACAAACTGGAGAACTCCAAGAATTCTGTTTTCCCATTCCTGAGTGCTCCAAACAACACTCCCAGCTGCAGTCACTGCACTCTTCAGCCTGACATCTCCTCTATCATCATCCAGTTAATCTTGAAAGCCTCCATAATCCCTAATTTTCTAGTATCTTTATAGCTCTGCCCCATCCACCTCCCAAGCCAACTGATAAAAACACCAGGTGATTGTTACTAAGCCCTGCCAGGATTAGTGGGACCAAACCACCTCAAACTCCAGCTCATCCATTGAAATTGATTGTAAATGCTTTATTTGGAGCAGTTACAATAACCTCTCCCTGGTCCAGTGTCACTGTGATGGACAGAGGGAACACAGTAACACACACAACAGGGGTTCAGGCAGAGAAGAAGAAAAGAACTCTCTAGTTTATTGCTGACCTTGTATCTCTCAGTTTCTGGACAGTGACCAGAGATTGGACAGAGAAGTTCTCACCTCTCCATCTCCATTGGTCACTTGAGAAGTCCATCAGGTGATATTTTTTCACAAAGGAATGCAAACATGATCCTTGTTTATCTTACAATTCATGAGAACTGACTCCATTATAACTAAAACAAATCAGGCTTATTTTCAGGGACGACAGTCCAGGGGTTCAGAACCACAGAACAGGTTGGGTGGGAAGGGACCTTAAGTCCCATCTCGTCTGAGCCCCATCCAGCCTGAGCAGGGGGGAGCAAGGGCTGCCCCACACAGGGACCCTCTGGAGACCCCTCAGCTATGGGAACACCCATCACTTCATCCACTCCGAATCAATTCAGGTGTCAGCTCCAGGGGCTCTCCCAAACACTTCCAAAGCCACCGCACACTGCTCAGCGCCCACTGCCTCCCCCAGCTGGATTTAGGGAATTACATACCGCGCTTCTCACAGCACCCCTGCCTCCTGCAGGGCCAGGGGATCAGCCTTGCCCCGGGATGCTCTCTGCACGCTTCATAGCCTCAGTCCCTCCCTGCCCTCTCTCATTCCCCGTGCTCAGGCTGGGAGTTCCTCCTCCTCCTCCCTCTCCTGCACCTCGCTCACAGCAGCTGCGCTGCCCCAGGCATGCTTTAAGTTTTGGCTTTTATATTTCTCAGGTTCTGTGCTGTTTTAGTGTGTGACTCTGGGTTTCACCTTCAGTGTTGGTGAGCTCTCTCACAGAGCAGGGAGACAAAACAATTCCTTTTCCAGCCTGGGACCAAGTACAGTTGAGACAAATTTCAGGCCCAAGAACAAAAACAACGGTGAAGTGAAGAGAGAAAACCAAGGAGGATGGAGCTCCAGAACCTGAAGCTGTAATTGGACAATTAACCCCAATATGCTGATGGACCAGAACTCATAAAAGTGTGGGACCTTGTGACTGGGGTCCATTCTGTGACCATTTTGGGTTCACCCTGGGTTTGCCCAGCTGGGCTCTGGTACTGCCCAGGGAGTATCCATTGAGGCTTTTTAATAAATCCCCATTTTATCCTTTTTCTGTCTGGTCTCTGTTCTGAGGTGCTCTGAAGCATCACCAGCACATGGAAAACAGGCTCAGAAAAACCAAAACTTGGGAAACTTCACCTTTGACAAGTGGAAAAGCCCAAACCCAGCCCCTTTTTGGGGTCTCTTCTGGAGCACATCAGGGCAGAGCTGCACATGAAGGGCAACAGAGATTCCTTGCCCAATTTCAAGCCCTTGCTTCAAGTCTTATGGTGATAAAACCACCCAAAAATAATTCTGGGGGCTTGTGCCTGCACTGAAATACCTTACAATACACTATGTATGAGATATTAAATATAGTAATTTACTGTATATAATCTAATATCACCTTGAAATACTCTTTCCAATATTGCCTTGAAACACCCTTTTCAGAAATGCCCAAATATTCCAAAATAAAACAGCTGTGCTGATCCCAGGTATTCTTGCTTTGTGATTGCTGTGTTTTGGAGGCAGTTATTCCTAACCCTCAAATTCCCTCCCTGCTCCGACTGCAGGGATTGTCTCTGCCCCCTGCAGACACAAAGGAGAAGTGGCCACTTCCCTCTGCAAAAACCTTCACTGGATTGGAAAACACAACACATTTTCATCCTCTGCTGCTTTTGGGGCTTTTAATAAAATTTGATTCTAAAAAGTGCTTCCTAGAGCAGTGGGTGTCCCTCAGCTCCCCAGATTCCTGCTGCCTGTTTCAAGTATGATGCCCTAAATCACCCCACATAAATTCATACACACAGGAGTGAAGTGAACCTGTCTTAAATATCACAGAATCATGGAATAGTTTGGGTGGGAAGGGACCTTAAAGCCCACCCATTCCCACCCCCTGCCATGGGCAGGGACACCTTCCACTGTCCCAGGCTGCTCCAAGCCCTGTCCAACCTGGCCTTGGACACTTCCAGGGATCCAGGGGAATCCACAAACTCCCTGGGCACCCTGTGCCAAAGCCTCTTTTCCAACCCTTCCTGGTCCTCTCCTCTCTCCCAGGAAAAGCCAATCTCCCTGTGCCCACACTGTCAGAAAGCTTTTAGGACTTCCAAAAGGAAACCCATTCAGCACTTAAACCTTCCCTGGGCAAGGAGACAACACTGGCTCTTCTCTCTTGCTCTGTGTGAACCAAAGAAATAATTATTCACACAGTAAAAAGTAAAGAAAAAACCTACCAGTTATACTGGGAAAATTTTCCTTCCTGTCTGAGAAGAACTCCAACCCCTGGATGTCCCCAGGAAACACCACTGCAGGTCCTGAGCAGTTTAAGTCCAATCTCCAGGCTGCAAATCTCAACCAAAGGATGTCCAGAATCCAACACGGTCCAAGGTCAACCACAAAGGTTGTCTCCAGAGGAACAGTTCTCTGAAGGCTTTCAACATCTCTGCCCAACAACTGGGGCTTTTTAAACAGTTTTCTCCTGATTCTGTTTATTTTATTCCTCTCAAAAATGCTGCTGGAGTGAGAGAAATTCCCACCTGCCCCACCCTGGTGACACTGAATCCCATGGTGGGTTTGTGTGCTGTGAAAACCTTGGATTCTTCAGTTACTCAATTTACCCTCGAGAAGGAAATCAGTGGAGTAACAAAAATATCCTTGTTTTAGTGTAAATAGGCAGTTGGAAGAGCTCACACATGAGTTTTCCATCACACTCCAACAGTTCTGCTCCCAGACTGCTGGAAGAACTTGGTTCATCCAGAGGCCTCATTCTGCAGCCAGAGGCTGGAGAGGAGTGGCAGAACCTGGAGGGAATTTGAGGTTTTTTTACTCCTTTCCTTGTTTAAAGCCAGACACTCACCCTCCAGCACAGTTCTTCTGCACTGCTTACTGACAAGATACTGAGGAGCAAAAGGGAGCAGGAAAATGCTCCTCTGGGTCAAGCTCCCCAAGGCAGAGAGGGAAGGGAGGGGCCACTTGAGCTGCCTAAAAATGACCCAGCTACAGAAGGAGAGAAGTGGCATAGCTAGAATTCCAGAGCCAGTCACACAGACAGAGATCATTCCCTGCAGTCTGCAGGAGTTACCTTCAGGCAGGAGCACTGCTCCAACGCTCCCCAAGCAGCATCCAGGTAACTGAGAGCCCTGGGATGGCACTGCCTGCTGCACCACACCCTCCAGGGGAATTCAGCAGTGAATCCTGCCAGGAACAAGCACAGCCTCCACCATGTCTGGGCAGAGGGAACAGTGGGGCTGGGTGTGCTCACAGCTCCAAACCTGGCAGCCCTGGGAGCACCAACCTCCTCCCCACCACACCACCCCAGGAGCCCTGAGGCTGGAAAAGCCCTGCCAGGCCATCGAGTGGGAGCTGTGCCCAACGCCCACCTTGTCACCAGCCCAGAGCACTGAGTGCCACATCCAGTCACTCCTTGGACACTGCAGGGACAGAGACCCAAACCTCCCTGGGCAGCCCCTGCCGATGTTTAACAACACCTTCATGAAGGAAATGTTTCCTGATGTCCACTCTGAGCTTCCTCTTCATAAACCAACCTCCATGGATGGAAAACCTCCACCTGCAGCACCCAGGACCATGTTTACAGAGGATTAACAGCTTTTGTACCCCTCCATCCTGTCCCAAGTCAGTGTCAGCACCTTACACCATCAGACCCTTCTTGCTGCTGCTGTCTGCATCCAAGGGTTCAGCCTCCCTCCATCCCGTCAGGAGCTGTGGAATAATCCAGTGTGCCACTGTCACCACTGTGCTCCCAAATCCAACACCCACCACACCTCTCAGTGAGGCTCTGGCAGCAGTTTAAGCTCCTACCAGCACATTTCAGGGAGAATCACAAATTGGGTGTTTATCATCTTGTCATGCTTTCAGTCCTCTTTGTTTTCCCTTCCCTTGCCCAGCTTTGACTGTAAATGAATATTTGAGTTCCTCATGAATGAGTTACTGCCAGAGGGAGAGCTGCTCCCTGAGGAAACTCATTTTAAATTGGAAACACTCCTTAGAGCTAAATTTTTAGTTGAAGCTACAGATCTAATAACTGAGGTCAAAACTCCCTGGTTATCCATCTCCAGGAGCAGCATCCCTGCCAACATGATGCTATTACAGCACCACGAGAAGTCATTTTCCAGGGGAAAAGGCAGGCTCTGCTTGCATCCATCCTTGCAGAAGTGGCTCTGCAGTCCACACTAGGTCTGTGTTTCACCTCCAGCACAGCCTCCTGGGGCAGCTGGAGCTGGATCCCTGATCACACTTGTCTCAGGACAAGGCTCCTGCAGGGGAGGCTGCTGGGCACCCCAGGGCACCAAATGTCCTCAGCCCAGCAGGGCCAACACCCCCAGCAGGTCTCCCTGAAGAAGCAGCATTCCATGGATCCAACCCACCCCTCACCAATGGAGCAGGCTCCAAGTTATTACACAAGAGATTTCCCTCAAATAAAATAAAAAGCTGAACAGAATAAAAGTGGCATTATATACTCTGCAAGTTGATCTTCACTCCCTAGAGTGACAATTTTAGCCTAAAGACTCCTAAAACTCCACAAGAATTCTAAATTTCCCAGGAAGACCAGTGGAGATCCCCCAAAGGAGCCTCTGCTGGCACCAGATCCCAGCAGAGACAGGAGCCGGGTGCTGCAGGGGCACAGGAACCCCAAGGTGCCAGCACAGCCCAGCTGGGTGAGCCACTCCCAGCCCGGAGTGTCGGTGCAGGGGGAATCTGGGGGTCCCACATGCTGTGAGCAGCCTGAGGGCTCTGTCTGGGGCTGGGAAAGGGGCTGGAATGCTGAGGGAGGAGGAGCAGCTCTTCCCCACAGAAAAGCTGACTCTCCTGACCCACTGGATTGTCCAAGCAAGGTCTGGCTGGCAAATCCCTCTTTTCCAAGACACCCATTGAGGCTGGCTGCAAAGCCAAGCACAGGCAGCAAATCATCTGCCTCCAAGGCAGGGCTCTCCGGAGGGACAGGACTTATGCAAGAGCTGGGAAAGCTCCACAGGCAGCCAGGAATCCATGGAAGCAGCATGCCAGGAGGGGGCAACCTGCTCCTGCTGCATCGTCTGGGTGGGAGCAGGCAGCAAACAGCACGGCTGCAGAGATGAGCAGGAACAGCCCCGGGAGCTGGTGCCAGTGTCTGGACACGAGCCTGGGGTGCCCAGGGGGGCAAGAGGCCAAGGGCACCTGGGCTGTGCCAGCCCTGGGGTGGCAGCAGGAGCAGGGCAGTGCTGGCCCCTGAGCTGGCACTGCTGGGGCACCTCCAGTGCTGGGGCAGCTCTGGGAGCCTCCTGACAGGAGAGCCCTGGAGGGGCTGGAGCGTGTGCAGGGCAGGGCACGGGGCTGGGGAAGGGAATGGAGCCCCAGCAGGGGCTGAGGGAGCTGGGAAAGGGGCTCAGCCTGGAGCACAGGAGGCTCAGGGGGGCCCTGCTGGCTCTGCACAACTCCTGACAGGAGGGGGCAGCTGGGGGGGTCGGGCTCTGGGAACAGGGACAGGCACAGGAGGAGAGGGAACGGCCTCAGGCTGGGCCAGGGCAGGGGCAGGAGGGAATTTGGGAACATTTCTCCATGGAAAGGGTGGGCAGGATGGCACAGCTGCCCAGGGCAGGGGGGGATCCCCATCCCTGGAGGGGTTTAACAGCCACCTGGATGTGGCACTTGGGGACAGGTCTCAGTGGTGGCCTTGGCATGGCTGGGGAATGGAGGGATTTGGGTGATCTTTGAGGGCTTTCCCAACCTAAACAATTCTGTGGTTCTGTGACTGCAGCATGCTCAGATATCCCATGTACCTTGTCAAGAGTGATGTCAGAAATCCCCTGGGGATGGAAGCCACACATGGCCCTGCAGGTGCTTGGTTCCCTCAAGCTGTGGTTGCTCAGTCCCCAGCAACTCCCCGATACCTGAGTAACAAATGAGCATCCAACCTGAATTCCTTTATGTGCAGAACCCTGAGGGACTCCCTGTGACCTGCGAGGCTTGCACAGAGCTGCTGTACCCCACCACCAATCCAAATCCCATTTTCCCTTCTGTGGCCAGGAGCAGGAGCTGTTGGGCTTCATCAGACACAAACACCACAAGGTTTCCTGCCAGTCCCTCATTCCTCAGTGCCTAACAGCTCTGCCACCTCCCCTCTGCCCCAGCCCAACCCTCCAGAGTTGCCTTCAGACCCTCTGAAGGATCAGTTTTCACACAGTGACTCATTTCTAATTAGCAAGGACTACTATTGTTTCCAGAGTTCAAATCTGATTTACCTCCAACAGCCTTTTTCTGTGCCAGGTAAAGAAAAAAGCCCGTGGGAATTCTGAATGACTGACAATAACAGTGAGATACTCAACTGATCCCCTGAGCTGGGAATCTCCCCCTTGGTGCTCCCCATTGTATGAAAATCCCCGTTCTGTTGTTAATGGGGCATTAAAAACTACCTGCAGGTAAGGCTTGTCTTACAAATCAGTCAGCAGAGTCTGCTCGTACACTGAGTTCAGGGCACAAGAGGCAGGGTGAGCAAGGACCCGGCTCTGCCCCCTCCCTGTGAGGACACCACAGGAACCACGGGGGTGCCCTCACCATACCAGGAACCCCCTGTGCTGGAATTGTCCATCCCATGAGCAGGGACACCTCCCACTGTCCCAGGTTGCTCCCAGCCCCAGTGTCCAGCCTGGCCTGGGGCACTGCCAGAGATCCAGGGGCAGCCACAGCTGCTCTGGGCACCCTGTGCCAGGGCCTGCCCACCCTCCCAGGGAACAATTCCTGCCCAGTATCCCAGCCAGCCCTGCCCTCTGGCAGTGGAAGCCATTCCCAGTGTGCTGTCCCTCCATCCCTTGTCCCACATCTTTCTTGCAGGCTACCTTCAGGTATTCCCATCCTTTGGTTCTCCCAGTGGATCAAGTTTTGCTTAATCTGTGTGTCCAGTCCCTTTTCACATGTCATTTTCCCAGAAACCTGTGAATCTTAGTTTGGGAATAAGCTTTTCCAGCGTATAAATATAATGCATGCTCCCATTTTAGACAGCACTAGAAGTGCTTGAAAGTTTTGATATTATTTTTAGCACAAATATTTTTGAAAGTTTTCCTGAGCTAAAACTGGTGTGTCACTGGTACTTAGGGAAACCACATTCTTTCGCCTGTTGTGAAAAATAACAAGTTTGTAGTAAAAGTGTTTTCTTGCTCACACACCAAAGCCTTGTCACCAAGGGTGAGTCTCTCCTGGTTCCCTGCCAGGCAAGCACTGTGTATTCCCTGGGATCTTCAAAATCCCCCTTCCTGCGTGGGTGCAGAAGTGGGAAGGATAATCCTTGTTGTTCCTTCCCTGCTGCACTTGCTAACATTGACTGGGTTTTGTCACTTTGGGAGCTTTTCCCTTGAGCTGGGAGGAACTCAGTGCAGATGGTCCCTCCAGATGGGCACCAGCCAGGCACTGGCAATGTGAAAGCTCTGCCCACCTGGGATAAAGGTGTCCCTGCCCAGGGCACAAGATGAGCTTTAAGGTCCCTTCAACCCAAACCATTCCATGATTCCATGACCCTGCCAAGGCTGTCCCAACCCCTTCGGCTGGAAGTCACAAAGCACCACTTGTGATTCCCCAAGGGAAATAATCAGCCCTGAGTGAAGGTGAAAGGTGGGCACAGCTGCCCAGGGGTCACTGGTTTGGGCTTTGCAGCCTTGCCAAGTGACCCTGGGAACTTCTTTTGTCAGACAGATGTGTGGAAGGGAGGAGATCCTGTGGAAGCAACAAAAAAATAAAAAAATAAAAAAGGCACTGAGAATGAGAGAAAGCAAACACTGACTTACAAACAGCTGGAAAACATGGAATGATGGAAATCCCCTTATTCAGGCCACACACTCAGTATTTGTCCAGGGCAGAGGGGGAAAGGGCCATAAATAATGAAATGAGGAGAAAAAAACATTTAAAGAAACACAGGAGATGGGCATGTGAGAAAGACAAACCAGTACCACAATCCACAATTCCACATTTTTGCAAATAAGAATGGATTTGTGGTACCTAGAAACATGGCACAGTAGAGACCATTTTGCCCTGGTATTTATCACTTCATCAACTCATAACCGCTTTTTCCCTGTTATTTATCAACTCCAGGAGTAGTACAATCCTCACCATAGGTATTTATCCCTCTCCCATTTTTGCTGAAGAGGAATCTGCTCTCCCACTTGCCATGGAGTGAACTGAGCTCTGTGTGCACAACAGGATACTTCAGCCCCTGGGTTCTGCCCACCCTCCCAAAGGCACCAGGCAGGACTGAGCAAGGACCCAGAAGGATTTCTCCTCCCAGTGTTCCTGCACCAAACTCCTTCTGTATCAGCTCAGCCAAAAAAATGGGCCTTTTCCTTCACCACAGCTGTCCCAGCTCACCCTGGTGAGGACAGAAGGGCCCTGGTGTGCCAGCAGAGTTCAGAGCCTCCTGGAATCACCCAGGATGGAAAAGCCCTCTGAGATCAGTGAGCCCAACTGCTCCCCAGCACTGCCAAGGCCACCCACACTGCCAAGAGCCACATCCACCCCGCTGCTAAACCCGCAGGAATGGGGACTCCACCATCTGGGCAGCCCGCTCCAAAGCCAGACCACCCTTTTCACCAAGGGAATTTCCCTAATACCCAATCTAAACCTCCCCCAGAACCCTCGTGCTGCACATCCCACCCTCCTCCTCCGGCAGGAGCATTTTCCCGAGCTCTGGCATGGGCACGGAGCCTCCTGCCCACCCCTGCTCAGCTCCTGCTGTGCCAGCCCTTCCCAGAGCCTCGCCCCCAGCACTCCTCTGCTCTGTCACGTTCCTGTGTTGATTTCCAGGGGGTTAGTGCTGCAGCCTCATCTGGGATGCTGAAAGCACAGGAGCCCAAAAAATTCCATGGAGAAACAGCCACAGGGCCTGGCGGAATGCCAGCCCTGCTGAGGGATTTCAGGAGCCCTAAAACATTCCTGTCAAGAGGGTGAAAGGACAGGGTGACTGCCCAGAGAATGGAGCATTAGGATTCCCTGGGCAGTGGTCCAGAGCAGGGAAGGCAGGGGGAAGAGCCTCTGTCCTTGGGCAGGGGTAAGAGCAACACTGGACAGCAGCAGGAGCTGTGACATCAATTCCCATCCCACTTCTGAATCACAGAATCCCAGAATGGTTTAGGTGGGAAGGGAACTTAAGGCCCAGCCAGTGCCACTCCTGCCATGGGCAGGGACACCTCCCACTGTCCCAGGCTGCTCCCAGCCCCAGTGTCCAGCCTGGCCTGGGGCACTGCCAGGAATCCAGGGGCAGCCACAGCTGCTCTGGGCACCCTGTGCCAGGGCCTGCCCACCCTCCCAGGGAACAATTCCTGCCCAATATCCCAGCCAGCCCTGCCCAAGGGCAGTGGGAAACCATTGCCCCTTGTCCTGTCATAGAATCATGGAATAGCTGTGTTGGAAAGGACCTTAAAGCTCATCTAATTCCAACCCCTGCCACGGTCAGGGAGAGCCTCCAATGGACCATGGACACCTTCCAGTGCTGGGCGCAGCTACAGCTCCAGAGGATGAGGCAGGAGCAGCAGGAATGGCCTAAATACTGCTGGCTGCTCTGAGCTGCTGCTGGAACGTTTAATTCGTGCTGTTATGTAAGCGCTGTTTTCTGGGTTTCTTTGCTGGGAATGATTATCAGAGATTACATCTGCAAAACAGCAGCAGCAGCGTGGAGAGGTACCTGGGAATCACAGCAAGAGCAGCACCACAGCCAGGAGGGAAGCTCAGCTCTGGGGTTACTCCATCCCCACATGCCAGAGGAGAGGAAAACAGCAGCAAGGGAATTAAAAACAGATTAGAAAAATAACAAGGCGGGGGAGGGAGGGGAGGGAAGTGGTTCCTGGGTTATGAAATAGAAAAATCCAAATATTCCTCCCATCCTCCTCATGTTTGCAACACCAGGCAGCAGCCAGGAGAAGGGAGCAGCTGGAGGCGGTGTAGATAAGAGAGCCCTACACTGGTGTGGGGTGCAAAGGGACCTTAAAGCTCATTCAGTGCCACCCCCATGGGCAGGGACACTTTTCATTAGAACAGGTGGCTCCCAGCCCCAGTGTCCAGCCTGGCCTTGGGCAATGCCAGGGATCCAGGGGCAGCCACAGCTGCTCTGGGCACCCTGTGCCAGGGCCTCAGCACATTTATAGGGAACAATTCCTGCCCAATGTCCCATCTAATCTGTCACTCCAGGCCTTTATTCTCTCCAAAGTTCCTGTTCCTGGCATAGGTTCCCATGGGTCTAGCCTGTCCAGATCCCCCTGCAAACCCTTCCTGCCCTCCAGCATCCCTGTGACTGTGGCAGGAGGAACTGAAGTGTTAGCAGCAACTCACTGGGGGTGGCTGAGATGGACCAACCCACCCATTCCATCAGGAAAGTGGGGAGCCAGAGCATCCTGCCAACTGCAGGAGGGCACACAAGTGAGAGCAGAAGGCACTGAGAGGAGATGGGGATCATTAGGAATGGGAAATCCAAGCAAACAACTCCATCAGCAGCACTGTCAATTCTATTTCCCACGGCAGCAGCTCCTGGCATAGTTAACAACAGCCAGCTATCCTGGGAAAATCGAGACTTCAAGGATAAAAAGACAAGGAGAAGAGAAAGGTTACAGCACTGGCAGCCAGTGCCCCTGAGCACAAGCCCTGCAGCACAGGGAAAGAGCTCACGGTGATGGGGAACCTCACAGGGAGGAGGGGAAAATGGAAAGCTGTTGTCACAAGAGCTGGGAATAGCTGCACGGTTACAGGCAGCGAGGAGCTGGGACAACAATGACAGGGATTGTCCCATGCTGCCACAAGCCCAGCAGAGCCACAAGCCAAGGCCACCTAGCCAGGAGCTTCTGTGAGGCTGGGGGGAGCAACAAGGAGATAATTCATGGAACGGGACAGGGAAGGGGCCAGATGCTTTGCAGTGTCACAGGCCCAAATCAAAATGGCTTTTGCAAACAAACCCCTGCCTTGGAAAAAGGACAAAAAACAGCCAAAATCAGTAGAGCAACAGAAGTGACATTATCAGTGGAGTAATTAAAGAGAAAGCTGAGGAATAATTAATTAGGGCTATTTTTTAATGCTGCCATAAAGGCTGGATCTGGGACACTGAAGGGAAATTCTCTGCTGACTTGAGCTGCCCCTTGGCTTCCACCACCCAACTACACCCCAACCCTGCAGGGGGATCCCTACAGCTCCAGTATCCCTCTCCAGAGCTGGATTTTCCCTTTTCACTCTGCTGCAACAGGAATTCACCCCAGGACCATAGCAGAGGGCATCACCAGCACAATCAACCCTCTTCCTCCCCCCTGCCCAGAGCTCCCACCCTCCTGCAGTCCACAGAAAGCCCCCTAAAGCAATCCCTCCCTGATTTTCAACACAAAACCAATGGATTAAGGCAGGAGGAATAACCAGGTAACCCAAGTAATCAACCCCCATTATCCCAGATCACTGACCCACACCACAGGGTGTTGGTTTCAAAGGGAATCCTCCCCAGGATTGTTACACAAGGTCAGCCTAAAACCCCAGGAAATTCCATCTCTTCCTCAGCAAGCAAACTGCAATTGGTGTTTTGGAAACAGGATACTGGGACAGGGCACAGGCAGTGGTTCCTCTGGGCACTGATCTTTCCCTGTCAGAGCTGTGCTGCACAAGGAGCCCCCACGTCACATTCCACACACAGCCAGTTACAGCTTGTACCCCGAGGGATGAAATTGTGCCCAAATCTGTTGAGTCTCCCTGGATTTTCTGGATCACAGCAGCAAGTGCTACCATTTAATTGGATGTTGTACAAAATATTAATTATTCCTGCTCCATTTAAACCTATGACCTGCTAATTCCCTCCTTTTTCTTGCTATAAGCACTTGTCCCCAACTTTTCCTAGACTCAGACAGTCACAGAATAATTGAGGTTGGAAAAGACCTCTAAGATCAAGTCTAACCATTAGTCCAGCACTACCAAGGCCACCAAAAACCCATGTCCCCAAGTGCCACATCCACATGGTTCCTCAATCCCTCCAGGGATGGGGACTCCAGCACTGCCCTGGGCAGCTCTGCCAGGGCTGGAAAACCCTTTACAGGAAGAAGTTTTCCCAATATCCTCCCCTGAGGCCGTTCCCTCTCCTCCTGTGCCTGTCCCTGTTCCCAGAGCCTGACCCCCCCGGCTGCCCCCTCCTGTCAGGAGTTGTGCAGAGCCAGCAGGGCCCCCCTGAGCCTCCTGTGCTCCAGGCTGAGCCCCTTTCCCAGCTCCCTCAGCTTCTCCTAGGGCTCCAGCACATTTCCTGCACCACTGACCATCATCCATGTGGCACCTTCAGCTTTCTCCCAGATGAAAAATTTACTTTCCATCATGCTCCTTCCCTTGTCAGAGGAGATTTTATTTCTCTGGTTAATCTCGTGCCTTTTTGGTTGTTTGGGTTCTCTTTTCAAGTTCTGCTGAAAACCCTGTGAGTCATTGTGGGGAGAGACAGGGCATCTCCAGGGAAGAGATCACAGCAGAACACAGAGCAAACCTGCATTACTTCTTTTCCACTCTGATTGTCAATTCCCAGTTTTTCTGCTGCGCTGACTCCAGCCCCAGCCAAAGGAACCAGATGCCTCTGAGACTGACTGGCAGGTGAGCTGTTCTTGGCACAGGCACCAGCACTGACCTGTCCAGTGAGCTCCTGGATTTCAGCACCATGAACACCAAAATCACCTTCTGTCAGCCTGGACTCTGCTCCGGATCAGGCGAGCACTGGAACCACAACACGGCTTTCAGCCCCTCTCCTGCCAGGGAACCAAAAGGAGTCACCAAGTCCCTCTCCAAGCAGCCCAAGTTCATTTTGGGGAGTTTTCCTAGTGTTTAAAATACCAGGAACGGATTTCCACCCTTCCCTTGCATGCTTTTCCAAAGACCCCCTTATTACAGAGCCAAGAAAACAAACCTCATATATTCAGCACTCATACAACTCCTGGATGTCATGATACTGCTCTGAAAAGAAAGAATAATTTTATATCTATTTTTGTATTTGTTTAAAGAAAATCCACCACCCACAGTCACCAAATCCAGAGGGTGAGTACAGAAATCTGACTTTCAGGCCAGCTAACAGCACAGGGCCACAGCCAGTACTGATAAAAGCAGGTAATGGAGCTGGATGAGGACAAATCGAGTTTACTACAATTTTCCCAACACTTTGCAATCCCACCGAGAAACAGGAATGCCAGGTTTGGCTGAGCAGAGCTTGGTTTGGGACTGTCCTGTCCTCATGTCACAGCCTCTCTGTGTTTTAGAGGAATTAAGCACATGTGGTAATTGAGCAGAGAGCTAAGCCAGCAGCAAAGCTCCACTCTCACTTTCTGCCACTAATCTGCCTGGAATCCCTGGGCAGGTTTCTCCCCAGGAAGCAGGATGAGGACAGAGAGCTCAGATCACATCTCTCAGTACCAATGTCAAAGGTCACAGCTCGTTACCAAAATACTCCTGACTCCACAGTGGGCACAGGGGAAACCAGAGCTCCCCCGAGCACAGCACAGCAAAGCCTCCCATCCCATACTTGGTTTGGGGACAGGTTTTGCTGTTAGAAACAGACAGGAGAAGCAGTCCTGTGAAATGGCCCCTGTGGGAGCCCCTCTGCTCTGGAGCCAGGCTGGGAGAGCTGGGGATGCCCACCTGGAGAGGAGAAGGCTCCAGGGAGAGCTCAGAGCCCCTGCCAGGGCCTAAAGGGGCTCCAGAAGAGCTGGGGAGGGACTGGGGACAAGGGATGGAGGGCCAGCACACAGGGAATGGCTCTCACTGCGAGAGGGCAGGGCTGGCTGGGATACTGGGCAGGAATTGTTCCCTAGAGGGTGGGCAGGGAAGCAGGCAGGCCTCTGAAGCAGGCAGGGCAGCAGGCAGTGCCCACAGATGGCCACAGGGCTGCTCTTTGTGTCCTTTCCCAGAAGGACAGACAGCATCAAAAACAATCCTGCTCCTCTGCCCACCTCACCTGCCCCCTCTGCCACCCTCTCCCCACCTTCTGGCTTCCCAGAGTCACGGATGCTCCTCCTTGAGGGCACACATCCCTTCAGCTGCTCCCCACCCTTTGCACTCACTGGAGCCCACCTGGGCTCTGCAGAGCAGCCCTTGAGGAACACACAGGTTTTGGGGATCCCTCAAGATAAGAGGAGGTAAAATTCTGCCATGAGCAGACTTGCTACAGCAAATCCAGAACCTCTTCCCTTTACCTGTAAACATCCACCCCAGGGCTCACAGGGGCACAACATCAGGAATTCTATTTTGATTCAAGCCAATCACACAGACACTCTTTACTATAATTAAATAATCTCAAATTGGGACAAACCATCAGCCAGGTGATCATTAAGGCATAAAGTAATCCACTGATGTGCTCAGTTCTACCTCCACAGCACAAGGGTTCAGCACCCATTTACAGTGTCTTATCCCCTCTGCTCAGATGAGGAAAGCTTGGAAAAGCAGGAATCTGGCTTGGATTTTCTCTGCCATCAGCTGCGTGGCCTGGATGAGAGCTGAGTCAGCAGAGCCACAGAGCAGCCACATCGCAGCACTGCCCTCGGGCTGAGCACACACAGCCTCTGCAGCTGCTGATTTATGGGCAGACACAAAACCAGAACAGCTGTGCCTGAGAGCCCCAGGACTGCCCCAGCCTGAGCAGCACTGCCACAGCCCCACGGAACAAAGCGGAGGGAAAGACACACCCCTCCTCCAGGAGATCCTGTACCACACACCAACACCTCCAGGAGATCCTGTCCCACATACCCACCCCTCCTCCAGGAGACCCTGTCCCCACACACCAACACCTCCAGGAGATCCTGTCCCACATACCCACCCCTCCTCCAGGAGACCCTGTCCCACACACCAACACCTCCAGGAGATCCTGTCCCACACAACAACACCTCCAGGAGATCCTGTCCCACACACCAACACCTCCAGGAGATCCTGTTCCACATACCCACCCCTCCTCCAGGAGACCCTGTCCCACACACCAACACCTCCAGGAGATCCTGTCCCACATACCCACCCCTCCTCCAGGAGACCCTGTCCCACACACCAACACCTCCAGGAGATCCTGTCCCACACAACAACACCTCCAGGAGATCCTGTCCCACACAACAACACCTCCAGGAGATCCTGTCCCACACACCAACACCTCCAGAGATCCTGTCCCACATACCCACCCCTCCTCCAGGAGATCCTGTCCCACATACCCACCCCTCCTCCAGGAGATCCTGTCCCACACACCAACACCTCCAGGAGATCCTGTCCCACATACCCACCCCTCCTCCAGGAGATCCTGTCCCACACACCAACACCTCCAGGAGATCCTGTCCCTCATGCCCACCCAGCTGAAGGACTTGACAGCCCCCACAGCCACCTCAGTGCAGCCAGGACCAGCATAATGTCCCACCCTGCATGGCTAAACAAGTGTGCCCAGAAACTTCCCCCTTCTCCTGGATCAGTTGGGCTCTTTGTCAGTATTTGCATATTACAGAGTTGGAATTTTAGGGGACAGAAAGTTCACAGCACTTAAAATCACAGAATGGTTTGGGTTGGGACTTTAAATATCATGTAATCCAACCCTCCAGCCATGGGCAGGTGTCGTAGTTTAGAAAAAATGAGTTTTTTCTGAACTTCAGTGGTCAAACCAATGAGTGTTCAGATTTAAAGACTAGTACCTGGTGTGGCCACTGAAGACAAAGATCCGCCTCTGAGAACACAAGGGGTTAAAAGCAGAGGGCTCCCCAGAAAGCTCTCTCTTGGTTCCGGTCCCTGAGGACAGAAAGATCTCCCCTGCCCAGCGGCTGGCTGGGCGGGGGAGGGGAAGCCATGCGGCCTGGGTGAGGTAGGGCCGGAACCTCGGGCACAGAGGGGGAGAGGAAAATCCTGTAAGATGGAAGAGTGACAGACAGTCTTCTTTTCCCTTTCCCTCCCCCCCTTCCCCCCCCCCCGGAGGGAGACTGAGAAACCGTGTGTGTGATCTTCGTCACCTTGAAATTTGATATCAACAACTAGACAACACGACCGAAGGAGTATGGGGGGGTAGCGCGAGAAGAGTACCCAACAGCAAAAATACCGTGAGAGTTCTGGGAAAACAAAGCCCAAGATTTTAACCCTTTTTGTAAATGATAGAAACTTTATAAATGCTAATCCTCCTGAATTTGAAGAAGACAGATAGAAAGAACTGAACAAAGATGATGAAAGTTTGTGTAAGTAAAAGATTGTCAGAGAACGCTGAAAAAAATCCTAGGTGAGAAGAGATGATAGAGTGGCTTTGGCTGGACTCTTTTGTATAACCATAGACAGACTCATTTTTTTCCTATAACATAAAAACTGTATCTGGAGAGAGGCATTGGCTTGGAGCCAAGAGTAAACAGTAGTGTGAACAGAGATGAGAAGTGTCTCCAAAATTTGAGAGGCTGTCGTTTCTTAAAACTAACTAAAGCATCTTTAAAAAGAGAAACCCTAGAAACAGCTCTAGTCCATGCACAGTAGTGAGAGCACTGGACATAGAGGAAGAGGCCACGATGTAGTGCAAGAAAGACTCCTATCTCTCTTCAACGAGCTGAGTACTGATTATCAGAAAGGTAGTAATAGACTGAAGATTAATTATCTAAAAGGTAGTAACGTGATAGGGAATTTTCAGTTTGTTTTGTTAAATTGAGAACTGGTGGGGGGGGGGGGGAGGAAGAGTGTTTTTTTAAAGTTTCCATGTTCTTCTGTATGTGTCTTCTTTACCTATTATAAGTAATAAAGTTTTTTTCCTTTTGTTTTCTAAATTAGACACTGTTTTACTCTATTTTTAGTCACATCTCACAAAAAATACTAGAAACAGTATATCGTTATAAAGACACTAACCTTGTACCAACATCAAACCTTTGACATTTGGTTCCCTGACCGGGAATCGAACCGAATTCTAAATGAAAAAAAAAAGAGAAAATAAAACAAGACTGTGAGATAGAATCAAAGAAAAAGAGCAAAACATGTATCAAAGTAAACTAATAGTGAAATTTAGATATAGAGAAAAATATTTAGTGTCTTTTATAATAATTTTAAGATGGGTATGTATTCTCAGAAGCGAAGGGTGGAATGTCGTAGTTTAGAAAAAATGAGTTTTTTCTGAACTTCAGTGGTCAAACCAATGAGTGCTCAGATTTAAAGACTAGCACCTGGTGTGGCCACTGAAGACAAAGATCCGCCTCTGAGAACACAAGGGGTTAAAAGCAGAGGGCTCCCCAGAAAGCTCTCTCTTGGTTCCGGTCCCTGAGGACAGAAAGATCTCCCCTGCCCAGCGGCTGGCTGGGCGGGGGAGGGGAAGCCATGCGGCCTGGGTGAGGTAGGGCCGGAACCTCGGGCACAGAGGGGGAGAGGAAAATCCTGCAAGATGGAAGAGTGACAGACAGCCTTCTTTTCCCTTTCCCTCCCCCCCTTCCCCCCCCCCCGGAGGGAGACTGAGAAACCGTGTGTGTGATCTTCGTCACCTTGAAATTTGATATCAACAACTAGACAACACGACCGAAGGAGTATGGGGGGGTAGCGCGAGAAGAGTACCCAACAGCAAAAATACCGTGAGAGTTCTGGGAAAACAAAGCCCAAGATTTTAACCCTTTTTGTAAATGATAGAAACTTTATAAATGCTAATCCTCCTGAATTTGAAGAAGACAGATAGAAAGAACTGAACAAAGATGATGAAAGTTTGTGTAAGTAAAAGATTGTCAGAGAACGCTGAAAAAAATCCTAGGTGAGAAGAGATGATAGAGTGGCTTTGGCTGGACTCTTTTGTATAACCATAGACAGACTCATTTTTTTCCTATAACATAAAAACTGTATCTGGAGAGAGGCATTGGCTTGGAGCCAAGAGTAAACAGTAGTGTGAACAGAGATGAGAAGTGTCCCCAAAATTTGAGAGGCTGTCGTTTCTTAAAACTAACCAAAGCATCTTTAAAAAGAGAAACCCTAGAAACAGCTCTAGTCCATGCACAGTAGTGAGAGCACTGGACATAGAGGAAGAGGCCACGATGTAGTGCAAGAAAGACTCCTATCTCTCCTCAACGAGCTGAGTACTGATTATCAGAAAGGTAGTAATAGACTGAAGATTAATTATCTAAAAGGTAGTAACGTGATAGGGAATTTTCAGTTTGTTTTGTTAAATTGAGAACTGGTGGGGGGGGGGGGGAGGAAGAGTGTTTTTTTAAAGTTTCCATGTTCTTCTGTATGTGTCTTCTTTACCTATTATAAGTAATAAAGTTTTTTTCCTTTTGTTTTCTAAATTAGACACTGTTTTACTCTATTTTTAGTCACATCTCACAAAAAATACCAGAAACAGTATATCGTTATAAAGACACTAACCTTGTACCAACATCAAACCTTTGACAGCAGGGACACCTTCCACCTGTCCAGCCTGGCCTTGGGCACTGCCAGGGATCCAGGGGCAGCCACAGCTGCTCTGGGCACCCTGTGCCAGGGCCTGCCCACCCTCCCAGGGAACAATTCCTGCCCAGTATCCCAGCCAGCCCTGCCCTCTGGCAGTGGGAAGCCATTCCCTTGTCCTGGCACTCCTGTCACAAGTCCCTCTCCATCTCTCTTGGAGCTCCTTTAGGCATTGGAAGGTGCTTTAAAGTCTCCCTGGAGCCTTCTCTTTTCCATTTCTGAAGTTTGTTTACTGCAGCCTGAAGCTGTGCTTGCTTGTAGAAGAAAACCCAATGCTAATCCCAAAAGAGTTATAAATATTGAAATACAGACTCACAGAATCATTGAAGTACTTCTAAAATATTCTGTTTGTCAAGCCTAACTGACCCATTACAGAGCAGAACAATGTCCCCCTGGAGAGGAGCTGTGGACCAGGCACGGGGCTCTGACAGCTTTTCAAAGTGTAGCTGTCCCAGACCTACTCCAGTAAACACCACAACAAAGGGGCAGAAGGAGAGATGCACACAGAAACAGCTCAACTAAATATCTGTGTCATTCATCCACCAAACCTCCCCAGCTGTGGAACACTTCCCACATGGTGCCCAGGCCTCCACCACGGCATTTACAGCACTCCCAGCACAAAGCCTCCTGGAGAAAGACACGGCATTCTGTCATTCTGCCTTCCAGAAGCAGCACCATTAGCTCATTGCTACTGGCCCTCCACAATTTACAGCCATTCCCATAGCTTTACAGACCTGCTCAGAGCTGCCCAGGCAGCTGAGGTGATGATGGGTGCAGCAGGGCTATGTCCAGCCCTTTGTGTCCCTGGGAGACCATCAGCAACCTCCAGCAATGCCTGAAACCGGCCCGGGGGGGGAATCTGAACCTTCCCAGGCACGGGAGGGCTGGGTGCCCAGGAGGAGCTGCAAGGCTCTCGGGTGTGAAACAGAGATTTTTAAAGTTCACTTGAGTTAGCAAAATAAATTAAGCATCTAAATTTTAGCTTGTAGAATTATGTGTTGAATTTTAACCCTATTACTTAAAAAAACCTCTGCCGTGGTACAAAGGGCATAGGAAAATGCAAGTTTCTGAAGCTTCTTGCATAAAGAACAATGCTGGGAGAAGACCAAAGGATGCAAGAACCCAGATAAAGGGGCTCCTTTGTCTGTAATCTCATCAAGTCTGACAGACGTACTCAGAGACGTACACCAAGAACACACGTGCAGAGGAGAAAAGTTCTAAAGTTCAATCACGAGGAAGACCACAATCTTCAGCCTCAGAGACCACCAAAGACCCCCTCACCACCACAGAAAACAGCGCGTGGATCTGATTACCACGGGAAGGGAGGGCAGGTGTGGCCAGGGGTGGAATATGCACGGCAGGCTGTGTAATGTACTGCACACGGAACACCTGTGTGAATGGAGATGTGGGACACGAGACTTTGAGAACGATCTCACTCCGTCCAGACTCCCTTCATGACTCTAACGAGCTGTGGGGTCTTTATTCCGTGCATCAGGTGCGCCCTACCTGACTGGTTGTTCCGCATGCGGATGGCTTTGGCCTTGGCCAGCTCCAGGGCCGTGACCCAGCGCTGCCTCTCCACCTCTGAGTTGGCCTTCAGGTGGTAGGTCCTGCCCCCGTTGGACAGCACGATGTTGCACGAGTCCTCGGTGTCAATGTGGGCCGTGGACAGGTTGATGGTGCCCCGGCACGTGTGGGCCATCTCTGCCTGGGTCCTGCACGGGAACAGAGGGACAAGGAAGTGTCAGTGCCTTGTACCTGACCTCAAAACAGCTCCAAGGCACCTTCCTGCACAGCACAGACCTGTGGAGACATCCCAAGCTGGCAGCACTCACATCCAATCCACTAAAGCTGGAAAAGGTCCTCAGAGAAACAAGGACAGGCTGAGGTGCTTATATGGAGCATGTTCCCTTGGAGGAGCCATCATTCCTTACACATTCACATGCTACTGTGTCCACTGCTTCTGTCTGCTCTAAAAGCAGAGTTACCAACTACACAACACTGGCTTCCTCATCTCATTTCCACTGCAGCATTTCTCCCTTCTCCCAGCTGCCCCTCCTCCAGAATCCAGCATTTTGTGGCTCTTTATACCCTCTCCCTTCCATCACTGTTTTTGTCCAAGTGTGCTTAGACCTCCCAAGCCCCAGCCCTGGGGTGGCAG
Source organism: Sitta carolinensis (assembly GCA_032173965.1). Lineage (NCBI taxonomy): Eukaryota > Metazoa > Chordata > Aves > Passeriformes > Sittidae > Sitta > Sitta carolinensis. The sequence goes on along the minus strand of CM063296.1, from coordinate 12,822,440 downwards.
GTGAAGTAGGGCAGTGCTGGCCCCTGTGACTCACCTCCACTCTTGGGGTCAGGTTTGGGAGCCTCCTGACAGGAGAGCCCTGGAGGGGCTGGAGCGTGTGCAGGGCAGGGCACGGGGCTGGGGAAGGGAATGGAGCCCCAGCAGGGGCTGAGGGAGCTGGGAAAGGGGCTCAGCCTGGAGCACAGGAGGCTCAGGGGGGCCCTGCTGGCTCTGCACAACTCCTGACAGGAGGGGGCAGCTGGGAGGGTCGGGCTCTGGGAACAGGGACAGGCACAGGAGGAGAGGGAATGGCCTCAGGCTGGGCCAGGGCAGGGGCAGGGGGGAATTTGGGAACATTTCTCCATGGAAAGGGTGGCAGGATGGCACAGCTGCCCAGGGCAGGGGGGGAGTTCCCATCCTTGGAGGGGTTTAACAGCCACGTGGATGTGGCACTTGGGGACATGGATTAGTGGTGGCCTTGCCAGTGGCAGGTTAATGTTTGACCTCAATGACCTCAGAGGGTTCTTCCAACCTCAATGACTCTGTAATTCCACAAGAACATCAATCAGAGCAGGGAGGTTTTACTGGCACAGCCTAGAGCTGCTCTCAGGAAGTGTTGGTGACCAAGTTCACTACAGGATGGCAATGTGGTCCCCCCCAGGGAAGAATGGGCAGCAATCCAGGGACACCCACTGCCAACCTCACTCCTGAGGTTGCTCATTACACAGCAGGAAGACACTCTGCCTGACCAGGAACTCAAATCCCCAAACCTCCCAAACATCTCAAGGACATCTCTCACCTCCTCAGCCCTGACTGACACTGCTTTGTGAGACAGATTTATCCCAGAGACATATCTAAGCTTGACATGAGGACATGAAACCCTCCTGATGCCTCCTAAAGCCTCACAGTTCATGTCTCTCAGCACCACAAGTAAGTTCAGACCCAGTGCACAGTGTGGTTACACTTTTTGCAGGGGGTGAGTTGGCCCCAAAGGAATCAAGCCCCAATTTTCATTCCCAAGCCAACCCTTCACACTGCAGCACGTGCTGTGCTCCCAGGAGGGATCCCTGCCTCTCAGGGTTTCCTTTGGTCCAGATGACCCTGAGATGTATAAAAATTGCTGTCTCCCAACCCAGCTGCTGAAGAATGAGTCAAAAGTCTTCAGCTGATGCTCTCAAGGTTGTTTTATTGTTTCTTATCTAAAATATTTTCTGTCTGGCCTGCCAAGGCCAAGGCACACTCTGCCCCAGGGGCAGACACTGATTTTTATACTACAAATTCCATGTTAGTTATTTACAGTTATAATCCAATGCCTATCACCTGTGTTAGACAGTTACGTTCTACTCTAATCCAACCCCCAAGTGCCATCATCACCAAGAAGACGGGGTTAGGAAGAAGAAGGAAGGAGGACAGGACAATGCCCAAGTCCCTCCATCTTACCCCCTAAGCCCCCATGGTAAAAATCCCAAAATTTCCCTTTTCACTCTACAACTAATACTATCATATCTAAACTTTTGTAACCTTTAGTTCTTCATTCAAAGGTTTAATTTGTTCCATGGGTCAAACTCAAAGCCTCAGGAGTCCCTGGCTGCCTGCCAGGGTCTCTGACCCCCTGCCAGGGCTTTGGAACCCCCTGGCTGGAGCTGGGATCATCCAGGACTGTCACAGAGACAGCCTGGGTTCCCACACCCGCCCACCTTGAGAGAGCTGCTAAAATCATTTCCTCTTCTCCACAAAGCAAAGGTCTCTGAGGAGACTGCACTAAATCAGCTGCAGACTCTCAAAAACAGCCTCGCTCTCCTGCCCAAGGAAACGGGGATGGTTCTCTCCCAGCTCCCTTCCCAGCCAAGCCGCACGGGAAATCAATTCCCATCAATCAGCACCCCCACACGAGGCAGGCACCTGACCCAGCCTGGAGCCAACAGCAATCTCCCAGGCGGGGGAAGAAGCAGAGGTGCCCTTCAGAGCGCTCGTGATCAGCTGGATGTGCTTATTCACCGCTCGGCTCTTGCATAAGGCAATCCCGGCACTGCCCGCAGCCCCAGCAGCGCTGCCTCTGGGCAGCACCTGCCTGGGAGAGGTTAAACGTGGACACTGAGCACACAGCAGTAGGGGCAGCTGAGCCTCCGGGATTATTTAGCTCTGTGAGGGAGCAAAAACTGCTGGTATTCGCCCTCGGAGAGCCAGAATTAGAGCTGTGCATGGGAGGCTGGGGGGGAATGACAGCCTTGGAGAGAGTCCTGGCAGGACACACCAGAGAGAAAAGAATATCCCAAAATACCACAGGGAGAGCTAAAGCACCCACCCAGCCAGGGGACAGCAAACGTCATCATATCAACATCAACATGTCCCTTCTCCCAGGAGCAAGATCCCAGAGCACCAGGACACACTCCGTGGGAGCCTCGAGTGATGGGCCCAAGGCAATGCTGCCCAGCCCAGGCACCCAGCTCCAGACAGAGCAGGACAGGGATCACAGACAGCTATCATGGCTTATCCCCAAAATCAGGCTTGTGGCAAGACCAGTGCTGTTACAGATGTGCTACGATCATCAGAGAGGAGATTCCTTACTCTACAACCATTGATATCTTTTGCCACAGTGCCAGCAAGACCCTATTTCAGCTGTCCAACCTCCTCTGGAGGTCCCAATTCCCACAGGGATTTTGTCCAAGCCAGCAGATGTTGCTGCTCTGAATATATATTTTCCTTTTTGATTTCAACAGAATCACAGAAAATTCAGACTGGTGAAAATTCTGGCATCTCTATCACCCACCCTACCCACCAGCCCAGCCTAGCTCATGTATCCCAGCCACTCACAATGACAGGTTTTGCAAAAATCTTGAAAGATTTTCTTTTAAAAAATATTATTTATAGCTTCTCCCTTTTTCTGACTGAAAAAGCTGCTTCAGCTCCTTAATACCACAAATCTAAACACAGAGAGCTTGACAAGACAATTTACAGCATCAGTTCCTTAAAAGGGCTTCAGTCTAAACCTCTTGGAGTCTGATTTTCAGTGACTTGGATTCTACAGCCTGACAGAGCAGCTACACACTGCAGTGCCATAAAAGAGCAGCAAATTATAATTTAAAGACCTGCTTCCTACTTCTGAAGGGACACTCGAGCTCCAGGAGGCTGCTCAGCATGCCAGGGCTGTGCAAGAGAAAGATGTTCCCAATTTTTAACAACTGTACCAAATCTCCCTGGATATAAACAACAAATCTCCCTGTAAGGGCTCACAGGACAGGTTTATCTACAGAGCAAAGAGAAGAAGGTGAAAAAGGAGCTAATAAAATGGGTTTTGCCTGCCAGTCCACAGTTGGTGCTATCCCAACAGCCAAAGATTGAGCTCTGGATGCTGGGAAGATGCTGCTTACACAGAAGCTGTAATTATAACTGTGTGGCTCTGCTGGAAGTTAACAGAACACAGCAAGGAATGAACAAGCCCAGCTCACACTCTGCTCCCAGCATTTAACAAGCATAAGGGATGCCCATGGAATTTCTCTTAGAATTTTCTTCCCACCAGCAAGGCTCTGCACCATTCTGGGTAGCCCCTGTCCATCCTAAAACTCAGCTTCTTGTCTGACAGCATCAGGCAGAGGAACCCAGCAGGGAACCAAGACTGTCCCCAAGTCCAGGCATAGCAGAATTCCAGCCTGAGCATCCACAGGAGGTCAGGGAGCTCCCAGCAGCCCAACCCTGGACCACAGCACTCCTGCAATCCTGGCAGCTCAACAGCTGCCCCAGTTCAGCCAAGCAGGGTAGGAGTGACACCTGGAGGGACCTTGTGACATTCTGTCCTGGCTGGGAGCATCCAGCACCGTGAGGGGGCCTGAAACACTCAGGGTAGAGAGGGACAGGTCCCCAAACTGGATTATCCACCTGAAACCCAGCAGGGAGCTACACAAACACTGAGCTGAGGGTCCCCCTCAAGCCTGGCAAGGGCAGTCTCCAGTATCACCCATGTTCTAAGGCACCTCCACTGAACTCCAAATACAGTTTAAGTTATATCCTGAAATATATTCACACACTCGTCCTACAGATTTCCCTGATTATCTTAAAACCATTGTTTTGCTATCAGCCTCAGAAATGAGCACATCAATTCTACATCATAGAATCATGGAATGGTCTGGATGGGAAGGGACCCTAAAGCCCATCCAGTGCCACCCCTGCCACGGGCAGGGACACCTCCCACTGTCCCAGGCTGCTCCCAGCCCCAGTGTCCAGCCTGACCTTGGGCACTGCCAGGGATCCAGGGGCAGCCACAGCTGCTCTGGGCACCCTGTGCCAGGCCTGCCCACCCTCCCAGGGAACAATTCCTGCCCAGTATCCCAGCCAGCCCTGCCCTCTGGCAATGGGAGCCATTCCCTTTGTGCTGTCCCTCCATCCTTTGTCCCCAGTCCCTCCCCAGCTCTCCTGGAGCCCCTTTAGGCCCTGGCAGGGGCTCTGAGCTCTCCCTGGAGCCTTCTCCTCTCCAGGGGAGCACCCCCAGCTCTCCCCACCTGTGATAGGATCTCAAACACTGAATTTCCCTTGTCACTGTCTCTTGGTGTAAATGTAGGTCACTGCAGGGCCCACACTCAGCCACCTCCCCAGGACAGGCTCAGAGAAGCACAAGGTGAGCAGGAGAGACTCCTACAGACTCAGGAGGCTTTGTCTTCCTTATCCCAGTGTCTCCTTCACCCTGTGCTTTCACTCCCTGCTGCTACACCACAACCAGGCCAATCTGGGCACTGAGGGGTGCAGAGGCTGCATCTGCAGCCCCAGCCTCTGACCACACACTCCAGGGACTTCACCCCAGCGTTATCCAGGAGCCAGCACAGCTCAGGAGGAGCCTCTGACTCAGCCTTCTGTTGGGAAAGCAGCACCAAGTGCTCCAAGAGGGACCTGCTGGGCGCTCTGGAACAAGCAGGAGGCACCAGCAGCCACACCAGACCATTTACAGGGCACCACTCAGCTCCCTGGACACTGTTTACCCAGCAAGTACTTCCTAATTTAAACAGCAACTACAGAACAATGTCCTGCTCTTGCTGCACAATCTTGGGGATTTTGCTGTCCAAGTTTGGGGGGTGAGTGTAGATCCAGCAGCAGCCTCCCCTGCCTGACCAGGAGCATGTCCCACACATCAGCTAGATGGGCCACACAGCAGGGGCAGAGCCAGCAGGGATGCTCCCAGCTCCTCCTCCCTTAGGCAGCATTCAAGGAGCAAATAAGAAACATCTGAAGAGTTTGTAAAGGAAACAGCACAAACTGTCAGGGAAGAGAGTGAAATTGTGGTTTGGGGTGAGTTTTGAGTCTCTGGTTGTGAGGTACAGAGACCTCACAGCAACATCTGTCACTACACTGGGAAGGAGCTGGCCACCAATCCCAGGTTCATCCCTGGAGCTGCCAGATGGACACATGGAGGGACTCTCCCAGTGAGCTCCACCACCATGCTGTATTTGGAGCTCAGAAACACTTTTGCTGTCAGATCTCAACAGAAGTACAAATCCAAGCTCCTGAACTGCTGCAGATCACACCCAAAACCCAATCCAACACAGCCAGGAGCAAACACGCTCCCCCACAGCACAAACCCAGGGGCTTCAGAAAACAGAGAGGGGCTTCAGACAGGGGCCCCAAGGGACAAGGAGGAACAGCTTCCCATGGACAGGGGCAGGATTAGATAGGATGTTGGAAAGAAATTCTCTCCTGTGTAGCTAGGGAGGCCCTGGCACAGGGTGCCCAGAGCAGCTGTGGCTGCCCCTGGATCCCTGGCAGTGCCCGAGGCCAGGCTGGGCACTGGGGCTGGGAGCAGCCTGGGACAGTGGGAGGTGTCCCTGCCCGTGGCAGGGGTGGGAATGGATTATCCTATCCACCCCAATCTCTTCCATGATTCTGTGACACCCTCACAGCTTAGACCACTGACCTCTCCAGACTCTGAGATTAAGACCTGTTTTTTCTATTGTTTCTTTTATGGATTAAGTAGAAACCAGTTTATAAAATTAATTTCTTCATCATACTGGAAAATATTGTAACATTAAGGGCTCTGCAGCCATAGAGGAATATTTATACCTATGGCCAACTGGGAAATGCCCTTTGGAGTCTGGTGCAAGGACTGCTGCACGCAGAGGGAAGGAGAGAAATCAAGGACAGGGAACAAACCAGGAAGAACTGGACAACTCAATAGAGGGGGGCATAATTTTGTTTCCTTCCCAAGACTGGGAGGCAGCACAAGAGATGCCACAGCCCTGAGTCCCTGCTGTGCCTGAGCAGCACAGCTCGCTCTTCCCACAGGAAGTAGCACAAGGCACAAGGATTTCCACACAGAATTCAGAGTCTACCACGACTACCTGGGTTAGGCTGAGCTCTCCCATTCCGCACAGCATTCCCACAGGGTGCAGGGACAGGAGCTGCACTCCCCACTGCTCACTGCCAACAAAAGGCTGTTGTGCCACCACCCCCTCCCGGCATCACCCGTGCCAGACAACAGCTCCCACTTCCAGAGCATCCATGCCCACATCCGGTGTTTGAATTCCCTGTCAGGCCCACCCCACACTCCATCCTTGAAATATCAGACACAACAAGCTGACCTGCACGAGTGCTCCAAGGCACATTTCCCAATAAACTGAGATTTCCCATGTCCTTTGTTCTGTTTTTGGAGGTATAAAGCCAGTGAAATCTCTGCTTCCCTTTTAGGCATGAGAAATCATAAAAAGCACTTGAATTTGAGCTCATGTGCTTGAAGTCAGGGCATGGAACATTGAAACCAACCCTCTTGGGGTTATTACTCTCTCCGGGTTCAAGGAAAAAGGGCGTTCATGACAATTCAATCCCTGAACTCAAATACCCAAGGGGATGCAGGCACGTGGCTCCAGAGGTATTTTCCCAGTGAGTTCAGCACGCCACAGCTGGTTCAGCAGGGCTCTCACAAACCACAAGCTCCATGTGACAAACAGCTCCGATTTTCCCTTTGCTTCCTCTTTTCACCTTCCTCAAAACCAAGGAAGCACAGAGCGACCCCAAACAAGCACACGGCAAGTGTTGGGCTGAGATGGCTGTAAAAACACACATTTTAGATCTATTTAAAGGCCAACTATCTGCAATTGGTTGCAGTCAGGATGGGCACGGATTTGGAATGATAAGGGTTAAGGAAAGCCTGCAACCCTGGCTGCAATCCTCCCCAGCCTGAGGGATGCAATTCTGGCTGCAATCCCCATCAGCCAGAGGGATGCAATCCAGGCTGCAATCCTGGCTGCAATCCTGGCTGCAATCCTCACCAGCCAGAGGGGTGTCTGCAGCTCAGGTACTCACCACCTCCACAGATCACAGGAATATTCCCCCACAACCTATCCAGCAGCTTCCCAAGCTGGTTTCCAGAACAAACCCCTGCCCACACAGGGACCCAACACCAAAGAGCCTCAGCAACACCACCCAAGCATGGATTTAAGGAAGATTTGGCCATACAGTGCTTCTGTAAGCAAGCAACAAGCATAGCAATCTGGAATTCACACTCCTTAATCCAGTGCTTTTCCAGTTTAACTTGACTGCAATAGCCACCCCAGCAAAGGGACAAGGAAAAACCTGGAAAATGCCTCCTGCCCCAGATCATTCACAAACAGCCCTTGTGCTTCAGAGAGGGAAAAATCTTCCAGAGGAGCTCAGGACAGGCAATTTGTCAGACAAATTCCCTCAGAGCCACAGTGCAGGACCTGGCTCTGCCTGCCAGAAAGGTTCCATGCAACATCCCAGGAGGATGGAACACTTTGCCAATGCCAGCACTTTCTGCTCAGAAGCATCTCCAGTGTGAGAGAGTTCCATCAGAACATTCCCTGCTGGGGAAGGGCACAGATGTAAGACATGCTCAGGGCAGGAAAACCAACACTGCCAAGCTGAAAGGGCTCTGAAAACAACACCCAGGCTACCCCTCACCTCCATTCCTAAATAAAATTGAGGTTGAGCTGCTGGGTGGCTGAGAAGCACAGAGCAAGCTCCTCCCAATACACACATATCCGAGCTGGGTGCCAAGAACAGGCAGTCATTTTCTGAAAACCTGTGTAAATCCTGCAAAAACGCACTCAGACCTCAGAATGCTTTCCCTGCCAAAATCAGAATCACAGCAAAAGGCACAGTTCCCTTCCCCTCGTTCCTCAATGTTGTTTCTGCAGTGCTCCCACTGACAAGACTCCCACCCCAAATACAAAGATACTCTGAAGTCAGCCCATTCTGCTGCACACCTCTGGAATTGCCTTTTATATCACATTTCTGCCTCTCTCATGTGCATGGTGCAGGTTTTCTGCCAGGACACCTCAGCAGTGGCCAGGAGATAAACTAAGCCACAGTGCAGATATCAGCAGAGAGAGCTGGCAAAGAGACTTTGTGCTGGAGTTTTTAAAACTCCAACAAAAAAAAAAAAAAAAAAAAAAAAAAAAAACAAAACAAAACAAAACAAAAACAAAGGAAATACGAAACTAATGTTAAAAAAATTACTAGCAAGCACTCCTACTCCTCCCAGCACATCATGCTATCTCCTCTGCACCCCTGGAGAGGCCAGGGTGGCTCTGGCTGATAAGGATATCAGCACTGCACATATGGGTACCCAAGAAGCTCCTGGAGGCACTGGTTTGGGGCTTCACCTGCTCCACCACTCCCCAGAGCTGGTGGGACACAGAATGACCCCAGCCTGGCCACACACCCAACGCTGCTGCAGCTCCCCAAGCAGGGCTCACACTCCTTCCCCTCCTGCACGAACAAATTCAAGGAACTCAGCGTGGGGAAAGTATCCCAGTACGTGACCAGAAGGAAACACTCAGAGTGTGTCCTTGGTGGCAGCTGGCCTGCAGCTGACCCAGCACAGCAACACTGGGGTCCCTCACAGCCCAGAAAACAAACCACCAGCTCAGCAGCTGAGCAGGGCTGCAGGAGCCAGGCTCTGCACATAGAGCTGGGAATGGCTGAGGGAGCCAGGATCTAAACATGGAGCTGGGAATGGCTGCAGAGACAGGCTCTGCACATGGAGCTGGGAATGGCTGAGGGAGCCAGGATCTAAACATGGAGCTGGGAATGGCTGCAGAGACAGGCTCTGCACATGGAGCTGGGAATGGCTGAGGGAGCCAGGATCTAAACATGGAGCTGGGAATGGCTGCAGAGACAGGCTCTGCACATGGAGCTGGGAACGGCTGAGGGAACCAGGATCTAAACATGGAGCTGGGAACGGCTGAGGGAACCAGGATTTAAACATGGAGCTGGGAATGGCTGCAGAGCTAGGCTCTGCACATGGAGCTGGGAATGGCTGCAGAGACAGGCTCTGCACATGGAGCTGGGAATGGTTGCAGGAGCCAGGCTCTGCACATGGAAGTTCCAAAAATGCTACAATAAGCCTCCCAGTCATCCCAGGTTGTGGTTTTCTTCAGTTTCCAAATTAAAATGCCAAAGATCCAAAGATGGAAAATCCCACCAGGACTTTGGCACAAAAGCCCACCAATTCTTTCAGCTGCTGCTGTTTATCACATCATTGATATCTCATCAGACATGGAAGATCTGGTCCAGATCCCATCACCTCCACAGCTCACAGGATAATCCAAGACCTGGGCCAGGCCTGACTCACGAGCTCCTTTGCTCATTTGTAAGCACAAATGAAGAAGGAGTGACCACACACAAGGTTCATTTGACAAATGCTCTTTACTACACAAGAAATAAATGCACTGCAGCAGATGAGAGCCTCAAGCAGTCATTTTTCTCATTACAGCCTCTGCTTTCAAATTTTTACTGGTGCTTCAGCCTTTGGGAATTGTGTTAAATGATCAGCGTAAAGATCAGCCACAGTCAACTTGTGTTTATCTTTTCTCACCACCACAGCCAAGGACAAAATAGCATGCAGGGCACACACAGTAAACATTAAAACCCAATTTTTATTCCTATCCCACCAATTCCTATCTCATTTACAATATTGAGACTGGTTAAAAAGTCCTGGTTTTCCAGACTACAGACTTTAGGAATGTGTGTGCTTCAAGCACAAGACTTATCCCATCTTTCCAAGATTGAAGGTGGGTATAATAGCTTGGAAAAGAAGATTTTCCAAGAATTTTTCCATGCTCCAAGCATCTCTCTTTTCTGCAAGTTACTGTCAATGTTAATGTTTTCAGTACCCAATAAATTTCTCTCAGTGACCTCAAACACCACCCTAAAATCATCACGCTCCTGACTTCTTGCCAGCTTTCAAACAACACTCAATTATAGCCCAGAATCTCTGTGTGGATGAGACATTTTTTAGGGATAGATATCTAGATGCAGTATCTCCTTCTGGATGAAATATTCCTTAAGGGTATATATTCAGATGCAAAGCCCACATGTTTGCATAAATATATATTTTCCTCTATTTTTAAGGCATGAGAAGAAAGATAAAACTGCTGCTGCTGCTTCTCAACCCTTGACTATGAAATTCTCAGTTCAACAACCACTTTCCTCCACCTTGGTGTGGAGGCAGGCTTCAAGTGTGTGCCCAGAGCAGACATGGAGAGGCTCCTTCAGTTCCATCTTCCCCCTGAGCAGGACAGAGCTGCCTCTGCTCAAAGGCAAACACACAACACCAGCCAACAGCAGCAAGGTCTGCAGCCTCCTGTGAGGACCCAGAACTTCACTCTGTGACAAATCCAGGCTCAGCTCTACGAGCAGCACTGCACTTCTGGGGGCAGCACCCCTGGGGCAGTGGAGGCTCTGCTTCCAGAACAGATTCCAGTGGGCAGGAAATCACTCCCTGAGAGCAGAAGGAGGGAGCACAAACTTGAATATTGCATACAAGGTGTCTCCATGACCTCCAGTACCCAGGAAATGATCAGCTGATTCTTGCAGGACACTCCTGAGGAGTGCGGAGGTCAACAATCCTGGGAAGAGCAGGCTTCCCGTAAGAACTGAGGAAACACAAGGAAATGCAAGCAGTGCAGCAAACCATGTCAGCAGTGTGAGTACAAGGGGCAGTGTGGCACAGTGCAAGGCCCTTCCCATCCCTCACAATACCACTCATAAAATAAAATCGTTGGCAGCTGGCATTCTAGATGCTGGAGATGCCAAGAGTTTTATTTAAAACAGAAATCAAGAGTTAACCACTTACTGGGCCATGATTGGGACTGAGGGTGCTTCTGGATCAAAGTGACCTTGGCCAACAACTTGGGGACAGGCCTGGCACATCCCAGCTGCTTCACTGTGAGACCCAGCATCCTTCTGCATTGAGTCTCAGTGCCAGCACAAGGGCAATGGCTTCCACTGCCAGAGGGCAGGGCTGGCTGGGATATTGGGAAGGGATTGTTCTCTGGGAGGGTGGGCACAGGCCCTGACACAGGGTGCCCAGAGCAGCTGGGGCTGCCCCTGGATCCCTGGCAGTGCCCAAGGTCAGGCTGGACACTGGGGCTGGGAGCAGCCTGGGACAGTGGGATGTGTTCCTGCCTATGGCAGGGGTGGACAAGATGCTATTTCAATTTCCTTCCAATCCAAACCATTCCATAAAACTGTAATCCAAGACATGCTCTGGGATCAGTGTTCAGGGCTGGACATTTTCTGCAAAAACCCTGCAGATATTGACTGTGGGTTACCAGGAACAGCCAAGAGGGAAGGCAAAGTCATTGACCTTCACAAGGGACAGCTCTCACACGTGGACAAGGATGAATTGCAGCTTTCAGCCAATTTCCCAACAGCTCAGACCAGACTCTCTGTGTTATTTCAGTGCATTGTGTTGCAAGACAACTTGTGTGGTGCAATAAATACTCAGAGGTTTTAATGCAGAAACATTTCAGTTGTTTCAGCACAATCTGAGTCCTGCCCTTCAGGGTCACCTCTTCGTGCTCCCCTGCTGCAGCCACGCCTGGCCATCCTCTTCCTGCATAGGACACCCTCACACCTCCAGAACACCCAGCTGCCATCCCTCCCCCTGCTCCTCACAGGAAAGGTTCACATCCACAAAAGCAGCACCAGCCCCTTATCCAAAGTCACTTGTTCCCACTCCAGCAGCCACTCTGGGAAGCCAATGGCCTCCAAAGCAGCCTGCTGTGCACACAAAGGCAAACAAGCAATCCACAGAATCATGGAATGGGTTGGAAGGGACTTAAAGCTCATCCAGTTCCACTCCTTCCCATGGACAGGGTCACCTGCCACTGTCCCAGGCCACTCCAAGCTCCAGTGTCCAGCCTGGCCTTGGGCACTGCCACAGCTGCTCTGGACACCCTGTGCCAGGGCCTGCCCACCTTCACAGGGAACAATTTCCTTTTAATACCCAATTTAAATCTACTCTTTCAGCTTTAAGTCATTCCCCCTTGTCCTGTCACTCCAGGCCTTTGTCAGAACTCCCTCTCTAGCTCTTTTGGAGCCACTTTAGCTGTTGTTTTTTCATTAGAAAAACCCCAATTTTATACATTGCTTGTCCAGACAACTCCACAACCCCCTCAGCTGCTCAGGACCCTGGGAAGCAGCAGGATTGTGCCAGGAGGTCCCAAAATCCCACTGCAGCCCAGGCCCTGGTGCTTCATAGAGGACATTCAAAGCCTCCATCCCCAGGAGCTCATGTCCAGCAGTTCCTGTCACAGGGACAGGCCTGGGAGTGGTTTATTTTCAGCCCTCAGCATCATTCATTTCCCTAGGAGCCACATCCAATGCTCCCTTCCACAGAACACCTCCTCCCCTGCCTCTCCAACAACTGCAAACCAGACTGCTGGGACAGAAAGCAGGGTTCTGGCTGCTCTTCAAGACAAATCCCACCCGAGGAAGGAAGAAGAGAGGTACCACACACAGGCTGGGTGCTTTCCAATGCAGGAAAACAGGGAGAACAGGAGAAGCAGAGAGACATTTGCCACATGTTCCAGCAGGATCTGTGCAGCGATCCACGCTCCCAGCGAGGTGTGAGACAACAAACACCAGAAGTGCAGCCAGCACCACAATCCAACTCTGTGGAGCTTTTCCAGAGCTTTTTATCTTCTCCAGCCAACAGCAGGGACATGAATGCTGCTCTCCAGTTTTAAACACCCATATGGTGAAGAGCACCTATTTATATGAATTTTTAAACAGATACAAGGCCAAGCTTGGCCAGAAGCCACTCTCTGCACCCATGTGCTCCTTAAATGACTCCAAGAAGTGGCTCATGGCCCATCTCTCCAGCAGGACCCTCAGCCCTGGGGCTCTCACCCTGGTAGGTTCAGCAGCTGGAAGGATTCCACCAAAGGAGCCTGAAGCACACAAGGGAGAGCACAGGAAGTGTCCCAGGAGAGAAGGAAGAGCTGAGCCCAGTGCTCAGCTGGTTTCCCAAGCAGGACTTCATGCAGGGGACAAATAAAGCTGTGACCATGCTCCTTTCTCCCAGGATCCACCAAACAGCTTGAAAACTCCTTTTTTTTTTTTTTTTTTTAACATTCTCTGCCCATTTTTATTTCTTTAATCTTCTGCAGGAAGAAAAGCAGGTTTAAACCTTCAATTTTGTATCTATTTTCATGCTATAAGAGATTTTTAAAAAATGGTGTAAGAGGAGACAGAAGACAGGCCACATTCTCCCATAGGAATGTATTCCAGGAGTTGGACTTTGATGATCCTTGTGGGTCCCTTCCAACTCAGGATATTCCATGACTCTATGATATTAAGGAGCACAGAGCAGTGAAAAGCAGCACAATGCCCTTTTCCCAAGTGAGGGAGCAGGATCACATCTCATCCAGGCTCACTTAAGCTAAGCTGTTCTGACTCCAACACTTGCACATGGGAGCAGATTCTTTTTATAGAGACCTGGCACAGCACAAACCCTGCTCGTGGGGCTGTGCTGAGGGGTAAAGGTGCAGCATAAACCCTGCTCATGAGGCTGCGCTGAGGGGTAAAGGATGTGTCCCCACAACCTGCTGTCACAGGACTGCACTCATCACACACAGGGATTTCAAGCACCTCTGATGGGTTTACATCAAACCAGCAGTTCCATAGATAAACCAATTTGTAAATTAAGACTACATCTACTGGTAAAATTGTCTATTATATGGTAGAAAGGCAATGATATATTTTGAACTTGGAAATTAAAGCTACATGTAATGCTAATAGTGGAGTTTATGTACCTGCCCCGTGGGACAAAGAGCTCACTACTTATTTCCTTTACAAGGCAAACAGAAAACAGCAGAAATATTTGGAGGATGGTGTCTTGAACGTCAAATAAAACTGTAATTCCCTCTGCACCCAGGAGGATGCCTCACTTCAAGGTAATGCCTGACTTAATATTGCTGGTTTAGCTACTTACAAATTCATCCTTCCTAAAACTACAGAAATTGTAAATCTTCATGGAAACAGCTTGGACCAAATCACCAACATTAACCTCATTACATTAAAGCTGAAAGAATTAGAATTGCTCAGCCTGGAGAGGAGAAGGCTCCAGGGAGAGCTCAGAGCCCCTGCCAGGGCCTGAAGGGGCTCCAAGAGAGCTGGGGAGGGACTGGGGACAAGGGATGGAGGGACAGCACAAAGGGAATGGCTTCCACTGCCAGAGGGCAGGGCTGGCTGGGATATTGGGCAGGAATTGTTCTCTGGGAGGGTGGGCAGGCCCTGGCACAGGGTGCCCAGAGCAGCTGTGGCTGCCCCTGGATCCCTGGCAGTGCCCAAGGTCAGGCTGGACACTGGGGCTGGGAGCAGCCTGGGACAGTGGGAGGAGTCCCTGCCCATGGCAGGGGTGGGATGGGATGATATTTAAAGTCCCATCCACCCCAATCCATCCCATGATTCTATGATTAAAGATTTTGCTCCCCCCCAGCCTGTGACACTCCAGGCCTGGCACCCCGGCCTCGTGACAGAGAGAAGCTCCTCACCAGGATCCCACTGCTTCCTGCAAATGCACCACTGTCCCCCTGCAGCATCCACAGGGATCCCTCCATAAAGCTCTCAGTCTCCATTACCTGCAGAATGTGACTTTAACAACCATTAAGCCTCTTCAGGTACCGTGCACTTGGAAATCAATTGTACAAATCCTGACGGGATCAATCCCATTCTCATGGCGCATCCTTTGTGCTTAAATTAACCTACAACATTCCAAAACTGGGGAATATCAGCAGCCAGAGGTTTCATTCTGAACTGCAAAGGCACCTTAGGGCTGCAGTTGTGCAGCAGAACTCAATCCAGTCCAGTAACTACAGACCTTATCTGTGCTGGGATACAGAGCAGCAGCCTCTCAAGGTACTTACAAGTGACAATTCCAGGCTGGATGTCTGCAACTGCAAGGAGGGAAGAATGGGCTTGTTACAGAGCAACAAAGCACAAATTTCCAGACATCTACAACTCAACTTTCAAATTTAAACCCAAATTTCCAAGGAGCTTGCAGGTTTTTCCACTTTGAAGCAGAATTTTTTACTTCTTTCCTTGTGGTGAAAAGGAAGGGGACAGGGAAGTAGAGGCAGATGCTTTATCCAGCACATACTCAATGTTTACCCACAAAAAAATGCAGGTTCCTGGGAAAACAGTTCCAGGGCAGCACCCAGCTGGGACATCCCAGAGACTGCACAGGCAAAAAAAGTAGGAAAATTCCTGTCTATCAGCTTCTAAACCAATCCCACTCCTAAAAGGATCAGAAACACCACTGGGTCTTCACCTCCCCAAGTGTTCCAGCAAAACACTGTACTTATAATAAGCTTTAACAGATAAAAGCCTGATAGAAGAGTAAAGCACAGCTTAATCCCACGAATTTGGCTTGCCAATCCTCAAGCTGTCCCAGTGTCAGGCAGCTCCTTCCTCAAGTCAGAGCGCCACGGAAGTGGAGGATGGTCTGTGAAACAGCCTGAAGGGTTCAGACACAGAAATCACCAGGGCTCCCCTGGCACTGACAGGACAAGCCATAAACAGGACAGGGCTTTTCCTTATCCCCCATCAGCATCCAGAAAGCTGAAGGCACACTCACAAGAAGTGTCAGAAATAATCACAGAATGGGCCACGAAATGTGTCTGGAAGACTCCTCAGGAGGCCTCAGGTCTAGTCTCCTGCTCTGAGCATCTGCATGCACACGAGGCTGCTCAGGACCCTCCCTACCCACAGCTGGAATAGCCATGAAATCCCTGCACCTCTCCAGATCCCTATCCCAGGATTCTGTCCTCACTCTGAAGTCACCATGCCTCCATGTGTCCAGGCAGGATTTCCCACGTGCTCTCCCAGCCGCACCCTGCCAGGAGCAGAGCCAGGCTCTGGGCTCTGACCCCTCTCTCACCCTGCACCATGGATCTGTGGGTCTCCCTGTCTCCTCTGCTCCAGCCTCATCCTGGCAGGCCTCAAACCAGGCTGATGGCCCAGACAGGGCACCCAAGGGCATTCCTCTGCTGAGCAGAGGGGACAGTCCCTTCCCTCAGCATTTCTGCTAACACAACCAAAGCCACCACTGACCTCTGGTCACTCCTGGTCACCCTCTTGTCCCCAGGAGCTCCTCTGCAAAGCTGCTTCATGCAGCAAGCCCAGGACAGGGCTGGGGTTTGCCTCTGCAGAACATCACAGGGTTTCCATCACCCTGCTGCTCCAGCCTGTCACAGTCCCTCTGAAATCCAGACCTGTGATCTCTCTGCTCCACTTGGCATCACCCACAGCAAGGGCACTCACCCGTTAATAACCACATTATACAACAAATACTGTAACTAATGAACTGTGATCTTATCACAGCTACCAAAAACCAATCACATTATATGTACTCCTAATCAATGCCTGAGAGCATACAGCTAACCAGAGCACCACCACCCCCCCCAGCTCCCAGAGGGAGTCCTGCATGTTGTGTACAATTCCAGGTGGGAGCTGATAGTGTGCCATGTGTGCCAAATGTAAATTATGCGGTATTAAGATGATTGTCACCTTTGTGCCATCACAAAATGTCTTTTAGTTTGAGCACTCTCTTCCTCCTGCTAACAAAGATACCATCCCAGCAGAGATGCAAGGCCAGGGAGCCTCAAGCAGACTCTCCCCAGCATAGACCACAGAGACCCAACTGACAAACTCTGCTGGGATAAAATAAAGCCATGGAGCAGTTCCACCTGACCACACACTATAAACCTGCAGTGCCTTCTGCTCCATGAGCCCTGCTGGGAAACACCATGGTGGCAACTTGGGAATAATAAATAGCAGATAAACAGCACCCAGCATCAGTCACAGGAATGGGCATGCTTGGAAACAGCAAAGATGGAAGGTCTCAATCTCCCAAGAACAAAGGATAGGGCTGCTGGAGAACATAGCCCTGACACCCGGCACCGCCCGAGTGCTCCCAGATGGAGCCCACCAAAAAGGGCTTCAAACCAAACCAAGAAACTAAACTCAGAATCACAGAATCATGGAATCTCCTGAGTAGGAAGGGACCCACAAGGATCATCCAGTCCAACTTCTGTCCCTGCCCAGACCCCCCAACACTCCCCTGTCCATCCCTGGAGCTCTGGCAGCCTCGGGGCCGTGCCCATTCCCTGAGCAGCCTGGGCAGTGCTAGCACCCTCTGGGGGAAGAGCCTTGCCCTGAAATCCACCTAAACCTCCCCTGACACAACTTCCTTGACTCCTCACGAGCTGTGGGCACAGTGGCCACCCCCACCTGCTGCACAGCATCTCCACATCTCAAAGACAAAAATCTGCCTCTTTAATCTCGTGGTCTCCACTCCTGCATCATCCTGGAGAGGAGGGCCATGTCTGTGTCCCACTGCCATGAGTGCATCCCAGTCACCCATCTCCATGCTCCAGCCAAAGCCACCCAAACTCACCCCATCTTCCGAACTGGGACCGGTGTATTTTTCAAGCGCTTCCAAGAAGAGCCACCACTCCTGACAGTTGCAGAAGACCTGAAAAAAAAAGTTTGTGGAACCACCCCTGTGCATTTCACAGGAAAAAGAGAAACTTCAAAAATTGTGAAGATTTCCAGAGCTGGGGAATTAGTTGCCATGGATATTTGCTGCTGTGACAAATACTCTAATTCTGTGCTGGGGTGAGTGACAGGCACAAAGCACCAAGTCAGCTGGGAACAGCAACACGGTGCAGCTGGAACACAGCACACACAGCCCCACGTCTCTGGAGCATCCCTGAGGAAATTAAGCCATGGACCTGAACATCACCAGCACCAGGAGGCCAAGTGACTCCCCAAAGGAGCTTTGCTCCCATCCAGGCTACCCAGCCCTGCTGTCACATCCATGGCTGTGCTTTGGGAAGGAGAGTTCACTGTTCTTTGAGAGCCCACCCAACCACAGTGTTTAGGTGTCTGTGCCAACCAACCAGCCTGAAGAGAGAAGATCTTACTCACAACAGCAATACACAACCAGAAGGCCCCAAGAACAACATTTTCCTGCTCTGTTTCTTATACAGTTCCTAGAAGAAACCTGCTCTAGCTATTAATAACAGATTAAGAATCACTGCTTTGTGTTAAAGACGGAAAAGAGAAGGCACTGACTCCCACTTCACCATATTTACCCCCACATGCATTGCAGAAGCTGCTTTAAACAGCCACGCGTGCCCAGACAGCGCTCTCATCCTGAAAGATTTGGAGAATTAAGACTATTTTTAGGGAGTGAAGCACCTCCCCCTGAGTCACTGCAGGGACATACATCTATCCGGTCGTGATTCAAAGCAGAAATAGCATTGAAGAGTTAGATAAAAATAAAAAAAAAAAAAGCCAAGAAAGTGGATACCAACACACCTCGGTGTGAAAGGAAGGGCAAGGAAAACAGAAGTGACAACAGGTCTGGACACAGTGAACAGTGCTGACACAGCACCAGCTCCATCAGTGCCCGTGCCACAACGTGACCTGTGAGCAGCTCCAAGCCCCCAGCGATGCTCACAGAGAGGAGCAGCATCACCTGGGGACAGCACAGGCCAGGGACAAAACAGCCCTGGCTTGCAGAGGGGGAAGCGAATCCCAAGTGCCTGGAAGGGGACCAAAGAGGAGATTTGCTCCCATTTGTTCTGCTTCCATGGCAGAGCTCCACTGACACGAAGTCCCACGCTCCCATCTGCATGTTTAATTGCAGCGTTGATCCGTTGGCAGCCTGAGGCTCAGCACTGGCCCTGCACACAGGCCTGTGAGTCAGCAGGCACTGCCCCAGCAGCACACACACATCCAGCTCTGTTCTCCAGCCTCAGCTCTGCCTGCCCAGCCTGCAGCCAGCAGACACGGGAATATTATGTCATTAATTACTAAACAAGCTTTTTGATCGAAACCAAACAAAGGCTGATGCAAAGCGTAGAAAGATCCCTGCCATGGTGCTGTAGGAACTGCTATAATAATTAAACAGTATAATGAGGACCTGAAGGGATATTTAACACCTCCAGTAAGCTCAGGTTTGGAAGCACTATCTTATTTAGGGATAAATCTCCAGGATGCTGCTAGTCCTCCTGACAGCAGGCTGGGGCAACTCACATTTCAGAGTGGCAACCTGAGCTGTTGGCCATCAGCTGAAGAGACATACAGGGAGCAGAGGGCTCTGATATCACTGAAAACACTTCAGGCACCTAAAATTACCAGGCTGAGTTTCCCAGCTACAACAATTGATACACAAGCACGAAATACAGAGAAGCTCGGTAGCCTGGTCTGCTGCAGCAAAACTCAACCTACAGATAAGGAATGTCATCGTTGTTCAGAGGTGAGTTCAGAGCACATTGCACTGATTGGAAACTCCTTTTCAGGGGAAAAGGAGGCAGGATACCAGGGATACTGCATGGAAAAGCACAGCAGGTTCCTCACAATACTCCTGCCAAGAAGGATCAGCTCCTTCCCCAGTGACTCACTGTGGGTACACAGGATGACAGGCCATACAAGCACCAACTTAAACCTGTAATTGGAGCAAGCCAAGTCAGAGCTGAATACATATTTCCCCGGAAAAAGACAGGCAGAGGAGCTGCATAAAGAGGCAGGTGATGCCAGTCACCTCTGCAGGCAAAGGACAGCCATCCTGCTCCTGGAGCAACCTGACAGGAGACAGACCAAGGGCTGGCAGGGGTTCTCCAGGGTGAGCACAGCTGTGGATGTCCTGGAGAAGGAGCCAGCCCACACCAACCTCTGCTCCTGAAGGTCAGCACAGCCCCTGCTGTCCCACTCCAGCAGAGCTGAGGGAGCTCCAGCACTGTGTGGGAGACATGCAGGGCTGGACAGTGAACCCCTGCCCTTGCCTGGGACAGCAAAGCAGAATGACACCAGGGTGTGCTCCAGCAATGGAATCTGGCCCAGGGGACACCAGGAAGGGGTAACAGGCACCTCACTCAGGTAGGGACCCAGGCAGCTGAGCCCACAGACACCCTCCATAGCTGCAAACAGCTCCAGGAGTGAAAACTTCCACGTGAGCCAAGCTACCTGAGGGATCCCCCCAGGACCAACCTCGAGTGGTTGTTTTCCGCTTTTCCAGACAAAGCACTCTTCCCCCTCAAAGTTTAGTTCTGCACAAGACAAACCAGTTATTTCTTCTACAATTACACCAAATGAAGTATTTGGACAGTACAGAATCATAGAACGGTTTGGGTGGGAAGGGATCTTAAAGGTTCCCCTGCCATGGATAGGGACACCTTCCACAAGACCAGGCTGCTCCAAACCCTGTCCAACTTGGCCTGGAACACTTGCAGGGATGGGATGAGGGGATGACATCAATCCCATCTAGCCAAACAAAAATATGGATAGAAATAAAGCAGAAAGATGGTTCATGGCTCTTGTCACAGTTAGGAACCAGCAAACAGAACCAGGCAACAGCTGTAAATCCTCTCACCCAGCACTAATAACCAAGCCATGATGGAAACATCCTTAAGGATAAGATCAGTGTCTCATGCCCTCCTGCAGAGTCAGCAGCAGTTGCTGTTTGGATTCAAGTGAGCCCGACCTCCTCCACAGCACTAAACTGGGAGCAGAGCAATCCAATCTGGAACCAGCAGCCCAGAGGGCATCATTCCCCCCAGCCCACAGCTCCCCACAAGTGTCATGTGGACATGCAGTGTCCCCAGGGAGCTGTGGCCAGCACCACATCCCCAGGGACAAAGCACAGCGAGGAGCTGCCTCCAGAATGGGCAAATAACAAGGAGCAACAGCAAAGCACCATATGGATCCAGAGAGTGCCATGGGAAAACAAGCTGACTGGGAACACCAATTATTCATCACTGTTTAAAAACAAGTAGCTCAAAGTCACCAGGAGCTGCAGAGCTGCCCTGGAAACCTGCACGCTCCAGCAGCCAAAGAGAGACAAACATTCCAGACTTGTCTGCAGAGGGACAGGGTGTCACAAAAATCATTCTAGGAGAGCGTGTTGCCTCATTTCATCATGTACAAGCTAAATGTAAGGAGAAGTTTTCCCCTCTAAGGTGGTCCAACACTGGAAGAGGGGCCTGGAGAGGCTCTGCAAGCTCACACCTTGGAGATTTCAGGGGCTGGAGCACAAGTGTGATGAGGAGCAGTCAAGGGTGCTGGAGGGGCTCAACAGGGACCCTCTGACTCTGCACAACTCCCTGACAGGAGGGGGCAGCCAGGGAGGTCAAGCTCTGCTCCCAGGGAACAAGGGACAGAATCAGAGGGAACAGCCTCATGTTCTGCCAGGGGAAGTTCAGGTTGGATTTTGGGAAAATTTCTCCATGGAAAGGGTGGCCAGAGTGGCACAGCTTCCCAGGGCAGTGCTGGAGTCCCCACCCCTGAAGGGGTTTAAAAGCCATGTGGATGTGGCACTTGGGGACATGGGTCAGTGGTGGCCTTGGCAGTGCTGGGGGAACGCTTGGATCAAAGGCTCACACAGGTCTCTCCTGGGCTCCCTCAATCTCCCCCACATCTCTACCACAGCAGTGGTTTTCAAGCTCCTTCCTGAACTCCCCTTCTCAGCTTTCAGTGCAGTCTCAGCACAAGAAATGGGAAAAAAAAACTCTGGGTTGTGCTCAAGCCCTTATGATGCCAACCAAGAGTTAGTTAACTGCTGGATAAACAGAGCTGGTGAAGAATGCTGCTCTGTGAAACACAGCTTTTCCAGGGAAATGAGCTGCAGGATGACCCAGACAAGACAGCTAAAGTGCCCCAGGCACCCATCCCTGCTCAAAGGGGGGAGTTAATGCTGCTTGATGGAGAAGCCTTTCCCTTTCCAACAATGACATGGCTTTCCCCTCTCCATTTGTCATTGCTTTCATCATTAGAGCCCACACAAAGCACTGATAAGGCTCTCCAGACACCCAGCCCACACTACCCAGCTCCAGCCCATCCCACAGAGGAGCCAACACATCCCAGAGCTCTTAGAAAGGTCAAGGAGCTGCTGGGAGAACTCGTGGAGCACCCATGGTCACATGAGCTAATGCCAATCTTCCATGAATTAATACTCACCTGAAGATCCTTTCTAATCTCCTTGAAAACACTTATCTGTTCAAGGTGATTAGATTCTCTCATACAGAGCCGCTAATTATAGATAATGATAAATCTGAGTGGCTGCCTGCAAGAGGAGTTCAGAGAGAGAGTTTGGATCATTAGCAAGTCAAGCAGACTAGTCCAGCATCCCCAGACTGCCTTCCCACACTGGCATCACTGAATCAGCTGAAAAACTTGGTGAAAAACAACCTAGGAGGAACAATCAAGGGCAAGTAAAATGGTCCAACCACATTGCTGTGGATTTAGGAACTTCCTTGATCTACACACCTCACTCCAGAGGAGGGTACTGTGCAGGAACTCTGCAGGAATTCCTCAGCAGTTGTTATTCTTCACAGGTTCAGAGCAGGGAATACAAAGCAGAGGCACGTGAAGTTTCCCTGGCAGCAAGACTTGATGTCTTCATCGATGTAGCAAAGCTACAGGAGGCTTTAAATGCTCCATTTGGGAAAAATGCTGTAATTAGAAGCTTTAATTCAGCAAACTGTCCCTGTGAAACCAACTGGGCAGCAAACAGGCATCACACTTGGCTGCTGGAGCAAACCCCTCAGAGCAGCTCCAAAGGATGGCACCCACCCACGCAGCAGCACCACCAGGGACACCAAGGGGACACCCGGGATTTCAGCAGCTCAACTCTGCCAACCAGAACCCTAAATCCCTCAACTCTGCCAACCAGAATCCTCCCGGGCGACGTGACAGGCTGGGGTTTACAGCTAAAGAGCGGGCAGCAGGAAATCCAAATGGAACAAAAAGCTTCAACCTGGAACAAAACCAATCCATGCAAGGACGTGGCTTTGGCACCACGGGGCAGCTTTCCCAGTTCAGATGATTTTAGCAGACAAGCAAAATGAAGTTTCTACAAAGCTACTCCCAGCAGCCACAGCTAAATCAGGTGGGCTGTGCAGCTACAAAGGTGAAAACACAAGGAGAGAGCAGCAGTTCACCTGCAAGGGCAGGAAAGGAGACTTGTGGTGTGAACCTGCTGAGCTGGGATGAGCACAAAGAGCCAGCAGAGAGCAAGACCTGTGACTCTCAGAAAGGCAGAGGCCTCTATAAAATACAGGCAAATATAGACATATGCTCTTTATCAGTGAACAGGCAGCAGCCTGACACCTGCCTGGCTCCTGTCACAGAGCTAAAATTCATATCAAAACAGTACTGCCAGTTTTTGCCCCAGACTGTCTCCCAAGAGCACTCCCAGATGAGCAATTCAAGCTGACACAGCCACTGTTTCAGAGCGCTGGTTTTGAAGAGTATCATGGAGGCTTTTCTCCACTTAAGAAAGATTTCACCACGTGTTCTGCACTGTATTTTTGTACTCCTGACTCACAACCAAATTAATTCAGTTGTCATCAAGCCCAGAGATGAAAAGAAGCACAAAACCCTCCAGCATCCCTTTCCCCAAGCAGCTGCTGAAGGTCTGCCCTGCCTGAAAGCTTCACAAAGTTTCAACTCCTTCACATGCTGCTCAGAATAATTTTCTTGGGTATTTCTGTTTGTTGTTTCAGCCTAAAACAGATCAAATGGTCTTAAAATAACCTGGTTGTTCCATCTAAAATAATTGTTGAAGAAAACCACTTGTTTGCTCATTTCAGACTTGGCATCAATGCATAAAAATAATATTCTGACATGGTTATTAGTGGGGTGTTAAACTCCAACAGCCTTTTTGAGCAGAGTTAAGGCATTCCAGAAAGGATTACAGTAAATTAGCTGAATTACTTAGAGGTAATTACATTTTGGGGAGGGGAGGTTGTTTGGCTCAAGTTCTTCGAGGGTTTTCAACAACTCCAAGTAGATAAACATATCATTTACCTACTGTGATGTTACCTGCTGTGGTCCGACCCCAGGACCCAGGTTCCAGATGTGAATATAAACTCTTCCCAGAAGATTTATATTCACATCTGACAGGGAGCTGGAGCTCTGAAATCTGCCTCAGGCTACATGTCAGTAGCTGGAGCTGAGAGGAAATCAGCTGATGAACTTTATGTCGGGAGGAAAAACAGTTTCGGCATAACCTTTACAGAGAATTCCTGTCCCAGGGCGTTTGGCACTTTAAAGACTTATTATTTTATAAAGCTCAACTATCTCTAATACCCAGGATTGTTTCCGTACCCTGAAGTACAGCCAACATCTGCCGCACAACACTGTGGGTGACAGACCACTCGTGTTCCAAGTGAAAAGAATATACATGATCCAAATCACAGAATCCCTGAACGGTTTGGGTGGGAAGAGACCTTAGAGGTCCTTTCATTCCACCCCCCTGCCATAGACAGGGACACCCTCCAGGAGGATTAAAACACCAACATCCACGTTTGCATTTTCACCATTCAAGTAAGACAAGCAGCACAAGAGACGCTACAAAGATGACTCCGCTTTGGATTCAGCCTGGCAGCCTCGGGGTGTCTGACACGCTCCGAGCCCACAGCCTGTCTGCACAACCCCAGCGCGCCAGACAGCGCAGGGAGCCAGGCTCGGCTCGGAATCCCTGCTGGAGCTTCCCTCCCTCCCGCAGGAGCGCAACCCCCAGCCTGGGCTGCCTTCCCGAGCCCAACATTCCCAGCACAACATCCCAGGCCATCCTTGCACCGCCACCGCAGCGCCCGCAGCCACCGGCACTGCCGGGGGAAGGACTGCCCGGCTCTGGCGGGCTACGTCAGCAGCAGGAGCAGGTTACACGGCTAAGGGAGGAGGATTTGGGGGGGCTGGCTGACAGGTGGTGATCTGGGCAGTTGCAGCAGCCGGAGCTGCAGGAGCGGAGATATGGAGAGAAGGATGGGAGATCCGAGGCGTTCCATCATCCCGGGGCCTTGCACCGGACCCCGCCGCAGCTCTGCAGGATCAAAACCCGAGTTTGGCTTAAAAGAGGTAAAAACAGCCCAAACTAGGCAATACGAGGCGATCTGCGCTGTGCAACAGCAGAGCCCGTGCGGTCCGGCCCCCCTCCCGGCGGCTCCGGCCCGGCCCCCGGCCCCGGTACCTGTAGTAGCTGAGCAGCCCATTGCTGAGCACGAACCAGCGGCGCTGGTAGCCCTTCAGGTAGTTGGTCCACTTGAAGAGCCACCCCTTGTAGGTGTCGGAGCCCGGGGGAGCGGCGGGCGGTCCCCCCGCCGGGCCCCCGCCGCCGCGGCCGCCCGG
The DNA here is from genome assembly GCA_032173965.1 of Sitta carolinensis. Classification (NCBI taxonomy): domain Eukaryota; kingdom Metazoa; phylum Chordata; class Aves; order Passeriformes; family Sittidae; genus Sitta; species Sitta carolinensis. Next base: position 12,797,033 of record CM063296.1, on the reverse strand, counting down.
CTCGGCGCTCATGGCCGGTAGCTCGTGGCAGGCCAGGCACGGGACGGCGCTGAGCAGCGAGACCAGCCCGCGGGTGCCGCCAGCGCAGAGCGCGGCTGCCTTCCCCATAGACCCCGCGGGGCCCGGCCGAAGCTCCGCCGCTCCCGGGGCGGCCCCGGCCCGTCCGCACCGACCGGGGGCGGCGCCGCCGCCACGTGACGGGAGGGGAGGGGAGGGATGGAGGGGAGGAGAGGGAAGGGGACGGGATGGAGGGGAGGGCAGGGGAGGGGACGGGATGGAGGGGAGGGGAGGGAAGGGGACGGGATGGAGGGGATGCAGGGCAGGGCAGGGCGCCCCCCGGCGGCCGGGCGGGAACAGCGCGCCCCGCCCTCACCCCGCCCCCGCAATTTTGGCACCCCGCCGCCATTTCGTGCCCGGGGGCTGGCGCGGGGGGCTGGTCGAATATTGTTCCATGTAAATCTTCCCGTAAAATATCTTCCCGGTGGTGCCTGCGCTGCTGACAGGAGAAGCGCCATCCTACTGTCCCGCTCACCTGCTCCCTGCAGCAGCACAGGGCCTGGGTTCTGTGCCTGAGGAGGTGCCTGTCCACAGGGCAGTGCGGAGGCCTGTGGCAGGTGCTGAGGCCAGGTCTGCTGAGGGTTCTTCTCTTGCCCCATTCCCCTTTCTCTTCCCAGCCTTTTTTTCCCTTCCTCATTCCCTCTTCCCTGTTCCCTTTCCCCTTCCTTCTTCCCTCTTTATTCTTTCCCCTTCATTCCCACCCCCACATCATAGATCACATCTCGCTCATCTGCCTGATCCCCTCTGATCTCCCTGATCCCATTATCCTCACCCATCACCCTCACACACAGTCCAGCCATGCCAGGGGCTCTGGCAACCCTAGAGATTCTCCAGAGAGAGAACTGGGCTCCAAGCCTCAGGATCCAGGCTGGGCAGCCCCGAGGTGAAGGACACTTCCTGAGCTCCTGCCCCTCTGGAGCTGGGTGAGCGATTCCTCCCTGGAGAGTACTTCAGCCGGGAACACTGGGGATCCTGAGGCAGCCTGTGGAGCCACTCCTGGGTCTGCAACAGCCTGAGAGTGCTTTGGACTCCAAAGGCTACTTTTCGAGAGCCATGGAATGGGTTGGGGTGGAAAGGACATTAAAGCTGATCCCAGTCCCACCCCCAGCCATGGGCAGGGACACCTCCCGCTGTCCCAGGCTGCTCCCAGCCCCAGTGTCCAGCCTGGCCTTGGGCAATGCCAGGGATCCAGGGGCAGCCCCAGCTGCTCTGGGCACCCTGTGCCAGGGCCTGCCCACCCTCCCAGAGAACAATTCCTGCCCAATATCCCAGCCAGCCCTGCTCTCTGGCAGTGGAAAGCCATTCCCCTTTGTCCCAAGTCCCACTCTCCCTTTAGGCCCTGGCAGGGGCTGTGAGGTCTCCCTGGAGGCTCTTGGTGCTTGGGGACTGAAGCCTATCTGGACAGGGAATGTCCTTTTTGATGTAACTACACCCCAATCTACCCACAGGGGTACCAACTTCTCAAAGCCTAATGGATCCCAGTATCTCTTGTAGCTGCCAAGAAGGAACACACCTTCCTTGGCCATGTCTGAGGAGAGAGGGGCCTCGCCAGTGCTACTGCTCTCTCCTGGGAAGGGAGGCTGCAAGTAAGGGCCCTAAAGTCAGGAGTGGGTTGTCAAATCCACACAAGCAGGACATGACAGGATGAGGGGAAATTGCCTAAAGTTGTGCCAGGGGATGTTTATATTAAATATTAACAAAATTTTTTTCATGGAAAGACTCCTAAAGCCCTGGGAAAGACTGCCAAGGGAAGTGGTAGAGTCACCATCCCTGGAAATAAAACATGTGGATGTGGCACTTGAGGACATGGGTTAGTGGTGAACATGGTGGTACCAGCTTGACTTGATGATCTTAAAAGTCCTTTCCAAATTTAACTATTCAATGCTTTTATTTGGAAGAGCTCAGACACAGCAGCTTTGCCAGGGAGAGTAAAGGGATTTAGGACTTTATTTCTTGCCCTTGCCCTTGCCCCTGCCCTTGGCCTTCTTCAGTATTGCCTTGTAGATGGACCTCACCAAGTAGCCTTTCCAGAAGGCCTGGATGCAGGTGGCAGCATTGTTCCTCCTGGCCTCTTCCTGTGCTGCTTCCTCCTCCTTCTCCTGAAGCCTCCTGCGCTCCTCCTCAATCTGGGAATATTCCTGGAGCAGCAGCGCGTGTTTCTCCATCAGCACGGACAACTGCTCCTTCTCCTCACTGTAGGCAGCCTGGACCTCCTCATATGTGGCCTGGCAGGACAGCAGGGATCAGGGTCAGCAGCTCCTCCCCACATCCCCAGGTGAGGGCCTGAAACCATTCCAAAGCCATGGAACCACAACTGGTTGCAGCCTTTCCAAAAAGATTCAAAAGGAAGGCACGTGCCCAGTACCCAGGGAATTTCATGAGATGCTGGGTCCCTTGATGCTCCCCTGAAAAATGCTCCCACAATGGAAGATTTGGAGAACCAGCAATGTGGGGGTGGGTCTGCTTTGACAAATTCTGCCCCAAACATGGGGCTCCTGCCTCTCCACGGACAGGAAACCAAAATAATCCCATTATTAAACATCTGACAGGGGGATCATTCCTTACAATTAGGAGCAGGCCCTTTCAGGCCCCTCCCTGCATTTTGCTTTGTAAAGAATCCACCCACATAAATACTGCAAGAACAGGAAAGCCACCAGGGCCTTCCCAGAGGCGAGGTTTGGGGATGCTGATGTGACCCCCAGCCTGTTATGGCTCAGCTGGGTGCAGGCTCTTGGGTTTCTTAACACCCAGCACATCCCCCAGGGATTCAGCAGGAACAAGAGCAGGATTTGGACACCAGATAGGGTCATGAGGATTGGAGCAAAACTGAACTACCTGTTTCCCTGCATCAGGTGGACATCCCAGACAGAACATGGTGACCCATTTGTCGCCAGATCCTGTGGGATTTAGCAGTGGGTGTAACTTCTCCTAAAGCCAAAGCAGCAGAGGACTCCTGGACACACAGGCAGGACAAAGATCCTTTCCTGTAGTCCACGTGGATGCAGAACTGTCTCTCACTTCCACAGCCTCCTGGGTAAAAGCCATGTGTCCCTTTGGACAGGAATCTCCCCCAGCAAATCACCTCATGACAGAGCAAAGCACTTAAAGCCAATACCTGTTTTTCTGTCATGTCTGTGTCATATTTCTGGACCCATTCCAGAATTTCCCTCTCCATTTTGCACTTTTCCTGAAACACAGAACAAGATCAGATCCTTGCAGACATCTGAGGCCTGGTAAGAAGTATCCTGAGTGAGAAATCAGGGAAACTTTGAGCCACAGCATCATTATATCTGCGTATTTCACCTCCTCCCTGTGACAAGCTTCCCTCAGCTGACACATATGTGGTTTGAGGATTCTCCTGGGACATTCCCAGAGGGCTTTATTTGGTTTATAGCATGGAGCTGGGGGGTTGAACAGCATCTGCCTGGAAGCTGCTTTCTGCAGGAGGAAATGAATGTGTCTGATGGAATTTGGTAAGTCATTGACAAACTGAGGCAACCAGGCTGAAACTGAAGCAAGAAGAGAACTGCAAAACATGAATGTGGGACAGAAAGTACTCAGAAGATGGTGCCTTTTAAAATAAAGAGATTTTTCTGGCTGTAAAACAGTTTAGCAGTGGCTGTACTGCTGTACTACCTGGGGCAGTTTACCTCCAGCTCTGATGTGTGCTCTGTGGAATCATTCCTGCTCCATTTCCTGTGTGGCAGTGCCCCAGGATGTCCCAAGGGCTCACAGGCCATCACGAGGACCCACCTGAGCTATTTAGACCACAAGTACAACTTGTACTTGCTGAGGAAAGGAGGCCTCTGTGGTCAGTAAATGCATCTGCTGGGGTGCTGGAATGAGCAGAGCTCTCCACAGGCAGCCCTGCTGTGGCAGGAACTGCAGCAGGAACTGTCTGACACAGCCACTCTGCCAAAGACTTTGGGGGTTGTACTGCAGCTCTAACTTGGGTTTGATGTTTTGTCAGTGCCCAGCCCTTCATGCTGCACCACCCAATGCAAGAGTGACAGATGCCCCATCCCCACGTGGGCTTTCTGCCCATGGCAGGCTGCGCTGGTTTGGAGAGAATCCCCAGGATGAGCAAAATTAGAAGAAAAATGCCCTTTTTCCAGTTCTCAACTCCCTGTGTCACCAGTGTGTTCTGCTCAGGGCAGAGCTGTTGCTACAGGGGCCTGAGTCTGCCTGCTGGCCCCGTTCCTCCTCCTGTATCTGCTCCTGGGGACAAGGACTTTGGGTGCTGGTGGGTGAGTGCTGGACCTGCCCCAGCCCTGAACCCCCCATGCCCAGGGCTGAGCCCCAGCAGGGGCAGCAGGAAAGGAGGGGGGGATTCTGCCCCACCTGCAGAGCTGCCCCAGCCCTGGGCCCAACACAGGAGGGACCTGGAGCTGCTGCAGCCAGTCCAGAGGAGGCCACGGAGATGCTCCAGGGCTGGAGCCCCTCTGCTCTGGAGCCAGGCTGGGAGAGCTGGGGGTGCTCACCTGGAGAGGAGAAGGCTCCAGGGAGAGCTCAGAGCCCCTGCCAGGGCCTAAAGGGGCTCCAGAAGAGCTGGGAGGGACTGGGGACAAGGGATGGAGGAACAGCACACAGGGAATGGCTTCCACTGCCAGAGGGCAGGGCTGGCTGGGATATTGGGCAGGAATTGTTCTCTGGGAGGGTGGGCAGGCCCTGGCACAGGGTGCCCAGAGCAGTTGTGGCTGCCCCTTGATCCCTGGCAGTGTCCAAGGTCAGGCTGGACACTGGGGCTGGGAGCAGCCTGGGACAGTGGGAGGTGTCCCTGCCCATGGCAGGGGGTGGTACTGGATGACCTTTAAGGTCCCTTCCACCCCAAACTATTCTGGGATGACTCTATGAAATCACATTTCCCCCTCATTTAGCCCAGCCTGACTCCTTGGTTTGTCTGTTTTGCCAAGCTGGGCAGAGCAGGACCTGCTGAGCCCTCACCAACAGCCCCATTCCACCTTGAATACTAAACCAGCTCTAAAAGATGCCTTCTTCCAAGCCAGTATTGTTTGCTCTGCTCCCCCTCCAGGAGATCCCTGGTTTCTCACTATCCTGCACCTGTCCTGCTCCAGCTTTGCTGCCCGGAGCTCTGCCCGGAGTCACCGTGCAGAGGGAAGGTGTTCCCAGAGCCGAGGCAGCCAGCAGGGGCAGCACCTGTGACAGGCTCTGTCCCTGCTGTCGCTGCAGGGCTGCTTTCCACCGGAATCAGCAGAGCATGAGGACAGGGCGGGTGTGCTCTGACAAACACCATGTGCATCCTGCCAGGAATGAGCAGGGACCAAGGAACTCCTTGCAGCAGGCAGCAAGCAGAGCTGACAGCTCTGCAAACAGCCTTAAAACTCCTGTCCCAGAGCTCTCCTCCACTTACCTTCCTAAGAACCAGCTCTGAGGCTCGATGCTGCAGCACCAGTGCATTGAACTGTATTCCCAGGTGCTCAATGTCCTGCTTCAGCCTGGCACACCTTTCCTTGGAGGCTTTTTCATCCTCCTTTTGCTGCTTTTCCCCTTCCTTCACGATCTGCTGGATGTCAGCCTTGCAGCCCTTGGCCAGATCTTCCATGCTTGTTTCGAGGTTTTTGATCATTTTGTCCTTTATGTTACCCTAGACCAGACAACAAGAGACATTTCCTTTGGGAAATGCCCCTGAGGTGGGCAGGATAAGAAAAAACATTGCAAAGGTGGAGAGATCCAAGAAGGGACCCTCAGGGGCTGGCTCAGGTAGCACCGAGGACCTGCTGCTGGCTAAGGGAAGAGTTAGATTTACACAGCAGCTTTGGAAACCTTCCTCTGGGAACCTGTTACTGAAGGCACAGAGTGAACAAGCCATCCCAAGCCCAAATGGCACTGCCATCTGAGGAGCAGCCAAAACAGATTCCCTGGAGTAGCCCCATGGCTCCCTCAAGGGCCAGTCAGGCTCCAAGTGATGGTCTGGGGAACAGCTCAGAGGGGGAAATCCCCAGCTGGCATCAGTGGAACAGATTTATTCACCATGTCCCAGACAAGCTGCCAAACTGTACATAAAAATCTCGATTCACAGAACTCCAAGGAGCAGAGGGAAAGGGTGTACCAGCAGTGAGCACAGGGCAAAACATTCGCAGCCAATCCCTCTTGCAGGGAGGAGAAAGAGAAGCACAGGTAGAAAAAAAAGGATTGTTGTCAGGAGCTCTGGGCTTGGCACTCAGGCTGGGAATGTGCTTGGGAAATGCCCACTCAATTATCTGCACCTCAGCTGCAGATAAAATTAAAGATTCATGTAATTTGTATAATCACTGATTAATCACAAATGCTCCAAGGCAGCTGTTAGAGTTAGGAGTCACAGAAATGTTGGTTTTAAGCAGGAGTGAAGACAGAGCAGATATTAAAAATGGATTTTAATCAGAGCAATCTCTTCCTGTAATGATTTTTCATTCTTTCAGCAGCAGGGAATGAAGCAGCTGGTCCTGTCACCCTGCCAGGATACCACCACAGCAGTTTGTGCCTGTCCTGCCACTCCTCTGGAACTCAGGGACTTATGTTGTTTAAGTTGGCTGGTGACAACAGGTTCAAAACATGCCAAATTCGAGTTTAAAAAAAAATCAAGCATGCAATAAGCATTATAATTCCATTATATTTTTCAATGTATTATATTGAAATATATAATAAAAATAATATAATATATATTTAATTATATTTTACAATAAAAATATTATTTTAAAATTTTGTATCTGGTTTAGAGAGGATTTCTGGAACTTGCTCTTTAGGAATTGCAATAAAGGGATCAGTTTACAGTTACCAAGATTTTGCTCCAGTAACACTTGGTTGGAAAACACATTCCCACAAGATCATACCTCCTCATCTCCAGTCTGGACAACTGCTGCCAGCTCTTCCTGTAGAGCTGAGATCGTTTCCATGTTTTTCTCAACCCGGAGGGAAATATCTTCCATGAATTTAATCTTCTCCTTCTCTTCTTCAGGACTGGTCAGGAGCCTCTTGAGTGTGAAATCCCTGAACTCTATAAAGGCTTTGATAAACACATCAGCTGGTGACTCTCTCACCCGAACTTCATATTTCAGTTCGTGGTAAAGCAAGGTGTTGGCCAGGAAGACCCTCAGGATGTCTCTCAGGGAACATTTCAGGCGTTGCTCCACAGCTCTCATGCTCTTCTTATCTCCAGGGCTGTCGAGCAGGTGCTGCATTTTCATTGAAAGCTTCTGATGCTTCAAAAGTCTGCTTGTGATCTCAGGTCCCAGCATCCTAGCATACCTCTCCAGGGAGCCAATAATGCATAGGATCAACCTGGTGATCTCCAGTTTGACAATGGTCTCATCCAAGACAGTTAGGATTCTTTCTGTCTCCATGCTATCAGGCTTTAACTGGCATGGATCTAACAACTTCGTGACACCTAATGGTATCCCTGCCTTCCTTGGGATTGCCATGCCCTTCACCAAGGTTCTGTGCTTCACAAGGATGCTTGGAATGCAGCTGGATCCCCTGTTACCATGGATTCAGTTAAACAGCAGTGGCCTGGGTGGTTTGAAGTCTCAAAAGGACACAGCAGCTCTTACCCAAGGTGAGACTCTGGAAGAAAATCGAGGTCCCTGTGCTGCTGCTGCCACATAATCTCTCTTCTTGGATTTTCTCTCTAAAAGGAAAACAAGGTGACAGCGTTAGAGAAACAATGTAATTTGGGAAAACATGAGAGCCTGAGATTACCCCGGAGTTCTCTGTGTCTGGGCAGGGGGGCAGGACGTGGGGTTGTGGATTAGAGCTGGTCTCTGTCCCAGAGCAGCTGTGAAACACCCATGGGAAGGGGGTGATGGGTTCCTGGCTTTGAAGAGTGGTGGGGAGAAAGCTCCCAACAACTTCTGAGCAGCAGCTGAGGTAGAGCAGCACAAGCCACAGCTCTGCAGTCCCCAGAGGGATGTGGGGAGCAGTTTGGAGAGCTCTGGGGCTACCCTGGAGGGAAGGGTAGAGTTCCCAGTGAGAAACCTCTGTGGGAAACCTCTACCCTTCCAGGCCTGTCCCTGTCGGAGGGAGGAGGTGGGAGAGGGAGCCTGGCAGGACTGGCAGAGACAGGGCCCAGAGGAGGAGAGAGGGGATGGGGGCAGCTGTAGCAGAGGGGCCGACAGCGAGTGAAGGGTTCCCCCGGTGTGGGTTTGGGACAGCAGGAGGACCCAGGGGAACAGTCAGAGCTCGGGGGGTGATTCCCGGTTTGAGGACCCCCGTGTGAGGGGCGGGCGGCTCGGGGGCCGGTGCGGGAGGAGCCGGGGCTCTGTGGGACCAGCGGCCGTGGGGCATCCCGGGGGTGGGACGGGGGTCTCGGGAGTCGGTTACTGGGGAATGCCGACCCCAGGCGGCCTCCACCCACTGCAGCGCACTCGGTCCCGATGGCAGTCCCGATCCCGATTCTGGTCCCGGTCCCGGTCCCGATTCCGGTCTCGACCCCGATCCCGCCGTCAGCGCCTCCCGTTGCCAGGCGACCCGAGGGGGCGGGGCCTTCTCGGCTATTTATGGAGGGCGGTGCTGGCCCCGCCCCATCTCTTGATTGGCAGCACCCCTGTCCAATGAGAAGTCCCGCGGCGCCGACTTCTAGGAGTCGGGGTCTATCATGGCGGCTGCGGGGGCTGTGAGGCGAGAGCGTGAGGCAGAAGGGGCGTCTCATTCCCTCCGAGCTGCCCAGATCTGTGTTCCTGAGAGCACGACAAGTCACTTCAAGAATAAACTTTTTCCCCCAGAGGTCACATCTGCCAGGCGCTGCTCAGCCCCGTGGGTGCCCAGGAGCCCCGAGGGGACAGTTTTGAAACATCCGAACACAAGAGAATTCCCCTAAGCCGCGCTGTTAACGTGACTGGTTTTACAGGGCTATAAAAGTGATAATGAACCTCAGCCGATGAAGATGTTAATGTTGTACAGGCTGGGTTAATGGGTTACCTGTGAGTTGATGAGGTCTGCAAAGAAAATGATGGCCCTTGAACGCTGCACTGCAGCCATGCCCTCGCCCTCTGCCCCGGCAGTGACAGGGATGCCCTCGGGAGAGGAGGATTTGGTTTCCAGCAGGAAACTCGGCCAAATGCTGAATTCCAGGCCATGCCCACAGTGGTGCTCTGTCCCTCGCAGGGGCGGGCACAGCACAGTGGTGGGGTAGCTGTGCCCTCACAGGCAGCCTTGTCCTGGGTCCCAGCCTTACCTGGCCTGAGCAGCTCCTTTATTTCTATGCAGGGAGTGTCCAAGTCCATGAACAAATCTGCAGTACGCGCTGCTCACCCATTCCCAATTGCTTCCCTACACAAAGCAAATGAGGGGCTAGTGGTGGGAGATGTAGTGGGAGCACAGGGCTGGGCTTTCTGGTGTGGCACTGGTAAGGATGGATGAGGGGACTCTTGGCCTTCCTGCCTGCCTGGGCATATCTGGTACCATCTCCAGCATCCCTGAGTCATTTTTCTCCAAGCTCGTTACCTGCATCCCTCCTGCCCTGAGTTGCTCAGCCAAAGGAATCAAGAATGGGATTGAGTCTGACAGTGACTCTGGGTTTGGGTCCACCCAAGCTGGGTCATGGCCAGCCCACTGTGGGAAGAAGGGACTGCTGGAACTGCAACTCTGGGCCAGGATTTCCCATAGCCTCCAGGGAAAGCACTGACCTGCCCATGAACACCTTCTCAGGCTCTCATTTGGCAGCTGGGATCATGCTGAATCTAAATCCAGAAGATCTGTGATTTCCTGGCCGCACTATGATCAAGAGCACAGCAGAGCTGTGGTTTGAGGTTACAGAGGGGTGTGCTGTCAGTTGGATATGTCCTCATGCCCCTTGAGACATGGAGAGCTGCTGCTTTTCTTGACAAGGACTCCAGAAGGGATCCCTGACCTCCCCTGAAAGGCTGCCACATACCCTGCAGATATTTTGGAATGAAATCCATCATGAAAAGAATGTCTTTCCAAAGTGGAGGAGTGTCCTGATTGCTTTATTTGAAATGTGCCACTGATCTCCAAGAAGTGCAGACTTGGACTTTCTGACAGCCATGACCTGGAGATGGCATCAACTGGCCAGTGACTGTCACCAGAGTCCCATGCCCTGGTGTGCACAGCCTGCTTGAATGGACAGCAAGTCCTTGTGACATCCAGGGAAAGAGGAAGGAAAGGGGTGGAGCCGTGGGTCGCATCCAAACCTCCTCTAAAGTAGGGAAGACTGTGAATCAGTGCTGCTCCCTCCTGGATCTGGGTAATTACAGACATTCCCATCGTGCAGGAGGAGATGGGGATGATGACACATATCCAGAGCAGCCCTGACTCGTCCTGCAGTTCCACACGCTGCTCCAGGCCAGCCACAGTGCTTCAGTCAGGAAGAAAACTGGGTCACTTTGGGAGCTGGATGAAACATCACCGAACCTGCATCAATCCCACCTCATCCAGGATGTAGAAAAGCCTCAGATCTATCCTCAAATAATTCTCTGCATCCAAACCTACCAGACTACATCGCTGCCTGAGCCAGAGTTGCCCAAGAATCCAAAGTATGTGGGGCATGTCTGAGCATGGAAGGGAGAGCTGGGAGCCCCTGGTACAGCCTGGGCACACCATCCCCTGCAGCTTGAGTCCAGCTGTGTTCCAGGACTCTGTGACAGATACCTGAAGGCCAGAGACTTCCCTGGCCCCAGCTGGCCTCACCCATCACCCAAACCCCTCTCCAGGTGCTGAATTCCACTCCTCTGCAGCAAAGGAAGCACAGCTCAGAGCATGGGAGGTGGCTGGCCGATCTGCTTGGAAAACCATGATCCACCCCAGCCTGGTTTGCCCAAATGATTTCCCTGTTCCTGCTACCACCCACCCCTGTGTGGGACCTGGGAAGGGGAATCGAGGAGGGGGTGATTTGAACTGATTGTGAAATGATGGTGGAAGAGCAGAAGCACACAAGGAAGCCTTACTGCAGGCAACAGCACCCCAGCCTGTCACTGCAGGGACAGTCCCCTCCTGCCATGGTCCTGTGGCTGTGGCCTTACACTGTGCTCTGCTGGGAATATGGAGCTCTGGCATCATACCAAGCCCTGGAGGACTCCACAGGGCCAATCGTCCCTGACCACACCACTCCTGAGCTTTGGCTGCTGTTCCCTCATTCCCATGTCATGCTGTCAGCGAGATGACAGCATCCGTATCCTGGACAGGTGGGAAGGAGTTTGCACTTCCCTGGCCCCCAGAGCCTGTCAGGAAGGCCCAGGCAGGGCACAAAGAAACCAGGGAAACCCTGCAGAGTTTGCTGAAGGAATGAGTGTAGTGGGGTTGGTGTAAGCTCTGAGCTAAAGGACCCAACAGGGAAAATGGGAGGGCTGGAGGTGCTGGGTAGGTTCTGACAGCACCAGGCTGGAGCTGAGTGGCAAGAGCAGGAGTGCAGAGAGACAAAGCCAGCTGTGGGCAGCTGTGGCACAGGAAAATGTTCCTGGAGTTGTCAGGGCACTGAGACCAGAGTGTGTGTTTGGTCCTAATTTGTCTGCTGAGGCCAAACCTCAAATCCTGTGTCCTTTTCTGGGCCTTTTAGGACAAGAGAGCCCTGGAGGGGCTGGAGCGTGTGCAGGGCAGGGCACGGGGCTGGGGAAGGGAATGAAGCCCCAGCAGGGGCTGAGGGAGCTGGGAAAGGGGCTCAGCCTGGAGCACAGGAGGCTCAGGGGGGCCCTGCTGGCTCTGCACAACTCCTGACAGGAGGGGCAGCTGGGGGGGTCGGGCTCTGGGAACAGGGACAGGCACAGGAGGAGAGGGAACAGCCTCAGGCTGGGCCAGGGCAGGGGCAGGGGGGAATTTGGGAACATTTCTCCATGGAAAGGGTGGTCAGGCCTTGGCACAGCTGCCCAGGGCAATGCTGGAGTCCCCATCCCTGGAGAGGTTCAACAGCCATGTGGATGTGGCACTTAGGGACAGGGCTCAGTGGTGGCCTTGGCAGTGCTAGGAGTGGTTGGGCTAGGTTGGGCTTGATGCTCTCAGATGGCTTTTCCAAACGACATGATTCTGTGAGTCTGTGAGTCTGCAGCAAGTCACAACCTCCATCTCCCAGGCAAAAGCCAGCTGCTTCCTGGCTCTGCCGAGTAGGAACACGCAGGGCTCAATCAGTACTGAGACTGTGCAGAGCCAGGCCCAGGTGTGCCAACACCCCTGCCTGCCCTGGGGAACGCTCCAGCTCCAGCAGCTCCAGAGGCTTCGAGGCCACAGGGCTGGGGAGGGGACAAGGAGAGGGCAAAGGGGGACAGGCATCACGCAGGCTTGGAGCTCATCATCCCAGGGATGCTGCTGCGCGCCAGGGCTGACTGCCATGGGAATGCTGGCACCAAGGCCAGCACGGAGCTGGGGAACCAGACAAACTGGTGACAGGCTTCTCCCAGCCCCAGGAGGTTGGGGAGGGCTCAGAGGGGCTGAGCTCCATAACCTCCACAAAGAGGAGCTCTGTTAGAGCCCTGCAGCCCCTCTGCCTCCACGGACACACCCTCCACTCTCCCTTGGGGATGCTGCTTGGCAGGAACCACTTGGGGACACACACACACACACACACCCCAGAGTGCAGGGTGGGTGTTGTTTGGTTCTAAACCACTCCTTGTCCCACAGCATCTTCCCACAAGGAAAACCCCAGGGGTGGCCAGCATGAGTCATCACCAGGTGACAACCTCCAGACTTCTCTCTAAAAACTTCTGACATTCTTTGCTTTTTGGCATTCAGTTTTTATTCATCTCAATGCATCTCTTTTTGGGTTTCCATCACCAAGCCAGCTGGTGCAGGTGGACACCAGCCTGGCACTGGTGTCTCTATGACCAGAGATGTTCCCTGTCTGTCCTGTCCAGCAGCTGTCACAGTGAATCATGGAATGGTTGGGGTTGGAAGAGACCTTAAAGATTATCCAGTTCATCTGGTGAACAGCAAATGCTTTTTTTCCTGGACAAACCCAGCAGGGCAAAAACCGAGATCAAGAAGAAAGGGTCTGCCCATGGAGAGGAAAGGATGAAGGGCAGATTTATCACAGGTAGAAGGAGGAAAGACCTTACAAATGTACCTTAAATGCTCTGTAAAAGCAAGACTTGATAGATCTGTGGTTTGAAGCCAAATCAGGTGCCAAACACTGATTTTCCATGCAGTGTTTCTAGAGCCTTGCAGCACCTGAATTATGTCTATGGAGAAGTTAGGGGAAAGTTTTGTGCTTCTTTAAATAACAGTTTTAACAGTAAATAGAGAATTTATTGCCAAGGCCTGATGAATCCTGATTTTTGAGCCCTAAGAAGTGACTTGCTGTGCTGTCTTGGTGTCTGAGCTATGCCTCTCCCATCAGTTTTGAGAATTCCCATCAGAAATCCCAGCTGAGGGGCACAGCTTGAAGGTATTGAGTATTTTTCAATCCAGTGAAGGAAACACTTAACTGAGGACATGATGCGATTGAGGACATGGAAGCAATCTTCCAAGGTCTATTTATTCCCTTGAGGTCACTGGGAAGCATAAAAAATAAGCAGCTTCATTTCAAGCAGAAATTGTTATGAAATCCAAACTGCAATGGTGCCTGGAAAACCAGGACACAGAGTCATGGAATATCCTGAGTTAGAAGGGACCCACAAGGATCATCCAGTCCAACCCCTGGCCCTACCCAGACCCCCCAACACCCCCACCCTGTCCATCCCTGGGGCGCTGCCCAAAGGCTCCTGGAGCTCTGGCAGCCTCGGGGCCGTGCCCATTCCCTGGGCAGCCTGGGCAGTGCCAGCCACCCCCAAGGCCCAAGCCAAGGAAGAATTCCATCCCTTTCACCTCCCACTCCCTCACAGGAAAGCACTCCCTTGAAGAGGTGTTTCTCTCCTGCAGCTGCCTCACTGCTCCCTCCCATCCCAGGTTCTCCAGCCACCCCATTCCCATCGATTTGAAAGGGCAGAGGGATCGCTGTGGTTTATTGCTGTAAAAGGAGCGCGGTCTCCTCAGTCTCTGTGTGCTGGCAGCCGGGGCTCGCCTGCAGGAGGAGCTCCGGGCGCGTCAGGAGGCTCCTGCCTGGCCCGAGGGGTTCGCTTCATCCGCAGGCAAACGGGAGCTGGCACCTGGCACCTTCCCGCTCCTGCGATCGAACACTTCCGGGGATTTTTTAAACTCTTCGGCCATCTTCTTCCTCCACATCATCTTTCTGTCCTGTTCTTTCAAAAACTGCTGCTGTAATTGTTTGTGGAGACGACGAGTTTTATTTTTGGCCTCGTCAAAGCTTCTTATCTTTGTGAGAGCTAACATAAGACCTTATTGCCACTCTCCTACCACGAAATAAAGAACTCCAAAGTGGTGCTTGTATTCATGAAGAGACAGATCCGACCACATCCCTCACTATGGTCAAGGTGATCAAGCAAAAAGCTCCAATATACATAATCACAGAATCATTGAATGGTTTGGGCTGCAAGGGACCTTAGAGCTCATCTTGCTTCAATCCACAGGGACACCTTCCACCAGACCAGGTTGCTTCAAGTTCCATCCAGCCTGGCCTGGCACACTTCCAGGGATCCAGGGGCATTCCAGCCCCTGTGCCAGGGCCTGCCCACACTCACAGAGAAGAATCTCTTCCCAATATCCAATCTAAACTTATTCTCTTCCAGGGTATCATTGGAACAATGCCTGAGTCCAGGTTAAGTCCATGGCCAATGATGCCTGTAGCTTATTCCAATCCATAGGTGACTTGGAGATAGGATATGACAGCTGTGTCCTGAGGTTAGGATGGAGACACAACCACTTGTGTCAAAAGTGGCCCAAATCCAACAATTGGAGAGAGCCTCGTCACCCCCTCCTGATCCAGAATGCTGAAGAGCTAAGGCCTCCTTGTGCCACAGGGGGCCATGAGCTTTGTCTCAGGGAAGAGGAGACCTCACGCTCCTGCAGGAGCCGCAGCTCACGGGCCCTGCTGGGGCCACTGGAGGTGGGCAGCGGGTAGTCCAAGTCAAGGTCCCAATCTGCAGGGCTGCTCTGGGTGAGACAGGGCTTCGTGTCAGAGCCAGGCATACCTGCTCCTGGAGTGTGAGGGTCCCTAGCCCCAGGATGGTGTGAGGGTCCCCAGCCCCAGATTGGTGTGAGGGTCCCCAGTCCCAGGATGGTGTGAGGGTCCCCAGCCCCAGGACAGTGTGAGCGTCTCCAGCCCCAGGACAGTGTGAGGGTCCCCAGCCCCAGGATGGTGTGAGCGTCCCCAGCCCCAGATTGGTGTGATGGTCCCCAGCCCCAGGACAGTGTGAGCGTCCCCAGCCCCAGACTGGTGTGAGGGTCCCCAGCCCCAGGATGGTGTGAGTATCCCCAGCCCCAGACTGGTGTGAGGGTCCCCAGCCCCAGGATGGTGTGAGGGTCCCCATCCCCAGGATGGTGTGAGGGTCCCCATCCCCAGGACAGTGTGAGGGTCCCCAGCCCCAGGACAGTGTGAGGGTCCCCATCCCCTGGATGGTGTGAGGGTCCCCAGCCCTGCACCAGGGCCTGCTGATCTGCTGGCTCTGGGGTGGTGGGAAGAAGGTGACACGAGGCCGTGTTTGGCCTTGCTCCTCCATGCCCCCCTGTCTCTGCTGGTGGTGGTCAGTTGTTGTCATGGTGACCTTGAGAGTTGGCCTGTCAGGAGTCACCTCCAAACCCTACCTCAGTGACACAGTGATCCCAACAGCCTCTCCTGCCCTTCACCCACTGCACCAGCACCATCCTCGATGTCTGCCTGGAGCAGTGCCCAGGCTCTGTCCTGACACGGAGCCCCTGTGTCCCCGTGATGGACACTCCCACCACCAGCATCGCCAGCTGCTGGGCTCGCTGCCAGCCAGGATCCACAACGTGGGCACACAGGGCTGGGTCAGTCCCCAGTGACTGCTTGGCCTGATGGAGCACCACTCCATGTCCCCTATGGGAATGGGACCATGGAATCATGGAATCATGGAGTCATGGCATGGTTTGGATTGAAAGGGACCTTAAAGCTCATCTTGCTCCATCCCCTGCCTTGGGCAGGGACACCTTCCACTATTCCCCAGGGTGCTCCAAGCCCCATCCAACCTGGCCTTGGGCACTGTCTGGCATGGGGCAGGCAAAGCCTCTCTGGGCACCCTGTGCCAGGGCCTGCCCACCCTCACAAGGAACAATTTCTTCAAAATATGCAGTCTAAACCTACTCTTCTTCAGTTTGAAGCCATTCTTCCTTGTCCTGTCCCTGCAGACCCTTGTCCAAAGTCTCTCTCTCTCTTTCTTTCTCTCTCCATCTTTCTTGTTGGCTCCCTTCAGGTACTGGAGGGCTGTAATTAGGTCACCCTAAAGCCTTTTCTTCTCCAAGCCAAGCTATCCCAATTCTCTCAGCCTCTCCTCACAGCAGAGCTGCTCTATCCCTCTGATCATCTTGGTGCCTCCTCTGGACTCTCTCCAGCAGCTCCAGGTCCTTCCTGTGCTGGGCCCCAGGGCTGGGGCAGCTCTGCAGGTGGGGTCTCACCTGAGCAGGGCAGAGGGGCAGAATCCCCCCTGCCCTGCTGCCCATGCTGGGGGCTCAGCCCAGCACACAGTGGCTTTCTCCAAGGTCAAATCTGCCATCCCAGAGCCCAGCAACAGCTCCTGGCAGCAGGGTCAGGCCAGTGCAAAGCTCAGCATCAGCAGATCCGGATGCTCAGCTCTCCGGCCGGGATGGTGCCCCATGTTTATGGAAATGAAGCAGGAGAAACGCTGCTGCTCTGAGTACAAACGAGCTCTTGTGACCTCTTGGCAAGACATCCAGAGAAAGCCAGCAGCAGTTCTTCCAGATCCATGCTGGAGCACTGAAAATAAACTCACATCTGAGGAGCTGGAACATGAAGTCTGTGCTGCTGAAAGTACAGAGGATTTGAGATTCCCCCAGCAAAGAGTGAATTTTACTATTAATAAAATGAGCACAGTTTTCACACCTCATTTGTACTAGGGCCTTGACAGGGACTCCGAGACCACCATGTGCTCAGGGAGTGTTGTTTTATTCCAGCACAAAATGTGCTGCTGAGGCAGGACAGCAACTTGCTGTGAGTCAGGAGACTTGGAATGTCACCAACACTTGTTTTTCCTAACAGGGATACAGCTTTGGGTTTTGAGACAGCAACTCCAAGTCCCGTCATCTGCTGCCTTCCAGAGAGGGAAGGAAGAGCACAGGTTTCAGCATCTCTGGTTGGAAGAGACCCAAAGATGTCATGACCCTTTCTCTTCCCCCACTTCATTGCCACAACTCTTTATAGGAGCTGCCCTGGGAGATCTGTGGTTATTTGTCCCTGCCCATGGCAGGATGTTGGAATGAGATGAACTTCAAGGTCCTTTTCTACCCAAATCATTCCATGTCTCATGATTTGGACAAGCTGCTCATTGATTGTGAAGAATGCTATTCCTTGGTCCCATAGCCCCAACAGATGTGGGGGGCTGGAGCCAGGTGGGGGTCAGGCTTTTTTTCCCAGGGAACAAGAGACAGGACAGGGGAGATGGCCTCAAGTTGCACCGAGGGAGGTTTAGGTTGGATATTAGGGAAAAATTCTTCACAGAAAGGATAGTGAGGCATTGTAATAGGCTGCCCAGGGCTGTGGTGAAGTCCCCATCCCTGTAAATGTTCAAAAGATGTGAGCATGTGGCACCTGGGGACATGGGCTAGTGCTGACCTTGATAGTGCTGGGGGAACAGTTGGACTTGGTGATCTTAGAGAGCATATCCAACCTTAGCAACTCCATCTTTCTCTGATTCTAAGACTTTTAAAATACCTTTAAGCTCCTGTGATTTCATCTTTTAGACTGCTCAGCCAAGAACCTGCTCAGCACAGGGCAGGATCCTGTGACAAAGAGAACCAGCAGTGAAACCAGCAGTGAAGCTACCAAATGGTT
The DNA here is from genome assembly GCA_032173965.1 of Sitta carolinensis. Classification (NCBI taxonomy): domain Eukaryota; kingdom Metazoa; phylum Chordata; class Aves; order Passeriformes; family Sittidae; genus Sitta; species Sitta carolinensis. The sequence goes on along the minus strand of CM063296.1, from coordinate 12,779,176 downwards.
AAGGACAAAGCCTGGAGGGCATTTTTGGGTGCTGGAGCAGAGGCTGTGGAGCTGGAAGGGAGTCTGAGGGGTCATCCTGGCCATCTCCTGGCCTCCAGTCTCAATTGGGCAGCCTCAAATGCCCTCAGTTCTCTGGGCTAGGCTGTCCTACAAGGAAAAATGCAATTTTCCTACATCTACCTTGAAAAAGGCTTTGCCATAATTCCAGCTCCATACCCAGGGCAATCCCTGACACTATTTGAGGACTGAGATGTGGTAGGTTTGAGAGCACAGCCCAGCATATCCAGGAAGGATATAATTTCCTGGCTCAGGCTCCCCAGCTTAGCAAGTGTTTGTCCCTGCTGCCGATCCCAAATCCCGCTGTGCCAGTGCAGTGAGCTCCTGACAGGCCCCAGGGCAACAGTTAATCCCTGTCCTGAAACAGAGATAATTTCCACCCTGTGCTCCCAGGCACACAGTAAATCCACCCTGGATTTCCTCTCCCCTGCGTGGGCACATGCTGCTCCTGCTCCAGCAACATCCCAGCATGTTCCATCTCCACTTCCAAGGAAGGGTTCAGCAGTGGTTCAGCAGCTCATCCATGAAAAACTTTCTGGCTCGATGTCATAACTACACTGTCCCTCTTGGCATGGGTTTATTTCTCCCTCCTTGGACTTTCACACTTCACCTGATGCTCCTTGATGGAGGACTTTGAGCAAGGGCTGGGAGGGACAGGACACAGGGAACTACTTCCCACTGCCAGAGGGCAGGGACAGATGGGATATTGGGCAGGAATTGTTCCCTGGGAGGGTGGGCAGGCCCTGGCACAGGGTGCCCAGAGCAGCTGGGGCTGCCCCTCATCCCATCCCTAAAAGTGTTCAAGACCAGGTTGGGCAGCATCAGAGCACCCTGGGATAGTGGAAGGTGTCCCTGCCCTTGGCAGGGGATGGGATGAGATGAGATGGACTTAAAGTTCCCTTCCCCCCCCAACCATCTTGTGATTCCATGGTTCTTTGTCAGCCAGCACCTCCAAGCATGTGGATCTGCCACCCATGCTCAGAGCTGTGACCCGTCCTCACAAGGGGCCAGCCCTCCCCATGCCCATGTGAGGGCTGTGCCCGTTCTTCCCTGCTCCAGCTGGGCTGGTCCTGCCCTATGCCAGGGGCTGCTCTCCAGGAGGGTGTCCCATCTGCCCCCCTCCTGAAAAAAACCAGGGCTGGGATGCCTTTCCCTGATCCAGCTTGGCTGGAGCAGCACCGGACTCAGCACATGGGCAGCTGTCAGTGTGGTGGGAAACCCAATCCTTCCTGGGCCAGAGCAGAGGGATAACACCAGGCTGAGATCATGGCCTGGAATACCCACACAGAGGGTCACCACACCCAGCCACCCCTCCCACCACTGCTGGGCTTTCCATGGGCAACACAACTCCCAATCCCAGCAGGAATGCTGCCCTTGGGACCCCCCTGGACATCCTGGCTACTGTCACCACTGCACAGGGACACACACGGCCACAACTGGCCATGTTCCCTGGAGGTGCAGGGCACTGGGAGCACCACAAGGCACTGAATCCAAGCTGGAAAAGGCAAAGCCATGGATGGAGCCAGGATCCAGGCAGACCCCATGCTAGCAAATGAGTCAGGGGCTGGGATAGGCAGGGAGTCCCTGCGGGAGGGCTCCTGAGCCAGCGATGCTGCAGGTGGCAGGTTTGCAAGTTTCACTCCTCCCTTCCAACACTGCCCACTATGAAAAAGCCTCTGGAATGTGAGCCCAGAAAGCAAACAGGCTCTCGCCAGAGCAGGGGCCCTTGGCTGCTAACTCAGGCCCTTTGTGTCCTTTTTGGGATGGGCACCAGTCCAGCCACGCCTGGGGCACCTTGGCAAAGGTGGGAGCAGTGGTGGCACGTTGGGCACACCCCGGAGAGCTGCCCACCCCACACCTGTATGCTGGGAAGGAGCCGTTCCGCTGGTGCTGCTGGAAGCAGCCTCAAATCACTGCCCTAATAATGGAAAAAAATCGCTGATTGGGAAAGAGGGCGGGAACCAGTGGCGATTTTCCAGGGGAAGTGGGGTTGTGTTTGTGCGTTCCTGTGAGTCACCAGGCTGGAGAGGGGCGGGACAAGCAACACACGGTGTGACTTTTGGGGTTGTCCTGTGCAGGGCAAGGAGCTGGACTCGATGATCCTTGTGGGTCCTTCCCAAGCCAGGACATTCCATGATTCCATGACTCAGGGGACAGAATGCTCCAGCGTCACGCCACCCCAGGGCAGGGCAAAGCTCCCAGCCCTTTTCCAGACACTTGTGGTCAGTGACTGCTCTCCCTGTCACTGCACCCCTCCCGTGTCCTGGGGGTGTCCCAGTGCCAGCCCTGGGGCTGCCCAACCGCAGCTGTCCCTGCTGGAGATGCCCAACACAGCTTCCCAGGAGCTGGAACATCCCGAGGCATTTCTGTTCCTTGGTTTCCTATCCCTGCACTGCAGTGTTCCTCCCTTCCTTCCTTGTTGGCCAGGAGATCACTGGGAGCCGAGGGTGGAGTACAATAAAAATAGAGCTTTATTTTGGGACAAGTTCAATTGGAGCTGGGTCCTTCAGCCCTGGTGTGGAGATACAAGTGTGGCAACAGCCACCACAGACCCCAGCAGCAGTGCCAGGCACACACACTGGGTTGTCCTTTTGCCATGGTGAGCATGTGCTGTGTCACAGCCCAGCACTGTCCCGTGTCACAGCCACCACTGTCCTGGAGCGATGGCAGCTGGTCCAGGCTGCTCCCATCCCCTCGGCTGGGCTCTCACCCTCTCTGCCACAGATGCCAGTCTGCAGCGAGCTGGGAGGGGTGGGGACAGCTGTGGGTGCTGAGGGGTGTGGTGGGGACAAAGACAACACTGGCAGCACCACCGGCAGCCCCGTGGGATTGTCACAACACAGTGGGGATGGAGACAGGAGAGGGGACACATGCCCGCCCTGTCCTGGGCATTGGGGTTAGCCACGAGAACCGAGTGTACACAGAGCCAGGGGCCACTCCAGCCAGCAGAGCTCAGTAGTCACACACACACACACACTGACCCATTTGCCCAGGTGGGACAGCAGCCGGATACACGGAGCTGCACATCCAGAGCCGCATCCCTGGGTGTGCCCAGCCCGTGTGTGCACACAGGGACATGTGCAGAGCCAGTGCACACACAGGTACCTGCTCACCTGCACAGAGCCCCTGTGCACAGCAGGACCTGCCAGCAGCACACACCTGCACACCTGTGTGCCACACAGGCACTCACCTATGAACAATCTGTACTGATGCACACGTGCCCACAAGCACGAGACCTGCTTGCACTAGAGCCTGTGCAACCAACACACGTGCTTACAGAGCTGTGCACACCAACACACAGACATAAAGAGCTGTGCACACCAACGTGTGCACACACATAAAGAGCTGTGCACACCAACGTGTGCACACACATACAGAGCTGTGCACACCAATGTGTGCAGCGTTATACACATCAACACACACAGGTCCCACACAGAGCCATGCTCACACCCAGAGCCTGTGCACACCCACAAGCACAGAGCTGTGCACAGACCCACTCACACCTGAGGGTGCAATTCAACACAGCTGTGCACACATCCCGTGTACACATCAGCACATCCACGGGCACTGTGCTGGGCACACCGGCACACAGGTACACTGTGCAAAGCAGGATGGGTACACTCACATCTGGGCACACCAGAAAACACGTGTGCACCTCAGCACCTGTGTGTGCACACAGAGCCGTGCACGCTGGCACACACGTGCAGACTCACGCACACTGGCACACATGTACAGAGTCACACACTGGCACAGAGGCACAGCATGTGCAGATACACACACACACACACACACTGGCACACACTCACACACACCGGCACACACTGGCACAGACTCACACACACTGGCACACACGTGCACAGACTCACACACACTGGCACACACGTGCACAGCACTCCCCCAGAGCCCCCCCAGACCCCTAGTCGTGGTGCAGGTGCCGCCGCAGCCCTGGCAGGCCCCAGCAGGCAGCCAGGAGCCGGGGCTGGTGGTACAGCACCATGCCAGCCAGCGTCAGCGCCACGCCGGCGTAGCCCAGTGCGCCCAGCCGTGTGCCGAACAGCAGCCATGACAGCAGCAGGTTGCCCACCACGGTGAGGCTGCCCAGCAGGTGCAGTGTGAGGGCCGAGGTGAGGGACAGGAGGCAGGAGGTGGCCAGGTTGTAGAGGACGGAGCCCAGGCAGCTGAGCAGGATGCAGCCCCAGAGCGCGGCGTCGGGGCGAAGGACACCCTGCCACGAGGGGCCCAGCTCCAGCGCCACGGCAGCCCCAAAGAGCAGCACGAAACTGGGCAGGGACGTCAGGCCAAGCAGGGACAGTGCGTCCAGACGGTCCTCCTGCAGCAGCACACCTGGGGGGACAGGGGACAGTCACTGGGACATCCCACGGGAACACCCACCCACTGCAGGGACACCCAGCACCCACAGGAGACACCCACCAACATGAGACCAAGTGGAAAAGGAATCCCAAACGTCACTGGGAAAGGGAAAGTGAAGAGGGGCTGGGGGTGACCTGGGATGGGGGAATCCCAGTTTAGAGGTCCCCTGGTTTGGATGTGTCTCAGGAGTTCAGGAGTCCTTCACTTCTGGGATTCCTTGGTTTAGGGGTGCCCTGGTTCAGGGGTGTCCCATTCTGGGGATGCCCTGACTCACAGGGTGCCTGCTTTCAAGGGTGCCTGTGTTTGGGGTCAGAGTGCCACAAGGAGGGTTGGACAGGGCAGCTTTCCCAGCCCGTTTTGGAACATTTGTCTCCATGTGCCTCCCTCTGGGTCATCCGACAGTGGGGACAGCAGGCACGGTAGGGCTGGCTGCCACCCAGACATGCCCCAACCCTCCCCAGGGCCAGTGTCCAGGTGGCAGGACAGTGGCATGATGACCAGTGGTGTCCCTTGGGGGGCCACAGCACCCCAGTACAGCCATGTAGACCTTGGGATGGGCACAGGGCCCCATGCCAGAGGCCGTCCCCACGGCGCCCCGAGTCACAGGCTCCAGAGGAAACGCTCCCTTCCCAGCCAAAAACATTCCAGCTGGCTCTTTGCTGCCATTTGCTAAGGACACCATGGCCCAAGTGGCACTGTGGCCACTGGAATCCCTGGGCAGGGGATACTCCCAGGGAGTCCAGCAGCCCACAGGGTTGGGGCAGCCTGGGTGACCCTGTGCCAAACCAGGGCACTTCCCCCCCCCACGGCCCGATGACACCACAGGGACACTAATGGTGTCATCACCGACAAACTAAAGTCATGTCACCTCGGGGCCACAAGCACAACACAGCCCTGAGAGGGGTAAGGGTGGCTCTGGGGTGCCACCAGGAACAGAGTGGGCAGGAGGTGGCACCAGGGCCAACAGGGACAGCAGGGGTGGAACTGGGAGCCAGAGTGCCACCACAGTTGGGGTGACACTTTGACCAGGATAGGTAGTACAAAGGTGGCACTGGGGTGACACCAATGATAGGGTGGGGTGGCAATGGGGCTGGGGTGACACCAGGGTGCACAGTGGGTGGCAGGGTGAGCAGGGAGTACACCCCAGCACCTGGGGTGGCACCGAGGTGACACCAGCGTCCCTGTGCCCCAGGGGCCGTGCCAGGGGGACATGCAGGACAGGGACAGGGACAGGTGGCACTTACTCTGCTGGATGGACTTGAGGGCGCGGAGCACGGTGGCGGCCAGGAGGAAGCCGCAGCCGGGCTGGGAGAAGCAGAGCCCGCCGGCGATGCTGCAGGCGGCCCCGGCACACACCGGCCCCATGGCCCAGAACTGCAGCGGGTGCGGGCGCCGGCCCGCCAGCAGCCCCAGCACCAGCGTCACCAGCGGCGTGGTGGTGGCCACGGCCTGGGCCACGTCCAGCTGCACGTAGCTCAGGCCCAGGTTGCCCAGGGCCACGCTGGTGCAGAAGGTGAGGCTGAGCAGGTAGATCCTGGCGCGGGGCCGGGGTCCCGGGACCCGTGCCCAGCCCAGCGGGTAGCCCACGGCTACGCCGGACAGCATGTGCAGCGCCGAGAGCAGCAGCGGGTAGCGGAACCCGTGCGCCGCGAAGATCCACTTGTTGAGGCCGGCCATGGTGGTGCCGGTGCCTAGCCAGGCCAGCACGCTGAGGGTCAGCGGCAGCGCCGCCCCCGGCGGCCGCCCCCCGTCCGCCTGCCCCGGGTCGGGCTTCCAGGGCCGCAGGGGTCCCCCGCCCGCCGCGCCCATCGCCGTCTCATCGCCCCGCCGCGACCGCGGGCACATGGGCACCGGCTCCGCTGCCTCCGGCCGCCCCTCGCCGCTCTGCCCCGTCCTCCCGAGAGCCCCGCGATGGGTGCCGGTGACAGCGGCGCTGGCGCGGCGGCGGCCGCGCTGTCCCCGCTCCCCGCGGCCGCGCTGTGCCCGCTCCCCGCGGTGGCGAGCCCCGGCCGGGGGTGCTGGCGGCGCTCAACGCCGGGCTGGCGGTGCCATGTGCCGGGGAGGCGGCGGCGGCGGCGGCGGCCGGAGCCAGCGGAAAGTTTGGCGATGGCGGGAGCGGAGGGCGGAGGCTCCTCCCTGCGAGGCCATCGCGTCACTGCCGGGCGGGCGGGGCACGGCGGGCACGGGCACCGGGGCACCGGGCACACCCAGCGGTGCCGCCCGCCCGCCGGCCACGCCTGGCCCTCGCCGCCCTGCGGTGGCTCCGTGGGGGCAGCGGGGCCGACTCTGAGCCCTCCCCCTGCCCCCGGCGCTATTTTCCCCGACCCAAACCGCCGCTGCCCCGATGGTTTTGGGGGGCTGGATTTAACTCCCGGAGGAATCACGCAGATTTGGGCACACCTGGGGGTGCCCCTCGGGCACCGCGGTCCCCGAGCCCCGGGATAGTGAGGGCTCAGTACCCCCAGGGGGTTACAGAGGAGCAGGATTCCAGCTGGCACCTCGCTAAGGATGAACAGCACTGACTCAAGACTCCCCAAAACTTTGGCCGTCCCAAAAATGCTTTGGACACCTCAAAAACGGCTGCTCCGAGCGGGCGCCTGCCCCATTCCCGAGTGAGACCAGGACTGGAGGAGACGCTGGTTTTGGTGCTCCCCTCCCACTGCACCTGTAGGACACAGGGCATCGCGTTTGTCCCCTGCTCCTGCCCCTGGCAGATTCGGGTGCTGGCCCACGGAAAGCAGGAGGCAGGGAGCCGGCAGGTCCTGTGCCCACAGTGGGGCTTTCATTGCCATCACCCCCCACCCTCTACCACTCGCTGAGGCGCAGGATGAGGGTGTCCTCATCTTGGGGTCTGTAGTCAGCGATACCTGTGGAGAGAGGGACAACGTTTTGCGGTGAGACTGCAGCCATGGGGCTGTGGGGGACCCCCACCCACCACTCACCCATCTGCAGGGGGGTGCTGGGCGCGGTCAAGAGCTGCCAGTAGTTCCGCTTCTCCTGCCGGGCCTCCAGCCCCAGCACCTGGGTCAGGAAGGGGCCCTGAGGGGTGTCCTGGGTATGGAACCTGGGGAGTGGGACAGCGGGGTCAGGGGGTGAGGGTCCGGCCTCGGCACTGCTGGCAGCAGTACAGAGCTGCTCCCAAGGGAGCGGTGCTGTGGAACCACAGTGAGGCTGGCACAGGGCACAGGTGAGGGACATGTGGCCACCACAGCGTGACCCCCACATACTTGAACTCGTGGGGTTCCAGCGCGGCGGCCGCCTGAAGCACGTCCAGGAGGGAGGCGGCAGCGGGCACAGGCACAGAGCGGTCATAGAGCCGGAGGTCATAGCACCAGGGCAGGGGACACTCCACCACCAGCCGCACCGTCTTGTTCCCTGGCACCTCAGCCAGGGGCTCCATGTCCAGGGGTGTCAGCGTGTCTGCGAGAAGCCACCAGAGCACTGGTGACACCCAGCTGCTGTGGTGACACCAGCGCTGACCCCAATCCCGCTGCCCCCAGCTCCTACCTGGCTCCTCCTGGCAGGGCATGGAGGCAATGTCCAGGTAAGAGTGGCCATGCAGCACCGGCAGCACCTGGGCCATGGTGGCAGTGGTGCCAAAGGCTTCCAGGTTCTCCAGGAGTGCAGCCATGGCCTGGCCAAACGCCGGCTCCGTCTGGCACGTGCCTGTAGCCAGGAACACCTGGGACAGGGAGGGATGGAGATGGTGGGAAGGAGGAGGAGGGTTGGATACATGGGCACTGTACTGCTGAGCATCACCTGCCCCAGGGCAGCTGCCTCTGCCTGGGCACCCACATCCCACATCGGCACCTGCACCCCATGCACATCTGCAGCCCCGCTTCCCACCACGCCCATTGCTAGTGCCAGCCCAGATGTGCCCCCAGGTCACACCCACCTGCAGGGCCCACGGGGTGCTGTAGATGTTGCCAATGATGCCATCGGGGCCCTGGGCCTCGGCCATGCTCCTGCTGGCCCCGTGTGCAGCCACCCGGAGCTCAGCTGCCAGCTCAGCCCCCACCAACCTCCTCTGCTCCAGGCAGGTGAAGGCCAGTGCCACCACGGCCTCGGTGTCTGCAGGGACACCCCGGTATCACCCCGGTGTCACACACCCACCGGAGTGCCACCGCCTGTGCCCACGGGCCCTTACCCACGGCGTTGCCACCGTGCCCGAGCCTCCCCTGGTGCTGGGCCGTGAGGAGCCGCCGGATCACCTCCTCCCGCACCCGCTTGTGGTGCACACACAGTGCCAGCACGCCCAGCCCGTACTGGTAGTAACTGGTGAGGGGGTGGCCGTGCCGCCGGGAGCCTGGGGACAACGTGTGGTGTCACAGCTGGACGTGTAGGTGCCAGGTGGGCACTCACCCCGGCGGGACACTCTCACCTGTCCAGTCCTCCTCCAGGTAGTACTTGAGCCAGGTCACCAGTGCGCGATGGGGACTGGGCGGGGGGCAGGTGGCGCGCAGCCCCAGCAGGTACAGTGCCAGCCGCCCCGTGTGCGGGAGCTCCGCCGCGCTCCTGCAAGGCACCGGTCACCTGCCAGGACACCGCCTGAGGGGTCACCTGCCCCGAGGGGACCCCAGGACACCCACACCTACGTGCTGTGCTCAGCGTCCCTCCGGGAGTGGCCGCGGGCCTGCAGTCTCCTGCGGGAACAGGGCGTCAGCACGGCGGAGAGCGGCGACCCCAAAGTCCCGCGGGGACCCCCGGGGACCCACCTGTCGTAGGGGGGCTGGAAGGCGTCCTGCAGCCGCTCCAGGTACCGCTGCTCCAGCCGCGGGTCGTGCTCGCGGGCCAGGCGCAGGGCCAGGTACACGGCGGGGTCGGGGTCCCGCGCGGGGTCCCCCGCCAGCCCCAGCAGCCGCGCACTCAGGGCCCGCACGGCGCCCGCCGAGCCCTCCGGGGGCTCTGCCCCGGCCCGGGAGAGGCAGCGCAGGTGAGGGGGCACGACAGGGCCGGGACCCCGCCCCGGCACGGCCCTGCAGCTCCACAGCCCGCCCAAAGCTGTGTGGGGCCGCAGGGGGAGGGAGGGACCCCCAGCACCCACCCCTCCCGGCACCCCACACCCTCCGTGTCCCACTCAAATCCCATAACCTCCAGATTTACCACCAACAAAAAGAGGAAGAAACAAAGAGACGTGACATGCAGCAGGAGCACAGGGAAGCCGAGGGAGTGGCAGGGGGCTGGGGTGACACCCCTGTCCCCAGGGTGCCATTGGGGTGGCAGGGGGCTGGGGTGACACCCCTGTCCCCAGGGTCCCATGGGGGTGGGCACGGGCTGGCTCCGGGCAGGGGAAGGCGTTGCAGGGGTTGGGCTGGGGGGAGCTGAGCCCCGGAGTGTTTGTCACCGAGGGCTGCCACTAGCAGGGTCTGGAGATGGGGCTCATCAGGCGCAGCCCCGCTCCTCGGGGACCCCCCGAGCTCAGGGCGAGCCCCCGGCCCGGGCAGGTTTGGGGGCCGGGGCCGCACTCACCGCAGCAGCGGGCGGGCAGGACCGCGGGCAGCAGCAGCAGCAGGACGAGCGGCAGCCGCATGCTGGACCGGGACAGGAATAGCGCGGCTGGCACAGCTCGGCACGGACAGCCGGGAGCGGCAGGGCGAGCCGGGCCGGGCCGCCGCGGGGACGGCAGGGAAGGAGTGGCGAGAGGCCGTTTCCGCACGCCGGGGCCGAGTCAGCACAAACGGGACAGAACTTTGGCTGCGGTCGAGGGGAGCTGGGGCAGCCCGGGCAGCCCGGGCCACGCTGCCCGGGGCAGCCTGACCCGCGTTGCCGCGGGCAGCGCCGACACGGGCGGTCACAGCCCGAAAATAGACAGGGGTGAAACCCGGCCAAATCCGGCCCTTTGGGAACGAGAATTGCGATGCTCGCCTTGAATTACGATTTAATTGAGAAAACGGAGATTGATCAGGAGAGGGACAAGCAGGGAGGGGGCACGAAAAAATAAATCCGTAAAGCCGGGGGGCACTAGGGGTCCTGAGCCACAAAAGCGAATCGGCCGAGCCCAGGAGGGGACCCCGGGCACCGCGGGGCTCAGGTCCCGTCAGCCTGGGGAACCCCAAGCACGGGGTGCGGGCCTGGGACCCCCTGCCACCGAGAAGCCGCCGTGACCTGGCGCCACACCCGCCCCGCTGCGGGCCCCGCCGGCCGGGCGCTCCCAGGCCGGTGCCCGCGGCCGGTGCTGCGGCGCCAGGGCCCACAGGAGAGCAGCGGGACCCGAAGGCGCGGGCAGGGCCCCGCGGCCGACACCCTGGTGTGCGACCGGCCCCAAGCCCGGGCCCCAGACCAGACCCCCGGCCCCGCTGGATCCCGGCGTGCCCCGCGCCACCCCGGCCCCGCTGGATCCCGGCGTGCCCCGCGCCACCCCTGCCCCGCTATATCCCAGAATGCTCTGTGCATCGCCTGCCCCACTATATCCCGGCGTGCCCTTCGCGGCACCGCAATATCCCAGTGTGCTGTGCGCCGCAGGACCCCTCCTGCCAGGGCTCTGGGTTGTCCCCGGCGGGCCTGACTGAGCCCCCTTCAGCTGCCCTCCCCTCCTCGGCCCGACCGCGCCCTCTGGGTGCCCGCGCTCTCTCGGTGCCCGCGCCTCTCTCGGTGCCCGCGCCTCTCTCGGTGCCCAGCGCGGCGCCGCTCCGGTGAGCGCAGGCCCGGCCGCGGGCGCAGGCGGTGCGCGGCAGCGCGGGGTCCTGCGCTGCGCGGGCGCACGTGGCGGCGCGGCGGGACCATGGGCGGGCTGGAGAAGAAGAAGGTACCGGGCCCCTCCTGGCCCCCTCTTTTGGCTGCGGTCACGCGCCCGGGACCTGTGCCCGCTGCCCGGTGCCTTCCCGGCTCCTCCCTCCCTTCTCCCTGCCCTCTCCGTGCTCCCCGGTGTCGGCCCGTGGCTGCTCCGCCGGTGCCGGTGTCACCCCTCCGGCCGTGTCGTACCCCTGCGGCCCTCCCTGGCAGCGGTGCTCGCTCCCTCTCCCGGTGCCCCATTCCTCTCCTGCTCCCCGCGCTGGCCGTGCCCGGTGTCCCCGTCCAGCCCCCGGCTCCCGTTTCTGCTGTCTCTCCACTCCTGGCAGTCCCGGTGGCCCCGGGGCGGTTGCGAGCTCCTTTCAGCACCCCTGAGCTTCCCCGAACGCCCCCTTCTCTCCCCAGTACGAGCGCGGAGCCGCCACCAACTACATCACCCGGAACCGGGCGCGGAAGAAGCTGCAGCTGAGCCTGCCCGACTTCAGGTGCGCCTGAACCGAGACCCCCCCCCCCCCCCCAGGTGCCCCCACAGCCTGAATCCCGTCCCTCCAACCCCACTGGGCCCCTCGGGTCCACCCCGGGAAGCAATGGGAGATGGAGCCCGTGGTGGGTGCGTGGGGTGGTGCCGGGCACCCCCAGACCCTTTCCCCGGGATCCCCGGTCCCCCAGAACTCCCCCCGGGAGAGCCTAAACACCCCACCCCTACTCCCGATCCCCGCCATGGGGCCCCGAGCTGCCCTCAGGCCCCACAGCCCTGCTGCCTCCCCTGAGGAGCCCCAGAACCCCCCGAGCTCTGCCGGTGCAGGGACCCCCAGCCCCCCTCAGAGGGACTGAGGTCTGTGCTGGCTGCGTGGGGTGGCCATGGGACACCCTGAAACCCTCTCCAAGGGGTGGCCCTGTCCCTCGGGGTCCTGGAGCAGTGTCCTGGGTGTCAGGCTGCCAAGTTTGGGCTCCCCCCCCCAAGGGAAGGGCAGGGGGACACAGTGGTGCCGTGGCCCCCCTGTCCCAGCCCTGTCCCCATCCCCAGGCGCCTCTGCATCCTCAAGGGGATTTACCCCCACGAGCCCAAGCACAAGAAGAAGGTGAACAAGGGCTCCACTGCCCCCAGGACCTTCTACCTGCTCAAGGACATCAAATTCCTCCTCCATGAGCCCATCGTCAACAAATTCCGGGAGTACAAGGTGATTGTCCCTGCCGAGGGGCCCCGGGGCTGGAGCAGTGCCCCCGAGCCCCCACGGCCCCCTGTGCCCCCAGGTGTTCGTGCGGAAGCTGCGCAAGGCGTACGGCAAGAGCGAGTGGGGCTCTGTGGAGCGCCTGAAGGACAACAAACCCACCTACAAACTCGACCACATCGTCAAGGAGAGGTGAGGCAGCCCTGGCACAGCCACCTGCAGCATCCCCTCTGGGGCCCAGCACAGGAGGGACCAGGAGCTGCTGGAGGCAGTCCAGAGGAGGCCATGGAGCTGCTCCAAGGGCTGGAGCCCCTCTGCTCTGGAGCCAGCCTGGGGATGCTCACATGGAGAAGAGGAGGCTCCAGGGACACCTCAGAATCCTTTCCAGGGCCTAACAGGGCTCCAGGAGAGTTGGAGAGGGACTGGGGACAAAGGATGGAGGGACAGCACACAGGGAATGGCTCCCACTGCCAGAGGGCAGGGCTGGCTGGGATCTTGGGCAGGAATTGTTCCCTGGAGGGTGGGCAGGCCCTGTGCCAGGGTGCCCAGAGCAGCTGTGGCTGCCCCTGGATCCCTGGCAGTGCCCAAGGCCAGGCTGGACACTGGGGCTGGGAGCACCCTGGGATAGTGGGAGGTGTTCCTGCCTATGGTAGGGGTGGCACTAGATGGGCTTTGAGGTTCCTTTCCACCAAACCCATTCCATGACTGGGAACTATGGTGACCTTGCAGAAGGCCCCATCACTCCAAAATCCTGCAGTCAGGATGGATATCCAGTTACTCTCCCCACCATCCCCTCCCAGGCTGCCTGTGAAAGCATTTCTCATCCCTGGATAGATCCCTATCAGCAAGCACAGACCTCTGCTGGGATGTGCAGGTGGATGCTGCACAGTTCTATTCTTTTCTCACTCGGGGTCTCCCGCAGCCCCAGCAGCTTTGGCAGCACACTGGGACCGGCTGTGACCTCCCCTGTCCCCCTCCTGGGCACAGGTACCCCACGTTCCTGGATGCCCTGCGGGACCTGGACGATGCCCTGTCCATGTGCTTCCTGTTCTCCACCTTCCCCCGCACGGGCAAGTGCCACGTCCAGACCATCCAGCTGTGCCGGCGCCTGGCCGTGGAATTCCAGAACTACGTCATTGCCTCCCGCTCCCTGCGCAAGGTGGGGGCTGCTGTGGGCACTGGGCGGTCAGGGATCCCCCCGAGGAGACTCCTGCCGGGGGAAGGGGTGACAATGACCGGGACACAGCAGCCTTTCTCCCGCTGAGCCTTGGCTCTGCCCTGCCAGGTGTTCCTCTCCATCAAGGGCATCTACTACCAGGCAGAGGTGCTGGGGCAGCCGATCACCTGGATCACCCCCTACGCCTTCGCCCATGACGTGAGTACCTGGGAAGGGCCCGGGGGAGCACCAGGGAAGGGCTCAGGGACCATCCCAGGGCAGATGAGGCTGTGCCCAGCCTCTGGTGAGACCACAGGGCCTGGCTGCAGAGGCACGTGGGGACACAGCCCTCTGTCACCTCAGGATCCCCTGAGGCTGCCTGTACCAGTCTCCCCAGTTCCTCGTATCCTCGATCATTGATGTGCTCCTTTATACAGCCATTAAAGATTAACCTGTGGGAGCGTGCCTGGTGGAGCAGAGGGAAGGGATGAGTCAGATCCTGCAGCCTCCCCAAGGGGGTTCTGCTGTGTCCCCCAGGCAGCAGGGCAAGGGGAGGTCCTCACTGTGCTGGGACAGCCTCCCCTGAGCCTTGGCAGGAGGTCACAGGCACAGCAGGGTCCTCTCTATTCACTCATGGGATTTCCAGGGCTGGGCACAGTTGGCTTAAGGCTTTGTGGTTTTATGGTTCTGAATCATAGAATTCTGGGATGTTTTCCGTTGGAAGGAACCTTAAAGCCCATCCCATTCTACCCCCTGCCCTAGGCAGGAACACCTTCCCCTAGCCCAGGCTGCTCCAAGCCGCATCCAACCTGACCTTGAACGCTTCAAGGATGGAGCAGCCACAGGTACTCTGGGCACCCTGTGCCAGGGCCTCCCTTCCAGGGAACAAATCTTGCCCAATATCCCATCTAGCCCTGCTCTCTCTCAGGGGGAAGTGATTGCCCCATGTCCTTGTCCAGCTCTGCCATACTCTGCACTCTTCACCTTGAAGAGTTGGAGTCCATGGACCACATCCCAGTGTCCTCATCCATGATGGGTTGTAGTGTTCCATGTATCCAGGCATGGAGGGGTGGCAGCAGGACCCTGGGGGAAGCCTACCGAGTTCTCCCTGCCCAGGGTCTGGTGGTGGCTGTGGCATCTCTGCAATTGGGGCATGTTTAGTTGGAGCTCAGGGCAAGGCTCTTCCCAGAGGGTGCTGGCACTGCCCAGGGAATGGGCACGGCCCTGAGGCTGCCAGAGCTCCAGGGATGGACAGGGGGGTGTTGGGGGGTCTGGGCAGGGACTGGGGCTGGGTCAATGATCCCTGGTCCCTTCCTAAATGGGGATATTATGTGATCCTCCTCCTTGTGGGTGGGATGGGCCCCTGTGGAGGGAGGTCCTTTATCCCTGTGTCCCCCCATCCCGTGTGCTGGCAGCACCCCACAGACGTGGATTACCGGGTCATGGCCACCTTCACCGAGTTCTACACCACCCTGCTGGGCTTCGTTAACTTCCGCCTCTACCACTCCCTGAACCTGCTGTACCCCCCCAAGGTGAGGCCACCACCCCGGGGTCACTGTGTCCCACCCCGGGGTGGTGGGAGGGAGGGTGGAAACGAGGGGTTTGTGGGATGTCTGTTTTTGGGAGCTGCCTCCACACACGTTTTCCTCCCCAGATCGACAGCCAGGCTGAGGATGAGCTGAAGCCTGCAGAGGGCAAGGAGTACGCCATGGATTCAGAGAGCTACCTGGAGGTGAGGAACACTGTGTGGCCTTCATGTCCTGCCCACAGCCCTCGTGGTGTGGCACCGAAGGACAGAGCTGGATCCCTGCAGGGTGGAGGGGCTGATCCCAAACTCCCTGTCCCTGTAAAGATGAGCTTGGCCTCGGGCACCACCGGCCTCCCCCTGCATGGCCAGGGACCCCCAGAGTCCCATGCTGGGGCAGTGCCTGCAGGAGGCCGAATTCTGTCCAGGCCCTGGCTGTTCCTGCCTCTTGCTCTGAGAAATCCCCTTCCCCCATGGGGCTGCCCCTTTTCCCACCCCTGGATGTGACTCTGTCCTCTACCTGCAGCGGCTGTCAGCTCTGAGCGCCAGCCTGGCCCGGGCAGTGGCTCCAGCCCACGAGGACGAGGTGGAGATGGATGAATTCCCAGTGGAGGGGGTAAGACCCTGGTGGGGGGCTCATCCCTGCCCTTGGGGGATCCTGTCCAGTGCCCAGGCTGGCAGTTTGGGGACAGCTCCTGGGACCCCTCTTTGCCAAGGGGGGCTTGGCAAAGGCTGCGTGTGGGGAGGAGGCTGAGGGCTTTGCTCTGAGCAGGAGACAGCAGAGCTGATCGATGCCAAGAAGAAGGAGCAGGAGGCTCTGGAGAAGCACAAGAAGCTCTTTGAGGGGCTGCGCTTCTTCCTCAACAGGGAGGTGCCCCGGGAGCCTCTGGCCTTCGTCATCCGGTGTGTGCTGGCAGGAGCCCCTCGGCAGTCCTGGCCTCCCCCTTTGGCAGGACTTTTGGGGCCACCCCACCCAATGTCCTGTGGGTGGGGTGTCCCTGAGGGTCCCACCTGCCTACCTGACCCCTCGGTGGCGTTGCCCACAGGTGCTTTGGTGGCCAGGTGTCCTGGGACAAGTCCCTGTGCATCGGTGCCACCTACGATGCCACCGACCCGTCCATCACCCACCACATCATCGACCGGCCCCACCTGGACAAGCAGAAGGTTGGCAGGTGGGTGAGGCAGGGGGGCCCTCCCCAGAACAGCCATGCCAGGGCTGTCCCATGGGCTCCAGAGCCTGAGGTGGGACCCCTCTGCCTCACCCAGGTACTACCTGCAGCCCCAGTGGGTTTTTGACTCGGTGAATGCCAAGCTGTGCCTGCCTGTGGCCGATTATTTCCCTGGGGCACTGCTGCCCCCGCACCTCTCACCCTTTGTGACAGAGAAGGAGGGTGACTACATTCCTCCCGAGAAGCTGAAGCTGCTCGCCCTGCAGAGGGGAGAGAATCCAGGTGCTGGGAGCCCTCAGAACAGTTTGGGAGCTGGGCTGTGCCTGCTCCAGAGCGTCCCAAGGGTAAACAGTGTTGTCTCCTTGTAGATGAAGAGAGTGAAGAGGAGGAGGAGGAAGAGGAAGGTGACAATGACAAAGAAGAGGAGGAAGAGGAAGATGGGTCTGAAAAAGAAGAGGAAGTGAAATTACAGAAGATAGAAGAGCAGAAGATGGAAGAGCAGAAGACTCAGAGCAGCAAGGTGGGAGCCCATGGAGGCTGCTCCAGTGTCACTGTCCCTGTCCTAGGACCACTGGGATACTCAAGCAGTCATGGAGTGGTTTGGGTTGGGAGGAGCCTTAAAGCCCATCTTGTTCCCCTTCTGCCATGGCAGGGACACCTCCCACTGTGCCAGGCTGCTCCAAGCCCCATCCAGCCCAGCCTGGAACACTTCCAGGGGTGCTGCTGGCCCCACATTGATGAGCTGCAGCTCCCATCCCTGTCAGGGCGTGCCGCAGGTCCAGAGGGAGCTGTGGCTCTCCCTGGGCTGCAGTGAAAGGGCTGGCAATGCCCATCCCTGGGGAAGGAGGGCGAGTTCCCGGTATCCTGAGCTCCCTGGCTCCCCACAGGTGCTTCCTGTGAAGGTGACGGCAGGGAAGGTGTGGCTGGAGGACAAGCAGCGCCTGGAGCAGGAGCAGCAGAGCGAGGAGAAGCGCTTGGCCATCATGATGATGAAGAAGAGGGAGAAGTACCTCTACAAGAAGATCATGTTTGGGAAGAAGCGCAAGATCCGCGAGGTACGGAGACTGGGCCCCTCACCTGCATCCTGGGGCAGGCTCTTCCCAAACCCGCTCGCTCCCTCCACTCCCGTCCCTGGTGAAGGTGTTGAGGTCCCTCCCTCCCAGTGTCCCCAGGCTGCCCCATGGCAGGGCAGAGCTCCCTGTGCCCCTCAGGGCCGTGATTCCTGCAGCATCCCACCCCTGATCCTGGGGCCGTGGGGTCTGCTGGAGCTTCAGTGGGAACCGAGGGGGTGCAGCCCTTGTCCTGCTCTGACTGAGGGTCTCGGGTCCCCAGGCCAACAAATTGGCTGAGAAGAGGAAAGCCCACGACGCAGCCCTCAAGGAGCAGAAGAAGAAGAGCAAGAAGGCACGACAAGTGTGATGGGGCCGGGGGTTTCTGGATGGTTTTCCACTGTTGCTTTTGGGTGGAAAACCCTTGGGACAGAAATGCTGCATTTGAAATGTTTCCCACCTGTAAATACACCTGCTGCTCTGCCTTTCCCCTGGTCCCCTCTGAGGAGTCTGTGTTACAAGGACTGTTCTCTCCATGCTGGTGAGGAAGAGGAGGCCAGGGAGGGCTCTGGGATTGTTCTGTGTGGATTTGCACAGCCCTGGTTGCTGGAGCCTGGCTCCCAGGAGCTCCCTGGACAGAGGAGTGTGGAGCTGCTTTCTAGTATGCACACAGAAAACCATATTCCTTTGTGTTTTATTTTTAATTAAAGAAGGTGATGCTTTCCCAATGGTGTTTGTTGTCTGCTCCTTCTGCCTGGGTATGAGGGAGGCTCCTCAAAGGGTGCTGTGGAGGGATGTGGAGATCCATGGCTGATGCTGGGGTGCTGATCCTGCTGGATGTGTTCCTGGCATAATCCTGGGGATTTCCCCCCCAAACACTGTGGAGACTCCACAGCTGGGGACAAGGTGTCTCATGGCGTTTGTGGGCACATCTTTGCCCCAAATCTGGTGAAAGCTCTGAATCAATCACTGATGAATTTTTGGAGGACACCCCTGGCACTTGCTGTGTGGACACAGGATCCACGGAGTGACAGCATCTGGAAGGGAGTGAGCTCAGACAGGGAACAGCTGAGAACACCCAGCTCACAGGACTTTCAGAGATGTAGTTTATTTTCCTAGGTAGTTTTTTTCCCAATTTTATTTATTTATTTATTTTCAATTTGGTTTAAGTGTTTTTTTTTCTTTTTAGCATTTCCATTCTCCCCCTTCGTTGTGGGTTTTTTTTTTTTTCAGTTTTCCATTTTTTCTGTCTTTTTCTTTTGTTTTTTCCTTTTCTCCTTTTATTTTTTTCGTTTTATTTCTTGTTTCACTTTTTTATTATTATTTTTTTTCCCATTCACTCATTCACCCCTTTCTTTTCCTCCTTTTTTTTTTTTTTTTTTTTTTTTTTCCCCTCTTTTCCCATTATTTTTCACTTCGGAGGGTTGGAAGGCTTTTCCCGTTCTTTTCATGTTTTTCTCCTTTCTTTCCCCTTCCTTTCCCCTCTCCCAACAGGAGCAGGACTGAGCCCTGGGGCAGCCCCCGGGCCAGGGCTCTTCTCAGAGCTGGAGACCCCGAACGGGGTCTCAACGCCTAGGAGCCACCGGCCCTGAACAGCTCCGAGCAGCCCGAGCCCGGCTCCGAACAGCTCTGAGCAGCCCGACCCCGGTCCCAAACGGACCGAGCCCGGCCCCGAACAGACCCCAGCTCCCCAAAGCCCGGCTCCAAAGGAGCAAAGCCTGGTTCCGAGCAGCCCCCGGGCCCAGCCCTCGCTCCCGGGCCCGGCCGCGGGCCGGGCCGGTGCCGGTGCCACAGACCGGGCCGGCTGCCCGGGGCCTCTCCGTGTCCGGCCAAGGGTGACCCCTCGGCGGTGCCGACCCCTCGGCCTCCTCACCCACTCCCTCGGCATCCGCGGCTCCCTGGGGATCCACGGCTCCGCCACCACGGCTTTCAGTGAGTGCTGCTTTGTGCCCCCAGATCGGGGGACAGGGGCGCGGAGGAGGTGGTGGAGCCCTCCTGGTCTCCCCTAGGGATGTGGGAAATGGGGTGTTGTGGCTTCCTGGCTCCGCCACACCTGTCCCCAGGCTGCCAGCATTCCACGGCTGAGCTGCCACATACCGGCCACTGCCGCTCTCTTCTGGCTGGAAACACTTTACAAGCCATTCCCCAGAAAACGGGAAACCTGGAAACACTGTGACCCATTCAAAAAAAAAAAAAAAAAAAAAAACGAAAAAAAAAACAGAGGGAAACATGGAAAACCTTTGCAATCCACACCCCCAAAAAAACACACAGGGAAAACCTGGAATCCCTTCATAACCCACCCCCAAAAAGAGGGAAATCTGGAATCCTTTTGTGTCTCATCCCAAAAAAGAGGGAGAAACCTGGCATTAAGAGAGGTGTCTAGCAGAGAAGGGGTGGGACCACCCCTTGCTCCCACGCCGCCAATTCCACAGCAAATCTTGTGACTCTGACTGTTATCACTTGTCTTCACACCTCCTCTTGCAATGATGATGATGATGATGATGAAAATGGTGATGAAAACTGAGCTGTTCTGGCTTTTCCTGATCCGGGAGGGTTGTGCAGGTTACTCTGTGGTGGGAATGATGAGGTCAGGCAGGATGGGGCAGCTGCCGGGGGTAACGCAAGAGCTGCCAGCTCACTGCAAGGTGATGCCCTTAAATCCTGTAGGGACAAGCTCTGAACCCCAAACACCTTCAGCAGGGATGGTGAGTCCCAGGCATGGCCAAGGTGCTCACCCCTCTCTTGGGGACCCAAGACCGACATCACCCCCTTTTAGTGACAGAGACCTGGATCTGAGGGCAGCAGGAAGAGCCAAGGCTGGATCCAGGAGCACAGGAGCGCCTTTTTCACCCTGCCACATGCAAGCTGATGGACCAGCAATAGGGCTGAGCCCTCCTAGTGTGGCCAGGGCACCTTCTGGGCACCCAGTCAGCTGCTGGGACTAGAGGAGGGTGGAAAGGCTGGTGGCACTGTGGTCACACCAAGGTTGGAGATGCCAGCCTATTGTTGCCATTAAAGCCATAAATCCATGGAAACATAGTGGGAGGGAGGGAGGGAGGGAGGAAGGTGGGCGGGGAAGCTGCGGTGAATGAAGAGGAGCTGATGGTGCGTGGCCAGAGTGCCCCGGGGAGCAGGCGGCTGGGACGGGTGTGGGAGCGAGCTCCCCAAACCCAGGTGAGTTCCGGCTGCGGGAGGTGACAGCCAGGCCATGAGCTGTGCCGTGGGACGAGGAGGCGGCTGGTGAGAGGTGGGTGCCTCCACCCAGGGACAGCCGCCGCCACCCAGGGCTGTGGGGCCAAGCCGGGCTGGCGGCGGGGAGCCGAGGGGCCGGCAGTGAGGCCCGCGGGGACAATGTCCCTCTTGAGGCCGCGGTCACAGATGGAGACAAACGTCCCCGTTGTTCCCGGCGCGGAATGAATGGCTCCTCTGTGGCCCGGCAGTGGGTGGGGGCCGGTGGCTCAGGGTGGCCGCAGGCACCCAGGGCCAGCCCCGGGGAGCCGGGCAGTGCCCGGCCGCAGCCGCGCGTCCCCCCGCCAGCTGCTCCCACTCCTGAACCGTTCCCCCTTCCCAGGCCGGCGACCCATGGCCGCGATCCCGGTGATGCCATAAACACCGCGGTGCAGTGGGGAGGCTTTGGAGAAGCCGGCATTTGCGGGGAGCTGCCCGGGAAGAGCTTATTCCATGTCGGAGCAGCATCTGCACCCCCGCCCCGTGCCGCCCGCTCCCCTGGCACCCCGGTCAGCACAGGAGAGCAGAGGCACGGCTCAGCGCCAGCGGTGCAGGCAGAGGAAAAGGTGATGGACGCTGCGGTGGTGCGGGGGTCGAGATGCTCGGGGAAGGTGGTGGGGTGCTTGGAGGGTGGCAGGATGGTAAGGGGGATGCGGATGCTTGTTGGGTTGCTTGGGAGGCAGTGGGATGCCAGGAGGACAGCAGGATGATAAGGAGGTAGTGGGGTGCTTGAGGGGGTGTTGGAATGCCTGGAGGTTTGGATGCTGGGGGGCAGTGGGATACTCAGGAAGCAGCTCTGTGGGGCAGGATGATGGGGGGAATTATGTACCCATGGGGCACAGAGGGGACGGGGGGTAGGAAACCATGTCTGTGTGGGATGAGGCCTGTGGAAAATAGTGTGTCCATGGATTTGTGGAATCGGGAAGGCATGCACCTTGTGTATGGCAGGGGCTTGGCCCTAAAAATATTGATCCTGTAGGGAAAACCCAAAAGCAGACTCTGGGATGCCCCCAGGGAGATGGGGAGCTGCTGGGACACAGGGATGGGGCTGCAGAGCTGCATGGCCTGGCCTGGCCTGGGGGGTAACTCTTGAGGAAAGGTGGGTGCAGCCGTGTTCCCCGGCTGAGCATCTCAGCCAGCTGGCGCCGCAGCCAGCCCCCACCCATGGGAGCCTCAGGAGAACACCCAGCGCACCACGTCTCTCCGAACAAACTATTAATAATTAAGCTGCTCACTGAAGGCAAAGTCAATAGAGTATTTGGCTGGGAAGTGTTTGCCAGAACCACCCCAGGGAGGCAGGCAGGGTGAAGCGAGGCATCCCCTTGGCATCCCAGAGCCCTGGACTGGGTGCTGAGTGGTCCTGAGGGCCTGGTGGGGTCCCATAGGGATCTTTCAGGATCCATTGGGGCCCATCTGGAATCACTGGGATCCACTGGGACTCATCAGAGGGGTTTATGGTGCCATTTAACTTCCTCCTGTGGAGTTGGTGCCAGCTCCGCTCCCACCTGGCAGCACCCACAAAAGTGGGTGTCTCCCTAGCCTTTTCCAGTGGCTTTCCCAGGTGGTGCTATGTGGTGACTGTGATGGAATCACAGCCACTGTGTGAAACAGAAGTCCGGCTCCTTCTGGGCACTCTGGAGTGCTCTGGCATTCCCTCTTTGGGATACAGTCAGAGCCACCTGCTCCCCCCGTGGTGACACCGTGCACCCCCACCTCCACATGAAAACCACTCGGGAAGAGGCTGGATGCACCAGCCCTGCCTGGTCAGTGCTCCCGGCTCCAGGGGAACTGGCGGGGGGGGTTTGCATGAGCTTTCCAGGTGCCCCAGGCGCCCCTCTCCCAGCTCCCCCCCCCCCCCCGTCCACGGCGCTGTGCCCAGCACCCGGCCGCAGCCCGGGGCTCCGGTTGCATTTTCCATTCATTATTCATCGAGCTGGAAATCTCGGCAGCACGAGGCGATCCGACCCGGGGGGGCCGGAGCGGGGGAGAGGCGGCAGCAGCGGCACCCCGGGATCGCCGGTAACGGCGGCGCTGGGGAGCCGGGGGGGGCTCTGCCGCGGGGCTCGGGGTGGGATGTGCCGGGCTGGGACCCGCGGCTCATCGCAGCGGGGATTTCATCCCGCCGGAACATCCACGGGAGGTCTGAGGAGCTGGGAGGGGGGCCGGAGGGGTATTTTTGAGGGTGTTATTCCGTGGGAACGCGGCCAGCCTTGGCCGAAGGACTGCGGGGGCTGTGGGGCAGCGGGAGCAGCGGGAGCTGGGGCCGGCAGCGGATACTGCTCCCGCCGCTAAATGGGTTGCGGGGCCGGGGGGGACTCAGCCCCCAGCTCGGGGGGTGCTCCCGGGCGCGGAGCTCTGCTGTGGAGGGCTGCGGTCACGGGCGGCGTGTCCCCGTGTGTTCGTGTGCCCGTGTCCTGCCGCAGGGACGGCCCTGCTGCAATGCGGTGTCAGTGAGGGTGACCCCCGTGTCCCGGGAGGAGGGAGAGGATGGGATGGGGGCCGCGAGGCGAGCGCTGGGGTGGGGGCAGCGGGCACAGGGGCTCTGTGAGCGTGTGTCTGTCTTTCTGTCTTTCTGTCTGTGCGCGTCTGTGTGTCTGTCTGTCTGTGCGTGTCTGTGTGTGTCTATGTGTGCGTGTTCGTGTGTCTGTGTCTGTGTGGGCATGTCTGTGCTGTGTGTCTCTGTGTGCATCTGTGTCTGGATATGTCTGTCTTTCCGTCTGTGCGTCCGTGTGTGTGTGTATGTCTGTCTGTCTGTGTGTCAGTATGTGTCTGTGTGCACGTGTGTGTGTATATGAACAGGCATTCATGTGTTTGTGTCCTGGTGCACACAGGAGCACACAAGGGGACAGTGCTGTCTGCGTGTGCCCCTGTGTGTGCCCTGCGCGAGTGTGTTTTGTGTTTCGTGTGTTTTGGGGGTGCCTGCACCTCTCTGTCCCCAGTTCTGTGTCCCTGGCCCCCATCCTGGGCCAGCCCAAGCTGCCAATGCACAGAGGGGCCCCCGAGCCCCCCACTGCTTCTGGCAGGGCCGGAGGGGCTGCACTGGGAGGGTATTGCAGCACCCAAACTATCCTGAGCTGCTGCAGTTCCTGCTCTGGCCTGCAGATTTTCCTGGGAAAATGGATCCCAGCACCCTCAGGGAGCTCCTGCCGCTGCTGGTGGTGTCCCAGTGGAGAATGGCCACTCTGTCCCTCAGCTGCCCACTCTGCCCCTGGGCTGTCCATGGCCCAGCTCCCCCCACCCCCAACCCCCTCTCCCTGGGAGTTACTTTCCCAGGGCGGGCAAAGGTTGGCTGGGCGGGCAGAGCCTCTGGGTCTGTGCCATGGATCTGCCGTGCCCATGCTGGATTATGCCAGGCGCCAGTGAGATGCTTTCCTGGGAATTGCCATGCCCATGAAACGTCCACGTGCTTCGTTGGAGCAACACACACCCCAGTCCCCGTGTCCCTGGCACCAATGCCTCTCCTCTCTGGCTGCAGGTGACCAGGATGCTGCGGCATGGGAAGCCTTGGAGGTCCATGTGCAAGGGGCTGGTCCTGGGGACCCTCCTGACCAGCTTCATGTTGCTGCTCTACTCCTACGCCGTGCCCCCACTGCAAGTCAGCGTCACTGAGTGAGTCTGGGGTCCCCGTGTGTCCCCCCCCCAACACCTCAGGCTCCCTGTTCCACACCAGGAACCCCCAGCTGGAGGTGGGGCATATGGAGATGGCTCTGGGGCTTTCCAGACCCTGGTGGCTTCACACCAAGATGTGCCCTTCCTGCTGGAGGCTGCACCCTGTCCCACAGCCAGGGGGGAAGTGGCCCCCGCAGGGCTTGGGACACACCCTGGGACACTCACTGCTTCTGGGTGGAAAGGGGAGGGAATGGAGGAGAAGGAGAAGGAGAGGGAGATGGAGAGGCAGAGGAGAGGACTCGAGTCTCGGGTTCTTTAACTGCTGGAGCCCCGCAGTGCTCAGCTTCTGGCCATGCCACCTGTCATGAAATTAGCTTGTAAACAAGGTCCATGTGCCTCACAAGCCTGGTGCTAGTGGATGGGATCCTTATCAAGGATCAGTTTGGCGAGCTCATTACAGGTGTCCAAAGTCACTCGGCTCTCTCAGCTCTGCTCGCTGCCCCGGGCAGCTCAGATAACGTCCCTTGCATCCTCACATGCTCCTTCTGGGCCCATGAACTCACCTGTGAGGCCAGGCTCTGGAATTTTTTCCCTCTTTGTTGGGGCTAGATCGTTCATGGATCCCACAGGTGTTGAGAGGTCCCAGACCTACACAGATCCCATGAGGCATTTATGACTCCTGTAAGGCTTGAGAGTTTCCTGACTTCCTCCATGGGTCCTACAAGGTGTTGAGAGCTCTCATACCCCATAAAAATGTTATCCTCTCCTCTCCATGGAGTTGTAGCTATGGAGAGCTCCCCTTAATGCACTTCTTGACCTCACCTTCACCAGGACCACCATGGCCATGCCCGTGGAGACCCCCTGCTCTATTTCCATTTTCAGCACCTATTCCCATTTCCAGAACTCATTCCCAGGTTCAGCACCTGTCTCCAGGTCCAACACCCGTTCCCAAGGTCAGTGTATGTTCCCAAGGTCCAGTAGCTGTCCCCAGGTCCAACACCTATTCCCAGGTCCAGAACCCATCCCCAGACCCAGCTCCTCCAGCACAGAATTTCCCTAAGCCTTCCAAGTGCTAATGCCACTCTCACCATGGTGCTCCTCCTCTTCTCTCACCCAGGATCCCTGTCCCCTTCTCCTGCTCCTCCCACCTGTCCCCGGTCCAGGCTCCCTCCCCGTCCAACGGCACGGGCAGTGCCTCGGGCTGGAGCTGCCGGCCCAAGCTCAACGTCATGTTCATGAAGACCCACAAGACCGCCAGCAGCACCATCCTCAACATCCTCTTCCGCTTCGGGGAGAAGCATCGCCTGAAATTCGCCTTCCCCAACGGCCGCAATGACTTCTACTACCCGTCCTTCTTCGAGCGCAGCCAGGTGCAGCACTACCGGCCCGGGGTGTGCTTCAACATCATCTGCAACCACATGCGCTTCCACTACGAGGAGGTGCGCCAGCTCCTGCCGCCTGACACCACCTTCGTGACGGTGCTGCGGGACCCCGCGTACCTCTTTGAGTCCTCCTTCCACTACTTCGGGCCTGTCATCCCCCTCACCTGGAAGATCACGGGTGAGGACAAGCTGGACCAGTTCCTCCAGGACCCCCAGCACTACTATGACCCCAACGGGTTCAATGCTCACTACCTCCAAAACCTCCTGTTCTTCGACTTCGGTTACGACAGCAGCATGGACGCCAACAGCCCGCTGGTGGAGGAGCACATCCAGGAGATCGACCGCCGCTTCCACCTCGTCATGTTGCTCGAGTACTTTGACGAGTCGCTGGTGCTGCTCAAGGACCTGCTGTGTTGGCAGCTGGAGGACGTCCTCTACTTCAAGCTCAACGCCCGCAAGGGCTCCACTGTGTCCCGGCTGACCCCTGAGCTGTACGAGCAGGCAACCACCTGGAACCTCATCGACGCCAAACTCTACCGCTACTTCAATGCCACCTTCTGGCGCAAGGTGGAGGCCTACGGGAGGGAGAGGATGGCCAGGGACGTGGCCGAGCTGCAGAGGGAGAACGAGAAGATGACCAGCATCTGCATCGACGGGGGACACGCTGTGGATGCCAGCGCCATTCAGGAGTCATCCATGCAGCCCTGGCAGCCCCTGGGGGAGAAGACCATCCTGGGGTACAACTTGAAGAAGAAGATCAGCAAGAAGCACCAGAAGCTGTGCCGCAAGATGCTGACGCCTGAAATCCAGTACCTGACTGACCTGGGGGCCAACCTCTGGATCACCAAGCTATGGAGCTACGTGCGGGACTTCCTCCAGTGGTAGGGGCTGGCAGGTGCCCCACTTCCCTGGGGAAGAACCAGGTGCTTTCGTTTTTGTTACTCATGGTTCTCTTGGTTTGGAACTGGCTGGAGGCTCTGGAGCCCCAGGAACTTCGTGGGGGATCCTCCATCACCTTGCTGCAGAGCCCCAGCTTGGGCAGGAGAGCAGAGACTCTGCCTCCATCGGTGGGGTCAAGGACTGGGGGCTCAGGGGTGGTGTTTTCCTGCAGGATCCACTTCTTCCTTCCCCACAGAAAAGCTGGAGGAGGAATTTGTGAAGGATGTGGCCTCGTCACAGCAGGAGCTGGACATCCATCACCAGGCTGCTGGGTGCAGGCAGGGATGTGCTGGGACAGCAGTGGTAGAGGGTCTGTCTCCCTTGCCCGGGGTGGGCAGAGATACCCACAGGGAGCCCAACCCTTCAGGGACTCCTCAAATCACCCCACTGAGCCCTGGTTTTGGGGTGTGGGAATGTCAGAACCTGCTGCACTGCCTCAGCCCATGTGTGTGATGAGTGCAGCACGTTCTCAGCCTGCCCAGAGCCATCACTCCATGCCAGGCTGTGACCTGGAGCATCCGGAGCCATTTGGAGATTGGAAAACCCACCCCAAAAGCCCTGGCCTTTATCAACAGGTCCCCGTGGCAAAGGGCACCCCCTTCCCTGCCCCCCATCATCCCAGTTAGAGGGCATCCCAAAAGGCCAACAGGGTCTGGTGACAACTGGTGTGGGGAGGAGATGGGAGTGGGTGCAGTGGGACTGTCCCAGGCACAGTGGGGATGCTGAGGGCACGGGCCATCCCCTGTCCCCACCCTGCCTTGGGGACAAACCTCGTGCGTCCCAGCTGGGCTGGATGACACCGGTGACACCACGTCCCACTGAGAGCAGCCCTGGCTGGGCACAGAAGTGGCACCTGTGCCTGCGCCAGCCCCCCAGCAAAGGGACCCCCCTGTCCCCCCACCTGTGTTCAGCTCCTTCTGTAAAGACCAGAAATAAAAAAAGAAACAATTTACTTTTGTAATATAATTGTAAATTTGGTAGTTTTTGATATAAGGATGGTCCAGCTGGTCTCCAGCCATCTCCTTCTTCTCTGGGATGGGATGGATGGGATGTTCTTACAGCCACAGCAGGATGCTCAGCCAGTCCCTGCTCCTTCTGGGAGCTCCCCAGGGTCCTGGCACCACTGTCCCCATCAGCCCTGGTGGGGGTGGGGGCCACATGTGCCCCAGGCAGTGCTGAGGAATGAGACCCTCAGTGTGAGTGTGGTGCCTGGGTCTGTCCTCAGTGTCCCTGCTGGGTGCTGGGGGACATCCCCATGGTGTGCAGGTGCCCCCAGGGAGGTCTGCTGGCTTCACAGGGACACCAGAGCCGTGGGACCAGCCATCCCTGGTGACACAAACTGCTCGCAGTACCATGTTCCAGCTCTGCTGCTGGGGGGGAGCACTCCGTTTCAGGGGTGGCTATGGGACTTGCACTGGGACTTCTCCACACTCCCTGTGCCTCTGTGCCCAGTCACCAGGTCAGCCCACTCAGAGGAGGCCGTTGGGGCTGTGATGGGGACACCTGAGACAGGCAGGGCCCAGGGGGCAAGCACTTCACCAGGGCTCTGTCCTGGCTGTGACCAAAGTGCTGCTCCCAGCTGGTGTTCCTCTCCAGCAGAGCTGGAACAGAGCTATGATGGGACAAGGAGGGGTGCTGGGGACTGGGACTCTGGTGGGACTGGGATCAGCCATGGGATCATGACAATGGTGGGGTCAAAACTGTGTGGGCTTAGGAACCATGAGGTGGGAGCAGGGACAGCCAAGGGACCAGGGCTGAGTGATGGGAGC
Source organism: Sitta carolinensis (assembly GCA_032173965.1). Taxonomy (NCBI): domain Eukaryota; kingdom Metazoa; phylum Chordata; class Aves; order Passeriformes; family Sittidae; genus Sitta; species Sitta carolinensis. The sequence goes on along the minus strand of CM063296.1, from coordinate 12,751,021 downwards.
AGACCATGTGGTGAACTGGGATCAGGGCAAACTGGCTGGATCAGGACCATGTGCAGGAGTAAAAGGACATAGTGGGAGCAGTACCATGCACAGGCCAGGACTAACTGGTGGGGATGGGACCTTGTGGTGGGATCTGCACCTTGCTGAGGACCAGGACCACAGCAATGAGAGGCCCAGCATCACACCTGGGAACTGGACTGATGGTGAATATGGGACCAGGACTAACTGGTGGGTGTGAGATCATGCTCAGGACCACCTGCAGGACCAGTCTGAGTGGTGGCACTGGGACTGTAGGATGGAGTGGGGACTGGAAGATAGGCACAGGCTCTTGTGAGGGGTGGGACCAGCCCCAGGTGATGGGCTGCCGATAGCTGATAGCCGAAGAGACAAAGCAAAGCCCCCAACCCCATCAGTGCCAGCTGGGACCCATTGACACCCAGCCCCAAGTCCTTAAAGACCCCCAGCTGGTGGGTGGGGGTGCTGCTCACTGGAGATGGAGCCCTGCTTGTTGGTGCTGGTGTGTGGGGCTGTGCTGGAGGTGGCAGGTGAGTGGGGCTGGGATCCCTTTTCAGTCCTCCCACTGGTTGTACTGGGGGAGGTGGGGGGTGCCCCTTGCTTTGCCCAGGGCTGGTTCCTGATGTTCACCTGGGGGCTGTCCTGGGGGAGAGGGGCCTTCCTAAAATGATCCCAAGCTCTGAGGGTTGGGGCAAGGGGCTGCCAGGAGCTCCCCTAAGGTCCCAGCAGGGCTGGTGGGACCTGGTTGGGGTGGGGGGGGGATCAGAGGCACTGGTGGGATCTCTGGTTACTGACAGTGGTGTCCCACCCCATGAGCAGCTCCTGGTCTGTGCCCAGCCCTGGGCAGGGCCACGGTGCTGGGAATGCCCCTGGTGTATTCCTGTAGTGCAGGTGAGTTCCTGCTACAGGGGGCTGGGGACAGAGGAGCCCCTGATGTGCTCCTGGGTGCTCTCCCTGCCTTTGTGCTGCTGCCACCTATCCCCAGCAATTCCTGGGGACACCCGAGGACCTGGATGTCCCTGTTGGGATTTGTTACTGCTGATTCAGCCCTCCCCTTGCAGGGACCACCATGGCTGCAGTAGCTTCAGAGCCCCCTGGTCACATGGTGACAGCTCCAGGGATGCCCTCAGGCATGGGGACAGGGAGAGTTCCTGCTCACCCCCACTCCGAGGAGCCCATCATGAACTTCACCTTGAGGCTCCTGCATGGTGAGTGCTCTGGGGGTGCTGCTGGAAAGCACTGTGGGGTGACACCATGGGATGGGTCCAGCCAAGACCCTTGGGCTCAACCAGCAGCAGCCAGTGCCTTCTCCTGGCTGGCCCCAGCACTTGGACCAGCCGGAAAGGTGGCTGTCCCTGCAGGAACTCCACCCCCATCCTTGTGGAGGGTGTAGGGCTTTGAGGTGTTCCAAATTCTGTGTCTGATACCACAATGGGGTTTGGGGGTCAGCTCTGCCCCTGATGGGTGACATGGTCCCTCTCAGCTCCCTGGGGGTCCAGGAAAGTGCTGTAGCTTTGGAGAGCAGGTCTGGGGGGCAGAGCCAGGAGAGGGGGTGGGCTCTGAAAGGGGAAGCTGTAGGGATGGGGGCCAAGACATTGGTGGATGGTGGTCTGGGATGCAGCTGGTGCCCCGTCTCTGGTGGCATAGGTTTAGGGGTGTCACAGGTTTGGGAGTGTCACACTGAACACGCACTTTCAGAGGACTCCGGTGCCACTCTGGAGAAGCTGCCAGTGCTCAGTCCCAGCTCTATGATCCTCCTGGAAGCCAGTGTCCACTTCAGTCCCAGCATCTCCATGAAGATCTTTGTGGATCAGTGCTACAGGACCACCACGGAGCATCCAGGACACTCCAGGAGGGTCTTCATGGTGGTGAACAGCTGTGGGTCAGTGCTGGTGGGGCAGGAAGTAGGGGCTCCTTCTCTGGGGTCCTGCAGGACCTTCTGATGGAAAGGGATGTCCAGTGCCTGGAGTCAGCCCTGGAATGTCCTGTGTCACTCTCCTGCCACAGATGCCTGCATGGGGACAAGAATGTGTCTGTCCAGCACCAGCGAGGGGGGTCTGTCCTCCAGTTCTCCATCCTGGCCCCCATGCTGGAGGGTGAGCCTGAGGAAGAGCAGGTGAGGTGGGGATGATTCCCTGAGTGGGGGGATGGATGTCCCAAAACCTTGTCCATCCTGAGGCACAGTGCTCCTGGGGGGTGGCCTCAGCCCCATGAGGTTGTGTGGAAGGAGAGCAGGGTCCCTGAGGAAGGATGTGGTGTCCCAGCAGGTCTATGTGCACTGCCTGCTGATGGCATGGGGACAAGGATGTGCCACCAGATCCTGCTTCTACAGCCACACCACGGCCAGGTACGCTGGGTGCCTGGGGACATGAGCGCCCCATGGGTGTGTTAGGGGCAGAACCCACCTCTGGGAAGACCACATCACCCCGCTGTGGTCTGGATGTCACCTCTTATTCAATGGCAGCTGGTGGCATTGCCACAGGTCCCAGCTCCCTCATGCTGCAGATGTGTTGGGGAGGTGCTTGGAGTCATCTCCTCTGAGGTGGCACCATGTGGGTCCTGTGGTGGAGTCTGGGGCCCCCTGAGCCAACCCCACAGTTCTGTCCTCTCCCAGCTGGCACAATGCAGAGGACCCTGTCCAGAGTACCCCATGCCACTGCTGTGACACTGGTTGTCCCCCTGCTGACACCCTCTGTGGAGACATGCCAGGTACCAGGGGTGGGATGGGGTGGCCTCATGCTGTTTTGGGGTCTTGGGAGGGCTCCTGGGCCTGGGCTGGACTGCACTGGACATATCCTCCCACAGCATTCCCAGGAGAGGGGACACTCCACTGGAAGACAGGTGGACCAGTGCTGGTGCAGAAGGAGAAGCTGTCATGGTACTAAGGTGAGGGACACCCCAACCCTGTCCCATATCCCCGAACCCCCCGCCCCTTGTGCTGAATGCCCCTCTGACCCCCAGGTGTGTTTTTTGCTGTTCCCAGCACTGTGCCAGACATTGAAGAGGTTCCTGCTGACTGGGCTGGCCCTGCTGGGCAGTCCCCTCCTGGTGGTGGCCATGCTGGGGCTGGCCCTGACCACCTGGTGCCTGGGCAGAGCCCAGCGGGGACAGCGGCCACCGAGGCACAGGTGTCGCTTCCAGGTTGAGCTGCAGAGCGTGGTGGGGGCCCTGGTCCTCAGGGAGACAGAGAAACAGGGTGAGGCAGGACCAGAGCCTCTTTGTCACCAATAAACGTGGTTTTGCTTTCTCTAACGCTTCTCCTGGTTGGTAGCATGTGGATGCCACCAAGGGATGGAGATGCGTACCTACACTGGCAAGCGACATCTCCAGGTTCCTCCAGGTTTCTCCAGGTACCTGGAAATGTGGCTTCCAGGTGTTGTGGCACTGTCCCAGCCTGTGGTGCTGGAGAGGGTGGCTCCTGGCTGGGTGGATTTCGTGACCTTGGAGACCATGGATATGGTGGCAGCTCCATGGGGACAGTCCCCAGGATGTCCCATGAGGCTGTGGAGAGGTTCCAGGGTGGGAACATCAGGGCTGCTCTGGGCAGGCAAAGACCCTCTCTCCCAGGTGGAGACCCCTGAGGGATTGGGACCCACCCAGACCCGTGTGTCCCCCAGGAGAGGACATGGCCTGGCCTGGTGGCATCTCAGCATCACCCATCAGGGGTCATGTTTGAAATGGTTTATTAGGACCAGTGTGGGGCAGGGTGGCCACTCTGGGGGTCACCAGAGTGAGGGGTCACAGTAGGTGGGTCACAGCAGCATGCCTCAGTTTCCCCAGAGTGCGCAGGGCGGTGCTCAGTGGGACGACGGTGGGGGCTCTCCTGGTGTCCCATAGAGCTTGCGGAGGCTGGAATCCATCAGGAAATCCACAGTCCTGCGGCAGGAGAGGGCGTCAGCGGGGTGACAGGGGGCGGGCTCTGGGGCAGGGCATGTGGGATGGGTGGGGCTGTCCTTAATATCCCCTGAGACAGCAGCGCCACCAAACCCAGGTTTAGCACAGCCGCACTGTGCTAATCCCGACTCAGCTCCAGATAATCCCCACCCTGGCAGGGACATGTCCTGGCTGGACCGCAGCAAAAGCCCCTTTGGAGTGGAGACATTCCGTCACCACCCTCTGCTCCCAGCCCATACTGGCACCCGTCTCCAAGGAGACGAATGTGCTCCATCCCTCTGGGCTGTGGGGATGGGGAGGTGGCACCTGCCTGTACCCCACCCCAGGGCTGTCCCCGTTACCTGTCGATGGGGGTGATGATGAGGGGGATGGCAGCCAGCCCCAGGGCAGTGGTGGTCCAGCGGCGCACGGGCAGGGGCCAGCGGGTGAGGGAGCCCAGCAGGGCCAGCGAGGCAGCGCAGAGCCGGTTGATGGTGAAGCCGGGGATGGCACCGAGGCCAGGCTCTGCCACACGAAGGTGTCCACCACGGCCACCCCCACGCGCGTGGGGTCCTGCGCATGGGCCTGGGAGGACGCAGGGGTCAGTGGAAGGGCGGGGATGGAAAGGCTGGGGGGTGGGCAGGGGGCGGCACTCACGGTGGCAGCTTTCCGACCCTTGTCGATGGCGTCGGCGGTCACGTAGGCGGTGGCCACGCCGTAGCTGGCCCACACCACCGGCACTGGCACCAGTGGGCGGAAGGACTCGCCCACCTCGTTGGCGTAACCTGAGGGGACAGCAGGGTCAGGGACTGACTGTCCCCATGTCACCCCTCCAGGGTGTCCCAATGTCACTGCATGGATCTTGCACAGGGAGTGTTTGGAGAGCCTGCGTCCCCTTGGACCCGCTGCCACCAGGACAGCAGTGACCGCTGCCAGTGCTGGTGTCTGACTTCCCAGTGCCAGAGCCAGTGCCCACTTCTGGTATCTGTTCTATGCCCAGTGCCTGTAACGGCTCCTGGGATCCTGTGTCCGTGCACGGTGCTGGTGGCAGTGACAGGTACCCGGTGGTGCTGTGCAATGCTGTTATCCTGTGTGCGATGCCCAGTGCCAGGGCCTGCTGTGTGGTGCTGGTATCTGGTACCAGAACCCTGTATCAGTGCCTGGTGATGTGTGCAGTACTTGGTGCTGGGCGTCTGTGCCCAGTACCACGGACCCAGTGCACTCTCTGGTACCAGTGCTGGGTGTCAGTCCCACATGTGGTGCCCAGTATCCGGGGCAGCGCAGTGCCTGGCGCTGGGGCTCGGTACCCGACACTGGTGTTGTGTTTCTAAAGCAGTGCCCTGTTCCTGGTGTGGTGCCTGACATCGGTACCCGGTACCAGTGGCCGGTGCTGTGCTCAGTGCCTAACACCTCTGCACAGTTCCTGGCGGCAGTACCCACTGTCAACGCCCAGTTCCCGGTGTCGGTACACTGTGACTGGGGCCGGTGCCCGGTACCGATGTCAGTGCCCAGGTCCTGGTGGCGGTATTTGATCTTAGTGCCCAATGTCAATGCCCAAGTCCCTGTGCCTGTATGCAGTGTCAGTGCCCGGTTCCCGGCGCTCCCGTAGTTGCCGGCGCCGGTACCCGGTGTCCGTGCTCTGTACTCAATGTCAGTGCCCGCTTCCCGGTGTCAGCGCTCAATGTCAGTGCCCGGTGCCAGTACCCGCTTCCCGGTGTCCGTGCCCCATGCCGGTGCCGGTGCCCGGTGCTCACCCAGGTATCGGACCCACGTGTCCCGGTACAGGTCGGGCTCCTCCTGCCCCATGGCGCGCGCCACAGCTCCCGCCGCATGCCCCGCCCCTTACATCACCAAACCACGCCTACTTTTGTGTGATTTGCATGACCCCGCCCCGGTGCCGCGGGATGGCGGCGGGGGCGGGGCCTGGGCGCACACGTGACCCCCGCGGCATTGCGTAACCGGCGGTCACGGGGAGGGGCAATTGTGGGTCTGGGGGGGCAAATATGGGACTTGGGGGCAATTGTGGGGCGGGGGGGGGCAAGTATGGGGCTGGGGGCTGGGACGGGCCTAGAGGGACAGTTCGAAGGCTGGGGGGCAGTTGTGGGCTGGGGGCAGCTCGGTGGTTATGGTACTAGAGGGCGGTTGTGGGGCTGGGGGTCCATTCTGGGGCCGGGTGGGTAACGGTGGGACTGGGGGCACAGTTAAGGGGCTGGGGGGAGCAGTTACGAGGTTGAGGGGGCAGTTAGGGGGCTGGGGGCCAGCTGGGCTGGCTGTAGCGTTGAGAGAGGCAGTTCTGGGTGCGGGGGACACAAACCGGAGCAGACCCCGCTCAGTCCATCCCTTTACTCCCCAGCCCAGGCAGCAGCAGCGGTGGGTGCGGCACCCACATAAGGCACAGAGTTTGGGGGGCTGCGGCCCCGCCCGGCCCCCGCCTCAGTCCGGCAGCTCCGGGGCTCGGCCCCGGCTCCATCCTCCGGCGGGGCCATCCGGGGGGCGCGGCGCGGCCCGGGGGGCTCAGGGGCTGTGGTTGGGGGACTCCCCCTGGATCTGCTGGGCGGAGGCAGTGTCGGGCAGCAGCACCTCCACGCTGTAGCTCACCTTCTTGGAGTGGAGGAAGCTGTAGGTGTTGTCGAAGCGCAGGACATCTGTGGGAGGACAGGGGTGTCAGGGACACGGTGGGCTGGGGGACACGGGGCACGCCCCGGCCAGGGCTCGGCACTCACAGATGCCGGGCGTGGAGCAGGTGAGGGAGCCGTCCTCGGGCACCATGTGTGCGTTGTAGCGCTGGTTGGGGAGCACCTCGGTCATGTCGCCCGCCCGCTGCCGCTCCCCGACCTTGGTCTTCAGGTAGACCCCGAAGCCGATGTCAGCACCCTCGGAGCGGAACTGCCACCTGCGGGGCAGAGGGATGGTGTGCGGCGGGCTGGGGACGCTGCCGCTGTCACCCGCTGCCCGCGGCGCCACCGCCGCTCACCTGAGCACACAGCCCGGGAAGAGGATCTCGTACTCGACCTGGTGGGATGAGCCCCGGTTGACCACGACCGAGTGTTCGTACTTCTGTGCCAGCTGGTCTCGCACGTAGTAATGCTGGGGCACATCCCCGCCGTAGTTTATCTGGAAGGGATGGAGGATGTGGGGGTGGGCGAACTGCCCAGCACCCCTAAAGAACCCAGCACGGGCTGCTCCTACCTTGCTGGAACATTTGGGGTCCCCATCAGGGTCCTTCAGCGTCCCCCCGTACTCCACCGGGATCTGTGTGGGGTCGATGTACGTCTGCAGGACGTCCTTCCAGTTGGCTGGGGGGAGGACAGCGGATTTGGGGGGCTGCGAGTTGGAGTGTCCCCCCTGGGCGGGGTGACAGCAGAGGGGGGATGAGTCCCCCGCATTTGGGACATCCCAGGGAGGGTCAGGACTTACATCCCAGCACCACAACCTTCTTGCGCGTGTCCTCGCTCAGGAAGTGCTTGACCAGGTTGTAGGCCACGGGAAAGAGCTTGGGGGCTGAGGGCAGAGGGGGGCATTAGGGGGTGTCAGCACCTGGATGAGGGGAGCAGGACCCCGGGGCTGAACTCACCCTTCACAATAAAGAGACGCTTGAGGGACTCAGGGTAATTCTCCTCGAACATGGACAGGATCTGCGGGACAGGGGGAGCTCAGGTCACCCATGCCATGCACCCACCAGGGCCCCACCCAGAACACTGGGGAGGTGCAGGGCACTGCAGGGACCTGCTCCTGCATCATCCCAGGGATCAGCCCAGTCCCCTGTGGTCCAGCAGGAAGAGGGGTGGGCAGGAGCCCTCACCTCCCCATAGGTGTCCACAGCTGGCTTCCAGAGGTGCTTCAGGCCCAGGCCCTCACAGTCGTACACCATCATCACCATCTCAATCTTCTTGCCCAGCTGGGATGGGAGGATGGGGGGGATGAGGCAGGACACATGGGGAGGCCCAGGGATGGGGTGGCCCCAACAGGCTGGTCTCCCCAGTCAGAGCCTCCTACCAAGTGTTGGTGTGGGGAGGAGGGGCATCATGGGAGCTGAGATAGGAAACTGGGCTGAGGGACAGTGAAAACATGGATGGGTGGAGATGGGCAGAATGCAGACTTGTGGGGGTGGAAGGATGAACCAGAGATAGACGTATGAAGTTGGTAGGGACGTGATCCATGGTGGGGTGGACAGGACATGGGCTTGTGGGGCTGAGGGAGATGAACTGGACATGGACCTGTGGGGCTGGCGAGTGAGGATATTGGCTGGGAGAGATGGCCCAGAGATGGATGTAAGGGGCTGGGGAGGACATTGGATAGTGGGGATGGGCAGGACATGGGCTGGCAGGGACACAGGCTGAGGGGGATGGACAGGACCTGTAAGATATGTAGGGCTGTCAAGAATATTGTCTGGTAGGGATGGACCAGAGATGGATGTATGGGGCTGGGGAGGACTGTGAGTCGTGGGAATGGCATGGACTAACAGGGCTGGCAGGGACATGGACAGAGGGGAACAGACAGGACAGGGACCTATCGGGCTGGGGAAGATGATGTCTGATAAGAGCAGACCAGATGTGGACACATGGGAGCTGGCAGGGTCCCACAGGTCTGTTGGGGCCAGCAGTGTGGGCAGGTTCCCACCTTTTCACTCTGCTGCTCACACTCTTGCCGGAGCAGTTCACAGTCCCGGAACTTGTTCTTGATCAGGTCCTGCTTGGAGGCAGAGAACAGCAGCCCCTTGGCGTCCAGGGGCCCGATGATCTCGTACCACACCGGGCTGCCCTCCCGGTCGTAGCCGCACATCCCGCCAGACATGTACTTCCGAATCACCTGTGGGAGCACGGGGGCTTCAGGGCACCTCACACACGCCCCAGGGGACTCAGGGGGACTGTCCCCTCCAGGGCCACCCCAGGAGGTTAGGGACACTCACCTCAGGTGGCTCCCAGGAGATGATGTTGTTGGCATCCATGTGCTTGCGGACCTCCACATGCTGTAGCGTGGGCAGAGTGGGCCAGGGTGAGATTTGGGACATGGTGAACCCTATGGGTGGGTCCCCCTTGCTGGGGCTGGTGGCTCAGAACATGGAGTCCCATGCCAGGTATGTCCCAGCACAGGGGGTCCCCCCAAAAGCGGGGCGCCCCTCTCACCTTGCGGAGCATCGCCTCTGCCTTGGTCAGGTCGAAGGAGCGTGCTGCAAGAGAGCAGAGAGCTCAGCCCCCCGCCAGCCCCGTGGGGGCTCCCACCCTGCCAGGGCTGCCCCCCACTTCGGGGTTACCTCGGAGCCATTTCAGGAGGAAATAGTCATCCTGGGAGGGGAGGGTGAGCAGCACGTCCTGCAGCTTCTCCCGGAACTGTGGGGACAAGAGGGACAGGTGGTGAAGGGACCCCTAATCCTCCCCAAAACACTTAAAGCTGGAGATTTGTCCCTTCCTTGTCCCCCAAAAAACATACCAACCAGGACTGGGACATTCCCAGTGGAGAAGGGTCACCCTGCGTCCCTTCCCTGCCCCACATGCAGCCAGGATCAGTGGTCACCTGGCAGGGGACTGTCCCCAGGCTGGCTCTGGGTGTCCCCCAGCACAAGGTGTTCCCAAGCCCTTGTGTAAGATGTGTGGGCTGTCACCAGCCTGCTCCTCCCAGGGTGTCCCACAGGGACTGGGTGATCCAGACCCCTCCAGGGGGGTCCTTTGGGAAGGATGGGGGTGGTCACTGCGTGTACCCCTGCTCCGGTGACACCCCAGCAGGTCACAGCGCCCCTGGCACAGGCAAGAGGGTGTCAGGGTGCAAGACTGGGGGGGGGCTGGAAAAGCTGGGACCCCCACAGAGGGGGGTCCTGCAGGCACCAGGCAGACCAGGGCCCACCAATGGCACCCTTGGCATGAAGCCAGTCACCAGCATGTCCCCCATTTCAATGACACTCCAGTGGGTCACAGCCCCGTGACACAAGCAGGAGGGTGTTGGGGTGCAGGACTGGGGGATGTGGGGTCCCCTCAAAGAGAGACCAAGCAGACCAGTCCCTGCCAGTGGCATCCTTTGGGATGGATATGGTCACTGTGTCCCCCACCGTTTGTGACCCCCCCCAGTAGGTCTCACAGTCCCCCAGCACAGGCAGGAGGGTGTTGGGGTGCAGGACTGGGAGGTTTGGGGGACCCATGGTCCCCTCTCCACGTGGCCCCACTCACCCCAACCAGCCTACGGCTCGAATCTCTGTACCAGCCGAGGCCCTCCCCTTAATGAGCCTGATTAGCTTATCTCCCGCTGAATTTAGGGGTAATTAAACCTGGGATTAGCTCCTTCACCCTGGGACAAAGCCGGTGGTGGTGGTGGACGAACGGGTTCGGCCGCTTGCCTCCCTCACCCACCCAGGCCACGGCTGGCAGCGGGCACGGTTTGGGCTCCATGCCCCACGCCTGCCCCTGCCCCCGTGCTGGCACCCGGCGGGGTCATTGCCCGCCCGTGGAATTTGGCTGGTCTGAAAGGCAGCGATAAGATAAAGGCACAGGTTCCCTCGTGGCTGGGGTGCACTGAACCCCGATAACGGCTGGCACCCAAACACGAGGGGCTGCCAGAGGTGGCCGTGGTGGGTGACAATCACCGGGTCTGGGTGTCCCCGGGCCCACAATCCCGGCAGCGAGGGCAGGAAGATTTCCAGTCCCATGGGAAGGGTGGAAGAAGATGGGGCTCGCTGGTGCCCAGTCGGGTGGGACACCCGGGATGGTCCCTCCCTGGTGGGCAGCACCACGGGGGGCTCAGCCCGTGAGCTTGGAGTCCAGGGTGGGATGGAGGTGACAGAAGACCGCCGTCCCAAGGGCCCTGCAGTGAGGCAGGAGGTTCCCGAGTCCCGGGGAGGATGGGAGAGGGATGGGGGCCCACCAGCGGGATAATCCAGCCAGCGGGACCCCCAGGACCCGCCTAGGCCGGTCCTGCCCTGGCGGGCACTGCCACAGTGGGACTCGGCCCGTGCCTTTGGGGTCCAGGATGAGGGATGGAGGCAGCGGGATCCTCCCGAGGCCGCATTTAGGGGGCGGGGTGGAGGCTGAAGGCGATGGGAACCGGGGTGAAGCCGGTAGGTTTGGGGTGCGGAGCCCTCCGGAGACGGAGCGGGGGTGATGCCGGTGGGATGGGGGGGGCTGCAGGAGGCGGTGGGAGCCCCCGGGCCCGGGAGCGGGGTGATGCCGGTGGGTTTGGGGTGCAGTGGGGGGCTGTGGAGCCCCCCGGGGCCGGGAGCGGGGTGATGCCGGTGGGTTTGGGGTGCGGCGGGGTCTGTGGAGCCCCCCGGGGCCGGAAGCAGAAGTGCTGCCGGTAGGTGCGGGATGGGGGCGATGCCGGTCCCACGGCGGATGCGAGCGGACTTCGGGGCGGACAGCCCGGCCCTGGCCCCGGTTCCCCCGCAGCCCCCCGGTCCCTCCGTCCCGGCTCACCTGGGCCAGCAGCTCCGCCTGCCGCGGGCTCAGGTCCCCGACGCGGCCGCTCATGGTGCGCTGCGGGCGGCTCTGCCCGGCCCCGGCGGCCGGGAAGGCTGCGAGCACCTCCCCGGGACCGCCCCCCGCCCCGCCCGGCCCGGCCCCCCGCCCACCGCCGTGGCCTTGGACCCTGCCCGACCCCTGCCCGCCCGGTCAGCGCCCGCCGCCGCCCCGGGATCGGGGATGGGGAATGCGGGGGGTGATGGAGGCATAGGGGCTATGGGGGCACAGAGGGGCTTGGGGACTGTAGGGGAGTATGGGGGCTGTAAGTGATATAGGGGTTATGGGAGACTTGGAGGGTTATGGGAGCTATGGGGCATTTGGGGGCACAGGGAGACATGGGGGATATGGGGGCATGGAGGGGTATGGGGGCATATGGGAAATGGAGGGGTATGGGGGTACGGGGGCTATAGGGGATATGAGGGCATGAGGAGGCACAGGGGCTTGGGGACTATAGGGGAGTGTGGGGCCTATAGGTGATATGGGGAGTATGGAGGGCTTGGGAGGGTATGGGGCCTATAGGGGATATGGGGCTATGGGGAGTGTGGGGGCTACTGGAGGTACGGGAGTATAGAGAGCCTTGAGGGTGTGGGGGATATGGGGGTCTTGGTGGGCATGGGGAACATAGGGACTTGAGGGGCAAGGGAGAGATGAGTGTAGGGGTCTCTGGGGGTTATGGAGTGTACAGGAGGGTGGGGGCCCTATGAGAGTTTGGGGGATACAGTGGGGTGGGGGGGAGGACATTGGGGTGTGGAGGGAGTTGTGGATGTGGGGTGGGAGATGGTGATATGGGGCAGGTGTCAGGGAGAGGGGACAGTCATGAGGACAGCAAGGGATGGGAGGTGGGAACAGGGACGGAAAGTGGGGCAGGGACAGGGACTGGGGCAGGGATGGGCAATGGGGACAGGGGCAGATTGAGGGCTCAGGTGCAGTGATTGGAAGATGGGGATCAGGAACAGGATGCCAGGGGCTGTGTGTGTCTCATGGAGCCATGGATGTCCCACAGAGCCCTGTGTCCCCCCATGGACTCATGGTTGTCCCAGAGAGCTCTGCATGTGCTATGGAGCCATATTTGTCCCATGGAGCTCTGGATGTCCCGTGGAGCTCTGGATGTCCCATAGGTGTCCTATGAAGTTATACATGTCCATGGATAACCCATGGAAAGATCCCATGAAACCATACATGTCCCTTGGGGCTGTGCATATCCCACAGAGCCATCTGTGTCCCATCTGAGCATGTCTAAGCATGTGCCATGGAATCCATGTGCCCCTTGGATCTGGGACCCATAGATGTCCCATGGAGCCATCCACATTCTGTGGACCCATAAGTGTGCCCTGGAGCTGCAGATGCCCAGGAAGCCATCCTTATCCCACGAACCCATGGATGCTCCACGGAGCCATTCAGACTCCTGATGTGTCCCCTCTGTGGGGCAGCTCTGGCAGCAGCTACCCCCAGACCCCATTTTGGTGTAACCCCTAATCCAGGCAGTCGCCCCCATCCGTGCTCGCCGTTGCAGGCTGGTTCCCGAGCCAGCCGTGCTCCCGGCTGTTGTTCATGGCACATCCAGAGCCGTTGCAATCGGGATGTTTCGCTGTGTGGTTAAACTGGCTCCGGCTGCAGCCGTGGGAGGAGGCACCGTGCCCACCCTGCCATTACACCCCCACACTTACAACATGGATGGGGACACGAGGGACACCGGGACACACCCAGACCCGTCCCATGGCACACTGCAGCCATGGGAAGTGGGTCCCACGGCCCTGAGTCCTGTAGTCCTGTCCCCAGCATGGCCCCTGCCAAAAGCAGGTCAGCCTGGGCCCATGCCGCAGCTAATCCAGCCGGCAAATCTCCTGGAGGCACATGTGCTGGGCACACGTGGCCAGAGCGGGGCTGGGATGTGGCACCCGGGGGTCAGGATGGGGCACACAGGGGTCAGGATGTGGCACTGGAGACTTCCTGGCACCCACCAGGCTGGGGGTGTTAAGGAGTGTCCGGTGTGGGGGCAGCTGGTTTTGGGTGTTGCTCTGTGTGTCCATGTCACCCAGGTGTGTCTGTGTCACACCTTGCCTGTGCCATGACTGCGGGTGCCCACGTCCCTGCTCCCACAGAGCACATGTGTGTGTCCCTGTGTCCCCATGCATCCTTGTATCCACCCATGGGGATGTGGTGGACATGATATCTGTGTCCCCATGCCTGTCCCTCTCCTGGTGACAGTTGGTTTCCTGGTCCCTGTGTCCATCCCTGTCCCTGTTCTGCTGCTACTGCAGGTTGCCATTCTGATCCCAGCCCTTGTCCCTGCCTTGCTCCCACTCCCAGTCCCTGCCCCTGTTTCTCTCCTGATTCCAGTCCTCCTTCTGGTCCCTCTCCCTGCTCACATCCCGGTCTTGGTCCTATCCTTTGTCCCCGTGTTGGTCCCACTTCCTGCTGTTCTTCCAGTGCTTCTTCTTATTTCTGTTTTCCACCTGGTTCCTGCTTCTGTTCCCATCCTGGTCTCATCCTTGTCCTTGTCCTTGCCCCATCTCTGTCCCAGTGCTAGTTCCCATCCCAGTCTCAGCCCTTGTCCCTATCTCGATCTCCATCCTGGACCCCATTCTCTGTCCCTGTCTCTCTCCTGGTCTCTGTCCTCTTGATCCCCATCCTGGTCCCTGTCCCCATCACCTACTTTGTCCCTGCTCAGTCTTGGTCCCTGCTCCCTGTCACTGTACCTCTCCTGCTCTCTGTCCTCATCCAGGTCTGCATCCCCATCCCACCTGTCCCTGTCCCTAGTTCCCTATCCCTGTCCCAGCACTGGTTTCTGTCCCTGTCCTTATCCCAACCCTTGTCCCGTTCCCCATCCCATCCCCTGTCTCTGTCATTACCCTGACCCTTGTCCTGATCCCTGTCCTTATCCTGACCCTTGTCCCAATCCCTGCCCTGATCCCTATCCCATCACCTGTCCCTGTCTTTATCCTGATCCTTGTCCTGATTCCTGTCCGTATCCTAATCCCTATCCCAGTCCCAATTCTGATCCTGTCTCTGTCCTTATTTCAATCCTTATCCTGATCCCTGTCCCAGTCCCCATCTCAATCCCTGTCCCTGTCCTTATCCTGATCCCAGTTTGAGTCCCCATCCCAATCCCTGTCCTTATCCCAATCCCGATCCCTGTCCCCATCCCTGTCCCTGTCCTCATCCCGATCCTTGTCCCTGTCCCCGTCCCGATCCCGATCCCTGTCCCTGTCGCCATCCCTGTTCCCATTCTGATCCCTGTCCCCATCCCTGTTCCCATCCCGATCCCTGTCCTCATCCCGATCCCTGTCCCCATTCCGATCCCTGTCCCCATCCCGATCCCTGTCCCTGTTCCCATCCCGATCCCTGTCCCCATCCCTGTCCCCATCCCGATCCCTGTCCCCATCCCGATCCCTGTCCCGATCCCTGTCCCTGTCCCCATCCCGATCCCTGTCCCTGTCGTGCTCTCGGGCTCCCCCTGCGGGCGGCGGGGGCTCGGCGGGTCCTCCCGGCCGGGAGGGGGCGCTGCGGGGCGCGGGGTCGCAGCCATGGCGGCGGTGCGGGCGGCGTTGCTCGCCCCGCTGCTGGCGCTCGGCCGGGCCGGCTCGGGGCCCGCGCCCCCCGCGCGGGTCGAGGTGGCCGTGTCGGGGCCCGGGGCGGCGGGGCCGGCCGGGGCCGGGGCCGGCAGCGGGGCCGGCAGGGCGGCCGCGGTGCCCGGCGGCTCGTACACGCTGCGGGGGGCCGTGCTGGGAGCGGGGGGCGGCCGGGCCGAGCCGGGCCGGGGGGGCCCGCGGGGGGAGCGGGAGGAGATGGAGATCCAAGGCCGCCTGGTGCTGGTGAGCGCGGGGAAACGGGACTGTGGCTGGGGTGGGGGAACAGTGCGGACTGGGGGGCACTGGGAGGCATTGAGGGGCTACTGCGTGTTGGGTACGTGGGTGCTGGCTGGCAGTGTGAGGGGGAAGCAGTGGGAACTGGGAGACATTAAGGGCCCGGGGGCATTGGCAGGGCAGTGGTCAGTGTGGGAGGGAGGGGATCGGTGGGCACTGTGGGCCTCTGGGTGCTGGGGTGAGTTCTTGGGCACTGGGAAAGGAATGAGGCAGGGGAGGAGCGGGAATTGAAGGGCACTGGGGGATTGGTGGGGAGGCCAGAGACACGGGGGGACTGACCAGGGCAGGTAGCCCAGTGCTCCGTGTGGCCAGCGGCAGAGAGGAGGTGCAGGCAGGGGCACAGAGGCAGTGGGGGCCGGGCCGTGTTCCCTGTGCTACCCCAGCTGCTATCCCTGTCCCCACACAATGCCTGGCAACCCCTAGGGGTTTGGGTTGCCCTGAACCTTGGGGTCCCTCCCACGTCTCCGTCTCCTTGCCGTGTTCCCAGGTGGGTGACGTGGAGCCAGAGCTGGGTGCTGCCGACAGCTGGATCGGAGTGGTGCCCATGGGTGCCGAGGAGCCAGCCGAGGGCCCCCGGGGTGCCAAGGAGGAGTCCTTCACCACTGCCGTTGTCACCAAGGTGACTCTGTCTGATCCTGTCCCCTCTGCCTGGCCCTGTCCCCTGCCTGGCCTGAGGGCTGCCACAATGTTTTCAGGTCACAAACCTGCAGGGGTGTCACCTGCGGTGTCTCCTGGCCAGTTCTGGGGATCCTGGTCTGTGCTTGGTGGCCAGGGGGTCTCTGACAGCTTCTGACCCCTCTTGGGTCCCTTGTGACCCTTCACCCTGGCAAAGAGTTGCTGGGTGCTTCCTGCATCCGGACAGGAGCTTGTCGGGGACGCAGCCCCGCTGTCCCCTGATCGTGTCCTCACTGTCCCTGCAGATGAAGCGAGCCCTGGTGCTGGGGGCCTCTGCCCTGCTCATCCTGGCGCTGAACCAGAACGCCATCCGTGAGGTAGGACGGGGCCGGCGGTGGGGCCGGGCGGGGCTCGTGCATCACTGATGGTCCCGCTTCCCTCCCGGTGCAGCTGGACGTGTCCCAGCTGCTCGCCAAGCCCGTCATCATCATCCAGTCCTCCGACAATGTCACCAGGCTGCTGGGAGCGCTGCTGCGGTACGGGCTGGGCTCTGGGAGGGCTGCACCTGCCTGCCCCCTGCCTAGCCACTGCCTTGTCCTTGCCTTGTCCCCGAGCAAGCTGTGACACCCAGGGGTCACCCTGGGGGGGTCTCTCACTCAGCCCATTATGTTTGCTGGACTGGTGTTGCACCATGCCTAGGCCAGCTGGGGCTGAGATGTGTTTCTGGGGGAGATCTGGGTCAGATCCAGCCCTTCCCCAGGACTGGGGCCCTTCCTGTGTTGAGGCAGGTGTGATAGTGGCCTCAGCTAAGAGCTTTAGGACTCTCAGTAGAAATTATCCAGAAATTATCTTATCGTGGCACCAGCATCCCCACTACCTCTGTGGGTGTTTGTTCTGACCACCAGCAGCAGTGGAACCCTGTCCATCCTCCTGACATGTGGGAAAATGGGATTGCTGTCATGGTGTCACCCATGGGGAAACTGAGGCATGAGGTTGGGAGGAAGAGCCCCATGCAGGGTCCCTGAGGGCTGGACACAGCTGGGGAGGAAGTGTCTTGCTGTCACCTCCCCTGCGTTCCTCTGGTCCCCCTCTGTCACTGCCCATCCCTGGCACTGGGAGCTGTGTCTGGATCCTGCTGTATCCATGAAATTGACACTTTTCTCTTTGCTCACAGCGGGCTCCGGGCTACAGCGAAGATCAAGTACCAGGCGGTGCTGCTGGAGAACCTGGTATGTTTGTCTGTCCTCCTCTTCCTTATTCTGCCAGGGGGAGGGCAGGGCATGACTGTGCCCAGCCAAACTTCCCGATCCTTGGGGTAGCAGCTGCAGGGAGTGGGGAAGGGAGGGGAACCCATGGGAACAGGGCAGCTGGCAGCAGCCAGTGTTCCTCCTCCCGGGACACGTGTGCTCGCATTGCTAGACGCTGTTGTGGCCATCAGCAATGCCGTGTCCTGCCTTGCAGGGAGTGACCCTCACGCTGTGGTCCACCTGCGGCCTGTCCCGAGGGGGCCTCTACGGGGAGTGGCAGGGGGTCATCTGCCCCGGGGAGAGCAGCTCGCAGGTCCAGGTACGGGTCTGGGATTCTGGTGGGGGCGGGAGCGGGTCCGGGTCTCCAGCTCCCGGCCCCACCGCGCTGTGCCCACAGAAGTACCTGCAGCAGCTGTGGAACACCATCCTGCTGATTGCCCTGCTGCTCTGCACCGGCGTCATGGTGCAGGCCCAGCGCCAGTCGCGGCAGGACCTGTCGGATCAGGATGCCGAGGTGGGAATGTGGGAATGTGCCCGCTGTGCACCGTGCTGGGGGTTGTGGGGTGGGCTCTGACCCTCGGTCTGCCCCCGCAGGGGGACCTGAAGCAGCACATCCGCCGGCAGCTGCTGGCACTGAAAACCCGGCGGTACCATCCCGGGAAGCCGCCCCGGAGCCGGACCTGCGAGATCGACAGCTGTGCTGTCTGCCTGGACCAGTTCCACAAGAGCCAGGTGGGACTGGGCGGGCTGGAGCCCACCCTGGGCCGAGCCTCCGGTTGCTGGCCAGGGTGTCCCTGCCACCCAGCTGTGCTCACATGTGCCCTCACTTCCCTGCTGGCAGTGGCTGCGGGTGCTGCCCTGCTCCCATGAGTTCCACCGGGACTGTGTGGATCCCTGGCTCCTGCTGCAGCAGACCTGCCCTCTCTGCAAGTGCAACATCCTGGGTGAGAACTGCCCCTGCACCCAGCCGAGCCCCCGCTGACCCTGGGGCAGGGGCTGGGGAGGACCTGGAGCCTGCCAGGCTCCCTGTGCCAAGGCTCTGTGTCCTCCCTCGCAGGGAACTGCTGCACGGACAGCTAGCTAGCCCGAGGACACACTACAGGGACAGACCCATGGCTGCTCCAGGGACAGGGAGGGGGCAGGGGGTGCCTGGTGAGCAGTGCTTGCTGCTGGAGCAGGGTTGGCGTGGCTGTGCCCATCACAGTGCCCAGGCTTCGGAGAGGGAAGGACTCGGGGCTCTCCTGCTGGGTGTGAGTAGAGGGGTGGGGGGGTCCGGATGAGCAGTGTTGGGGAGGGAAGATTTGGGGCACCCATGGGTGTAACGGGGTGGGGGCTGGGACAGGGAAAGCTCTGGTCGTGCTGCGCTCTTGCCCTGCTCACAGCAGTTTTTCTAAGTCTTGGGTTTTTGTCTATTTGCTGGTGGTCGTGGCAGGGTAGGCAGAGCCTGGCTGCAGTGCCAGCCCCTCCAGGAGGTGGGTGGCAGATGTGCCAGGGCTGGGGCTGACAGGGCTGTGGGGACACTCACAGCCTCACTGTGGGAGGGCAGGGGTCAGATGCTTTATTTATAATAACTTACTAGGAAGGATGGCACGAGTCAGCTGCAGAGCCAGCACAGTGACTGAGGACACGCCATGGGCCCTGCCCAGGTCCTGCCCCACAGGCTGCAACATGGCATGTGTCCATCCCTATTAAATATGGAGCAAGGACTGGCTACGTGGTTTGTGTGGGGCTTGCCTGGGGCTTAGTGCTGGGGAGGCAACTCAGAGGTCACGGCCAGCCTGCACCAGTGACTCGGTGGTTCCCAGCCCCTCTGGGTGCTCATGGAGGGGGGTTGACTTTCCCAAGTTGTAGCTGTGCTGATGGCTTGGACTCCTCTCAACCCAGGCCAGCTCTGCATTCCTCTTCCAAATGTGGCCACATCCCAGTCCCCTCCTGGGAATGGTTCCTGGCATGAGCTAGCACACACGGTGCCCTGGCATCAGCCTCAGGGCTCTTTGGGGGACGCCAGCAGCAGCGTAGCCATGGGTGACTGAGCTCCAGCGCTCAGGAACGTCCCTGGAGCACCTCTCTGAGGAACCAGGCAGAGCCTTGGTTTCCTGAGGGAATAGGCCTTTGCGATGCACAAAGAACTGGTAACAAGGTCCCCTGGGCAGGGCAGGGGGCTGCTGGTGGAAAACAGTTTCTCTGTTGGGAAATTGAGAGTGATCTGTGTTTATTTGCGGTGAGCCCTGGTGCGGTGTGAGGAGAAGCCAAGTCCCAGGCGTTGCACTGGCAGCGTTAGGCAGGGTTTGGCCCAGAATGTGGGCTCTGCCCGGAGCTGCTTGGAGTGCTGGCTGCTGGGACCTCCATGCCAGGCCCTGTCAGTGCATCCTGGCATCCGTGTGCTGTCCCTGCTGCTTCCGCTGCTGAGCCACCTGGGGGTGGGAGCAGGTAAAGGGGAGGAATAGCAGGGAACCTGCCCCCAGCCGCTTCCTCTGGGTTCCTACTCACCCACTGTCCTGCCTGCTGGACTCCCTGTGGAGCTGGGACCCCAGCTGGGCCTGTGGGATGAGCTGGGGAAGGGAACAGGAGGTGAAATTTCCCCCCACCAGCTTGAGCTCCAGCCACATCCCTCGGCCACCACAGCTGGTGGCACAGTGGCCACAGTGATGGAAAGGAGCTGGAACCAGCCCCAGGCACCTCAGGCGACACGAGTTAAACCAGAGCGACCTCCCAGCAACATGAGCCTGGGCTTGGCCCTCCTGGGTGCCCAGAGGATGTCTGGGGGCCACGGGGTGGTTTTGGGCTACACAGCACCCAGCCCTGTGGCACCCAGCTCACCTTGAGCATGCCCTGCTCGGCTGCTGCCTTCACCTTGGCGAGCAGAGCCTCGAGCTTCCTGTTCTCCTGCTCCAGCACCTTGATCCGGATGTTGTTGGCCTGGAGCTGATTCTCCATGTCCTCTGTCAAGTTCCCACTGCCTGCAAACAGAATCCAACAGAGCCCAGCCTGCTGCTGCTGCTGCCTGCCTGCTCAGAGGCGTGGGCACCCCTCCTGCCTCCCAAGGAAAGGAGCCTGCCCTGGGCAGGGAGCTGGCACAGCCCGGGAAGTGGCAGCTGGGACCCCAAGCCCTGTGGGCAAAGGAAGCTCTGCCATGTCCTGGTGTATATCCTGGATATCAGTGGGACAGCATGTCTGGGGCCAGCAGGATCCCCTGGGAGCTCTGGAGACCCCAAGGCACAAACCCACGTGCTGCCAGCTGCTCCCTTACTCTCAAACTGCATCTCAGGGGGGTTGTGGAGGTCAGGGAAGAACACCAGGAGCCTTTCCCGCTCCCGCAGCTCCTGTGCCTGTTCTTCCAGCCGGGATGTGTTCGCCTGCAGCTCCAGGATGGATTGCTCCAGCGCCAGCTTCTCCTGCTGCAGCGTGTCCAGCAGCTCCTGCAGGGCACAGCAGCGAGGAGATGAAGTTTGTGAGTGAGGACTCAGCCCCTCATGGAAAGCTCCCACCCTTCCCTGATGATAAGGATGTCCTATGGCAGTGGGAAGTGGACAGTGACAATGTGCAGGGTTTTAGCTGTGTGTGCTGGAAGCAGGAGCACCAAGTGTGAAGTGTGGAGCATGTCCAGGTGTCCAAGAAGAGAACACTGGAGATGTGGAAGCACTTGAAGATGTCCTTTCCTGCTACTCCCCTCTGCCCTGACTCAACCAGAGACTTGTCTGGCACAGGGTGGAGGGAGAGGGCTCTTCCCCAGGGAATCCCAGGAGTATGTGGCCATGTGGCACTGGCACCCTAGGCCTCAGGGTGTCCCTCCTGGGAAATCTCTGCCTGTGGGTGGGACAGGGCAGTGTGTGTAGCTCCTGACAGCCCTGTGGCACAGGCTGTGTCCCACACCTGGGTACCAGCACTCACCTGCTGTGCCTGGAGCTGTTTCCCACTCTGCTCCTGGCTCTGCTCCAGCTGCTCTGCCAGCCGGGCCCTGTCCTCCTCGGCCTCTCCCAGGCTGGCCTGCAGCTCCTCACGCTCCTGGTCCAGGCTGTCCAGCTGCTGCAGCAGGGTCCTGTGCTTCGCCTGCAGGGACTGTGGTGGGGGTGAGCCTGGCACCCGTTCCCCACAGCCCTGACACCGGGCAGCAGCTCAGCTGTTCCGCCCCCTCCGGAGCCGGCCATACCTCCTCGTGCCGGAACATGCTCTGCACACGGACCTTCTCCTTCTCCAGCTGCATGCTGGTGGCACTCAGCTCCTGCTCCAGCCTGTCCCTCTGGCCTGTGAGCACCTGCACCTTCTCCTCCAAATCCAGCACCTGGCTCCGGGCCACCATGGTGGTCCTCATCTCTTCCAGCAAGGTGGTCTTGGAGAGCTCTGGGAAAAGACAGCCACTGTGGCCCAGGCTGGGCAGGGCCGAGAAGCTGGAGGACCATGGAGGTGATGAGAGGGATGGGGGTGTTCAGCTTGAAGAAGAGAAGGCTCCAGAAAGAACTTAAGAACCCTTTCCAGTGCCTAGAGGGGCTCCAAAAGAGCTGAAGAGGGACTTAGGACAAGGGTCTGGAATGACAGAACAAGAGGGAGTGACTTCCCACTGCCAGAGGGCAGGATCAGATGGGATAGGGGGAAGAGATTGTTCCCTGTGAGGGTGGGGGGGCCCTGGCACAGGGTGCCCGGAGAAGCTGTGGCTGCCCCTGGATCCCTGGCAGTGCCCGAGGCCAGATTGGACAGGGTTTGGAGCAGCCTGAATAGTGGGAAGTGTCCCTGCCCATGGCAGGGAGTGAAATGGGATGAGATTTAATGTCCCTGCCCGTCCAAACCAGTCCATGATTCTGTGGTTCAGGGGCACCCCATGCCCTCCACAGGCACTGGCCAAGGGAGACAGGTCTGACAGGAGGCCTGTGACCCCCCCAAACCTCTACCAGCATCAGCCCACTCCAGCACTGGGTGATGTTGGGGTGCTGCTGTGAAGGAGGCCCATCCTCCGCCCATCCCCACAGCTCTACAGCCCAGTCTGGGGAGTGCTGGGGTTATGTGGATGAAGCACTTGTGAGGGGGAAGATGTGTGAGCTGGGCGAGCCTCTTACCCAGCTCCTGCACAGCCACCTGCTTTGCTGCCAGCTCCTCCTTCAGGGCCGAGAGTCGCTCCTCCAGCAGAGCAGCTCCTAAACCAGCACAAAAACCCTCTCGTTAATCAGTTCCTCAAAAAAAACCCCTAAACGAAGGGGCAGCAAACGGCCAGATCAAAGTGTTTTCATCCAGTGATTGTGGTGTGCTACCAGGGAGGAGGCAGTGACAGGACACAGCCAACCAGCTCCCACTGCCTGGGATTAGCCTCACAGCAGGGAAAATCCCCCAGCACCTACAAAAAGCCCTGCTGGTTGTGGTAGGGCCGAAATTTGCCCATGGACTCTCTTCTTCTCCTGCAAATGCCCCCGGGCCTGGGAGGGGATGCTGGGAACACCTCTGTACCTCTCCGGAGGTCCTCCTTGTCCCGCTCCAGCCTGGCTACAGCCTCGGAATGCTCCTTGTCTTTGGCTTTCAGGCTCTGCTCAGCCTTCCTCTGCTGCTCTGCTTGGATGTCCTTCTCTGCCCGCAGCTTCCTGGAGAAGTCCTCAACCTGTTTCTGCAGCTTCTCCTTCTGTTTGCACATCTCTTCCAGCTCAGCCTTCACGGGGTTCACCTGCTGCAGCAGCCCCTGGAGATGTTTGTTGATCCGGGAGAGGTCCTTGCTCTGCTCCGAGGCCCAGTAGTTCATGTCTGCTGCAGAGAGGCTCCTTCTCCCTGTGCTGCCCTCCAGCACCTCCTGGAATTTGCAGGCAGCTGAAGGGATGTTGTGGCTCTGGCAGATGCTGGTGATGGCTCTGCCCACCTCCTGGAGGCTGGCCTGGGCGCTGGAGCAGGTGTCACAGGAGCCCAGGGGTGACCCCGGGGTCTGTGTGGAGACACTGTGGGTGCTCTGAGCCCGGCTGGGGCCAGCCCTGGGCTGGGAGCTGCCTGAGCTGCCCAGCACACGGACACTGGGACACGGGCACACACAAGTGGACTGGGCAGACTGTGGGGCAGTTCCTGACTCCAAACCATCCGGCAAGAGGCATTTCTGGTGCTTCTTTTGGTATTTCCCAGCCTGGGGAGCAGAGGGTGGAGTGGACTGCTGTGTGGGGATCTCCCGTCTGGAATCCTTCTTCTGAGGGAGAGAGCACAGAACAAAACCAGAGCCCAGATCAAAGTGGAAATGACACATAAAAGCCTAAATCCAGTGTGGAGATAGGACAGCAATGCAGCCAAAGGACAATGACCAAGGGGAAGCCTCAGCAGAAAAAAACTACTCCCCAGCTCCCCACCATGCCTTCTTTCCCAGCCCCTGCACTGCCTCCTGGTTTTGCCACATGGATTGTTGTCAGACTTTTCTATGAGAAAGATCATTTTTGGGAAAATAAAATGCAGGAGAGGTTGTTTTTAGCACCAATTATTTCACTGTCTTGAGGCAGCTCAGATCCACAGCGGGATCAGCAGAGCTGCTGCATTTTGGCAGTAGGAGAGTATTTTCCAAGCTCCAGAGGCAGCTCAGCTCACTGACCCGGAGATCCTGGAGCAGGATGGATGCAGTTCCACAGCTGGGAGGGGCAGAGGGAAGGGACTCAGGCTGGGAGTGGACAGATGTGTGACACAGGGGCCAACACTCCAAGGGTGCACGCACATCTGGTGTGGCCACAGGGTGTTGAGCAGGAGCGTGTCCTAGGTGATGTTTGTATCCCCATTTGTGTGTTCTGCTATGTTGGATATTATGTTCTGTGCCTTTGAGACTGTCTTTGAAGGACAAATGTTTTGTTTGGTTCTGTTATCAGCCTGCTTCCCCCCCCCACGACTGGCGGGACACAGAGACGGGGCAGTACATAGTGTGGCTGTTGTTTTTTGCTGGTCTCTTTTTTCCTTGACTCTAGCTCTGGCTGCTGCTTTTGCTCCTGCTCCTGCTTTGCTTTGCTCTTGCTTTGTTTTTTTTTCTTTTTTTTTTTTTTTTCCTTTCTTGTAACTACTGGAACCTGCTCCGGACTGGCACCTGAGAACACCTTGTGGCCGGCAGCAGCCATCCCCAGCGCCGGAGGGAGTGACAGCAGAGCGACCACCCCCAAGAGAGACTTGCTGAATTTGTCATCTTTTTTCAGAGCTGTGAAAGAGTGTTGTCATCTGGTATTGTTCATTTTGTGTACTGGGGGGTGCTGTGCCTGTTAAATAAACAGGTTCTTTCCACTTCTCTCCGAGGAATCATTCCCGAACCGGCTGGGGGGGGGGGGGGGGGGCCGTGTGGGTTTGCTCTCCGGAGGGAACTTCCTTTGGAGGTTTTCTCCCAGATTTGCCCCAAACTAGGACAGACCGCCATCCAAATCCTGGGAGGAGGGCAGTGACTCAGCTCATGGGACGTCCCCCAGGGTCCCACCTCGTCCTGGAGCTGCTGGCAGAAGGCCCCG
This sequence comes from Sitta carolinensis, assembly GCA_032173965.1. Taxonomy (NCBI): domain Eukaryota; kingdom Metazoa; phylum Chordata; class Aves; order Passeriformes; family Sittidae; genus Sitta; species Sitta carolinensis. The sequence continues at coordinate 12,726,527 of CM063296.1, read as the reverse complement.
AGTTTCAGCATGGTGCTCCAGAAGGTCCTGGCCGTGAGCCCTGCGGACATACAGGGCCGCGGGCCCCGCGCCGGCGGCACCATCCGCCCGCTCAGCACCGTCTCGGCGTAGCCCGAGAAGCTCTGCAGCAGCAGCAGCAGCCTGTCCCGGCGAGAAAACACGGCTTGGAGCACCGGCAGCTGGGCCAGGGAGGCCAGACCCCTCCCATCACCCGGACAAAGCCGGGGTGATGCAGGAGGGAGGGACTGGTGCTCCCGGGACTCCCCAGGCAGGGATCGCTTCATGGAGCAGCCACTTCCAAGAGGCTGTGATTAAGCTTACCACCCCCCTCCCCGCCCGAAAATTCGGGGCACCCATGCTGCTGCAAATCCTGACTTTTAGGGCCGACAGCTCATCTTTTAAACCAGAGCTGTATTTATTTCACCCAGACTGCAAAAGGGGCCTTGGCCTCCCAGGGCTGTCGATGCAGGCCTGTCAGAGGGTTTCCGAGGTTTTGGGAGGTTTACCGAGCCTGTCCCATCTGCTCCACCTCAGCTCCTGGGGGAGCATGTCTGGCTCTGCTTCTTTGTGGCCAGTTTGTGCTGGGAGCTCTAAGCAGGGAAAGGAGTTGGATTTTAAAGCTCAGCAGGGCATGAGGCCAAGGTGCTGGCACTGCTTCTCATGAAAATAAATGGGGAACAAAGCATCCAAAAGACTTCATAAAATCATGGGATATCCTGAACTGGAAGGGACCCAGGGATCATCCAGTCCAACTCCTGGCCCTGCACAGACCCCAACAATCCCACCCTGTGCCTGAGAGCACTGTCCAAAGGCTCCTGGAGCTCTGGCAGCCTTGGGGCCGTGATGGGACACTTGGTGCCATGCTTTAATGATAAGGTGGTGTTATGTCATAGGCCGGACCTGATGATCTTCCAAGGTCTTTTCCAATCTAGCTGATTCTGTGATCATTCCCTGGGGAACCTGTTCAGTGCCCAAGCATCCTCTGGGGGAAGAACCTTTTCCTGATATCCAGCCTAATCCTCCCTGGCACAGCTCCAGCCATTCCTTTGAATCCCATCCCTGATCACAGAGATGAGAGCTGTCCCTGGGAAGAGCTGCAGCCCCAGTGAGGTCTGACGGTCCTGGTTCCAGCTGAACGGACCAAGTTCTCTCACCCTCAGCCTTCCACCGCCCTCTCAGCCCTCACTTAGACACTCTCCAACAGCTTTAAGTTCTTTCTGTGCTGAGGTGCCCAAAACCTTCCCCAGGACTTGGACGAGCTCAGCACGTCAGACACACGACTGCCTTTCCCCGCGGCGCAGGAGCCGCCCGGGCTGCCCGGCGCCTCTCACCTGTCTATGAGCAGCTCCAGCAGCACCACGTGTGCGTGCTGGCTGAACTCGGGCTCGCTGTCGCTGTGCCTGTAGCGCTGCAGCAGCACCGCCATGTCCAGGTCGCAGGACATCTTGTCGGGGAACTTCCAGGAGGGGAAGCGCACGGTGCCGGCCCGGGAGCACACGTCGGCGATGGCGGCCTGCAGGTCCCGCAGGTCGGCCCGCAGGCTCTCCATGCAGCCGCGGTGGCCCAGGAGGTGCGCCATGGTGTGGGGCGGCCCGGGCTGGGGGGACACGGCCAGGAAACAACAGCGAGCCAGGGGGCGAGGGAGTCACGAGCCCGGGCTGGAGGGAACGCACTACCGGGACAGGCTGCTGGAGAGGGACCGGCACGGTACCCCCCAGGCGCGGCGGACTCCGGGAGTGCTGGGGAACCGGAGGGAACCGGGGGGATCGGAGGAATCGGCGGCGATCGCGGAGAAGAAGCGCCGGGCCCGGGGCCTGTGTGACGCCTCGGCGTCCCAGCCCTGTCGCCACGGCAACCGCGCCCCTCCCGCACCGCAGTGGTGCATCCCTGGCGTGGGTTTCCCCCCGCGCGGGGCGCTAATGGTACATCCCGCAGCAGGCGCGCGCCCACCCACTTTCCGGCGCGCACGCGCGGCACAGCGCCCGCCGCCGCCATTTCGCCCCAGTCGGTGCCGGCGCCGCGTCTGGTCCGGAGCGAGCCCCGGCCGCGCCTCCATCGGCCCCGCCCGGCACGGAGCCCCCGGCCCCGGCCCCGCCATGCCCGCCGGACCCGTGCAGGCTGTGCCTCCGGCGCAGCCCGCGCCCCCCGCCGAGAGCAAACCGGTGCGGGCCGGGGAGGGGCGCGGGGAGGGAGGGGAGAGGAGCCGGGAATGGCGCGAAGGCGGGGCTTTGGGAGTGTGTCCTTCACGGAGCGGCCTGGCCTGGGCTGGGGGCTGCTGGTGGAAAACAGTTTCTCTGTTGGGAAATTGAGAGTGATCTGTGTTTATTTGCGGTGAGGCCTGGTGCGGTGTGAGGGGAGGCCAAGTCCCAAGCGTTGCACTGGCAGTGTTAGGCAGGGTTTGGCCCGGAATGTGGGCTCTGCCCGGAGCTGCTTGGAGTGCTGGCTGCTGGGACCTCCATGCCAGGCCCTGTCAGTGCATCCTGGCATCCGTGTGCTGTCCCTGCTGCTTCCGCTGCTGAGCCACCTGGGGGTGGGAGCAGGTAAAGGGGAGGAATAGCAGGGAACCTGCCCCCAGCCGCTTCCTCTGGGTTCCTACTCACCCACTGTCCTGCCTGCTGGACTCCCTGTGGAGCTGGGACCCCAGCTGGGCCTGTGGGATGAGCTGGGGAAGGGAACAGGAGGTGAAATTTCCCCCCACCAGCTTGAGCTCCAGCCACATCCCTCGGCCACCACAGCTGGTGGCACAGTGGCCACAGTGATGGAAAGGAGCTGGAACCAGCCCCAGGCACCTCAGGCGACACGAGTTAAACCAGAGCGACCTCCCAGCAACATGAGCCTGGGCTTGGCCCTCCCTGGGTGCCCAGAGGATGTCTGGGGGCCACGGGGTGGTTTTGGGCTACACAGCACCCAGCCCTGTGGCACCCAGCTCACCTTGAGCATGCCCTGCTCGGCTGCTGCCTTCACCTTGGCGAGCAGAGCCTCGAGCTTCCTGTTCTCCTGCTCCAGCACCTTGATCCGGATGTTGTTGGCCTGGAGCTGATTCTCCATGTCCTCTGTCAAGTTCCCACTGCCTGCAAACAGAATCCAACAGAGCCCAGCCTGCTGCTGCTGCCTGCCTGCTCAGAGGCGTGGGCACCCCTCCTGCCTCCCAAGGAAAGGAGCCTGCCCTGGGCAGGGAGCTGGCACAGCCCGGGAAGTGGCAGCTGGGACCCCAAGCCCTGTGGGCAAAGGAAGCTCTGCCATGTCCTGGTGTATATCCTGGATATCAGTGGGACAGCATGTCTGGGGCCAGCAGGATCCCCTGGGAGCTCTGGAGACCCCAAGGCACAAACCCACGTGCTGCCAGCTGCTCCCTTACTCTCAAACTGCATCTCAGGGGGGTTGTGGAGGTCAGGGAAGAACACCAGGAGCCTTTCCCGCTCCCGCAGCTCCTGTGCCTGTTCTTCCAGCCGGGATGTGTTCGCCTGCAGCTCCAGGATGGATTGCTCCAGCGCCAGCTTCTCCTGCTGCAGCGTGTCCAGCAGCTCCTGCAGGGCACAGCAGCGAGGAGATGAAGTTTGTGAGTGAGGACTCAGCCCCTCATGGAAAGCTCCCACCCTTCCCTGATGATAAGGATGTCCTATGGCAGTGGGAAGTGGACAGTGACAATGTGCAGGGTTTTAGCTGTGTGTGCTGGAAGCAGGAGCACCAAGTGTGAAGTGTGGAGCATGTCCAGGTGTCCAAGAAGAGAACACTGGAGATGTGGAAGCACTTGAAGATGTCCTTTCCTGCTACTCCCCTCTGCCCTGACTCAACCAGAGACTTGTCTGGCACAGGGTGGAGGGAGAGGGCTCTTCCCCAGGGAATCCCAGGAGTATGTGGCCATGTGGCACTGGCACCCTAGGCCTCAGGGTGTCCCTCCTGGGAAATCTCTGCCTGTGGGTGGGACAGGGCAGTGTGTGTAGCTCCTGACAGCCCTGTGGCACAGGCTGTGTCCCACACCTGGGTACCAGCACTCACCTGCTGTGCCTGGAGCTGTTTCCCACTCTGCTCCTGGCTCTGCTCCAGCTGCTCTGCCAGCCGGGCCCTGTCCTCCTCGGCCTCTCCCAGGCTGGCCTGCAGCTCCTCACGCTCCTGGTCCAGGCTGTCCAGCTGCTGCAGCAGGGTCCTGTGCTTCGCCTGCAGGGACTGTGGTGGGGGTGAGCCTGGCACCCGTTCCCCACAGCCCTGACACCGGGCAGCAGCTCAGCTGTTCCGCCCCCTCCGGAGCCGGCCATACCTCCTCGTGCCGGAACATGCTCTGCACACGGACCTTCTCCTTCTCCAGCTGCATGCTGGTGGCACTCAGCTCCTGCTCCAGCCTGTCCCTCTGGCCTGTGAGCACCTGCACCTTCTCCTCCAAATCCAGCACCTGGCTCCGGGCCACCATGGTGGTCCTCATCTCTTCCAGCAAGGTGGTCTTGGAGAGCTCTGGGAAAAGACAGCCACTGTGGCCCAGGCTGGGCAGGGCCGAGAAGCTGGAGGACCATGGAGGTGATGAGAGGGATGGGGGTGTTCAGCTTGAAGAAGAGAAGGCTCCAGAAAGAACTTAAGAACCCTTTCCAGTGCCTAGAGGGGCTCCAAAAGAGCTGAAGAGGGACTTAGGACAAGGGTCTGGAATGACAGAACAAGAGGGAGTGACTTCCCACTGCCAGAGGGCAGGATCAGATGGGATAGGGGGAAGAGATTGTTCCCTGTGAGGGTGGGGGGCCCTGGCACAGGGTGCCCGGAGAAGCTGTGGCTGCCCCTGGATCCCTGGCAGTGCCCGAGGCCAGATTGGACAGGGTTTGGAGCAGCCTGAATAGTGGGAAGTGTCCCTGCCCATGGCAGGGAGTGAAATGGGATGAGATTTAATGTCCCTGCCCGTCCAAACCAGTCCATGATTCTGTGGTTCAGGGGCACCCCATGCCCTCCACAGGCACTGGCCAAGGGAGACAGGTCTGACAGGAGGCCTGTGACCCCCCAAACCTCTACCAGCATCAGCCCACTCCAGCACTGGGTGATGTTGGGGTGCTGCTGTGAAGGAGGCCCATCCTCCGCCCATCCCCACAGCTCTACAGCCCAGTCTGGGGAGTGCTGGGGTTATGTGGATGAAGCACTTGTGAGGGGGAAGATGTGTGAGCTGGGCGAGCCTCTTACCCAGCTCCTGCACAGCCACCTGCTTTGCTGCCAGCTCCTCCTTCAGGGCCGAGAGTCGCTCCTCCAGCAGAGCAGCTCCTAAACCAGCACAAAAACCCTCTCGTTAATCAGTTCCTCAAAAAAAACCCCTAAACGAAGGGGCAGCAAACGGCCAGATCAAAGTGTTTTCATCCAGTGATTGTGGTGTGCTACCAGGGAGGAGGCAGTGACAGGACACAGCCAACCAGCTCCCACTGCCTGGGATTAGCCTCACAGCAGGGAAAATCCCCCAGCACCTACAAAAAGCCCTGCTGGTTGTGGTAGGGCCGAAATTTGCCCATGGACTCTCTTCTTCTCCTGCAAATGCCCCCGGGCCTGGGAGGGGATGCTGGGAACACCTCTGTACCTCTCCGGAGGTCCTCCTTGTCCCGCTCCAGCCTGGCTACAGCCTCGGAATGCTCCTTGTCTTTGGCTTTCAGGCTCTGCTCAGCCTTCCTCTGCTGCTCTGCTTGGATGTCCTTCTCTGCCCGCAGCTTCCTGGAGAAGTCCTCAACCTGTTTCTGCAGCTTCTCCTTCTGTTTGCACATCTCTTCCAGCTCAGCCTTCACGGGGTTCACCTGCTGCAGCAGCCCCTGGAGATGTTTGTTGATCCGGGAGAGGTCCTTGCTCTGCTCCGAGGCCCAGTAGTTCATGTCTGCTGCAGAGAGGCTCCTTCTCCCTGTGCTGCCCTCCAGCACCTCCTGGAATTTGCAGGCAGCTGAAGGGATGTTGTGGCTCTGGCAGATGCTGGTGATGGCTCTGCCCACCTCCTGGAGGCTGGCCTGGGCGCTGGAGCAGGTGTCACAGGAGCCCAGGGGTGACCCCGGGGTCTGTGTGGAGACACTGTGGGTGCTCTGAGCCCGGCTGGGGCCAGCCCTGGGCTGGGAGCTGCCTGAGCTGCCCAGCACACGGACACTGGGACACGGGCACACACAAGTGGACTGGGCAGACTGTGGGGCAGTTCCTGACTCCAAACCATCCGGCAAGAGGCATTTCTGGTGCTTCTTTTGGTATTTCCCAGCCTGGGGAGCAGAGGGTGGAGTGGACTGCTGTGTGGGGATCTCCCGTCTGGAATCCTTCTTCTGAGGGAGAGAGCACAGAACAAAACCAGAGCCCAGATCAAAGTGGAAATGACACATAAAAGCCTAAATCCAGTGTGGAGATAGGACAGCAATGCAGCCAAAGGACAATGACCAAGGGGAAGCCTCAGCAGAAAAAAACTACTCCCCAGCTCCCCACCATGCCTTCTTTCCCAGCCCCTGCACTGCCTCCTGGTTTTGCCACATGGATTGTTGTCAGACTTTTCTATGAGAAAGATCATTTTTGGGAAAATAAAATGCAGGAGAGGTTGTTTTTAGCACCAATTATTTCACTGTCTTGAGGCAGCTCAGATCCACAGCGGGATCAGCAGAGCTGCTGCATTTTGGCAGTAGGAGAGTATTTTCCAAGCTCCAGAGGCAGCTCAGCTCACTGACCCGGAGATCCTGGAGCAGGATGGATGCAGTTCCACAGCTGGGAGGGGCAGAGGGAAGGGACTCAGGCTGGGAGTGGACAGATGTGTGACACAGGGGCCAACACTCCAAGGGTGCACGCACATCTGGTGTGGCCACAGGGTGTTGAGCAGGAGCGTGTCCTAGGGTGATGTTTGTATCCCCATTTGTGTGTTCTGCTATGTTGGATATTATGTTCTGTGCCTTTGAGACTGTCTTTGAAGGACAAATGTTTTGTTTGGTTCTGTTATCAGCCTGCTTCCCCCCCCCACGACTGGCGGGACACAGAGACGGGGCAGTACATAGTGTGGCTGTTGTTTTTTGCTGGTCTCTTTTTTCCTTGACTCTAGCTCTGGCTGCTGCTTTTGCTCCTGCTCCTGCTTTGCTTTGCTCTTGCTTTGTTTTTTTTTCTTTTTTTTTTTTTTTCCTTTCTTGTAACTACTGGAACCTGCTCCGGACTGGCACCTGAGAACACCTTGTGGCCGGCAGCAGCCATCCCCAGCGCCGGAGGGAGTGACAGCAGAGCGACCACCCCCAAGAGAGACTTGCTGAATTTGTCATCTTTTTTCAGAGCTGTGAAAGAGTGTTGTCATCTGGTATTGTTCATTTTGTGTACTGGGGGGTGCTGTGCCTGTTAAATAAACAGGTTCTTTCCACTTCTCTCCGAGGAATCATTCCCGAACCGGCTGGGGGGGGGGGGGGGGGGGGCCGTGTGGGTTTGCTCTCCGGAGGGAACTTCCTTTGGAGGTTTTCTCCCAGATTTGCCCCAAACTAGGACAGACCGCCATCCAAATCCTGGGAGGAGGGCAGTGACTCAGCTCATGGGACGTCCCCCAGGGTCCCACCTCGTCCTGGAGCTGCTGGCAGAAGGCCCCGAGTTTCAGCATGGTGCTCCAGAAGGTCCTGGCCGTGAGCCCTGCGGACATACAGGGCGCGCGGCCCCGCGCCGGCGGCACCATCCGCCCGCTCAGCACCGTCTCGGCGTAGCCCGAGAAGCTCTGCAGCAGCAGCAGCAGCCTGTCCCGGCGAGAAAACACGGCTTGGAGCACCGGCAGCTGGGCCAGGGAGGCCAGACCCCTCCCATCACCCGGACAAAGCCGGGGTGATGCAGGAGGGAGGGACTGGTGCTCCCGGGACTCCCCAGGCAGGGATCGCTTCATGGAGCAGCCACTTCCAAGAGGCTGTGATTAAGCTTACCACCCCCCTCCCCGCCCGAAAATTCGGGGCACCCATGCTGCTGCAAATCCTGACTTTTAGGGCCGACAGCTCATCTTTTAAACCAGAGCTGTATTTATTTCACCCAGACTGCAAAAGGGGCCTTGGCCTCCCAGGGCTGTCGATGCAGGCCTGTCAGAGGGTTTCCGAGGTTTTGGGAGGTTTACCGAGCCTGTCCCATCTGCTCCACCTCAGCTCCTGGGGGAGCATGTCTGGCTCTGCTTCTTTGTGGCCAGTTTGTGCTGGGAGCTCTAAGCAGGGAAAGGAGTTGGATTTTAAAGCTCAGCAGGGCATGAGGCCAAGGTGCTGGCACTGCTTCTCATGAAAATAAATGGGGAACAAAGCATCCAAAAGACTTCATAAAATCATGGGATATCCTGAACTGGAAGGGACCCAGGGATCATCCAGTCCAACTCCTGGCCCTGCACAGACCCCAACAATCCCACCCTGTGCCTGAGAGCACTGTCCAAAGGCTCCTGGAGCTCTGGCAGCCTTGGGGCCGTGATGGGACACTTGGTGCCATGCTTTAATTGATAAGGTGGTGTTATGTCATAGGCCGGACCTGATGATCTTCCAAGGTCTTTTCCAATCTAGCTGATTCTGTGATCATTCCCTGGGGAACCTGTTCAGTGCCCAAGCATCCTCTGGGGGAAGAACCTTTTCCTGATATCCAGCCTAATCCTCCCTGGCACAGCTCCAGCCATTCCTTTGAATCCCATCCCTGATCACAGAGATGAGAGCTGTCCCTGGGAAGAGCTGCAGCCCCAGTGAGGTCTGACGGTCCTGGTTCCAGCTGAACGGACCAAGTTCTCTCACCCTCAGCCTTCCACCGCCCTCTCAGCCCTCACTTAGACACTCTCCAACAGCTTTAAGTTCTTTCTGTGCTGAGGTGCCCAAAACCTTCCCAGGACTTGGACGAGCTCAGCACGTCAGACACACGACTGCCTTTCCCCGCGGCGCAGGAGCCGCCCGGGCTGCCCGGCGCCTCTCACCTGTCTATGAGCAGCTCCAGCAGCACCACGTGTGCGTGCTGGCTGAACTCGGGCTCGCTGTCGCTGTGCCTGTAGCGCTGCAGCAGCACCGCCATGTCCAGGTCGCAGGACATCTTGTCGGGGAACTTCCAGGAGGGGAAGCGCACGGTGCCGGCCCGGGAGCACACGTCGGCGATGGCGGCCTGCAGGTCCCGCAGGTCGGCCCGCAGGCTCTCCATGCAGCCGCGGTGGCCCAGGAGGTGCGCCATGGTGTGGGGCGGCCCGGGCTGGGGGGACACGGCCAGGAAACAACAGCGAGCCAGGGGGCGAGGGAGTCACCGAGCCCGGGCTGGAGGGAACGCACTACCGGGACAGGCTGCTGGAGAGGGACCGGCACGGTACCCCCCAGGCGCGGCGGACTCCGGGAGTGCTGGGGAACCGGAGGGAACCGGGGGGATCGGAGGAATCGGCGGCGATCGCGGAGAAGAAGCGCCGGGCCCGGGGCCTGTGTGACGCCTCGGCGTCCCAGCCCTGTCGCCACGGCAACCGCGCCCCTCCCGCACCGCAGTGGTGCATCCCTGGCGTGGGTTTCCCCCCGCGCGGGGCGCTAATGGTACATCCCGCAGCAGGCGCGCGCCCACCCACTTTCCGGCGCGCACGCGCGGCACAGCGCCCGCCGCCGCCATTTCGCCCCAGTCGGTGCCGGCGCCGCGTCTGGTCCGGAGCGAGCCCCGGCCGCGCCTCCATCGGCCCCGCCCGGCACGGAGCCCCCGGCCCCGGCCCCGCCATGCCCGCCGGACCCGTGCAGGCTGTGCCTCCGGCGCAGCCCGCGCCCCCCGCCGAGAGCAAACCGGTGCGGGCCGGGGAGGGGGCGCGGGGAGGGAGGGGAGAGGAGCCGGGAATGGCGCGAAGGCGGGGCTTTGGGAGTGTGTCCTTCACGGAGCGGCCTGGCCTGGGCTGGGGGCTGCTGGTGGAAAACAGTTTCTCTGTTGGGAAATTGAGAGTGATCTGTGTTTATTTGCGGTGAGGCCTGGTGCGGTGTGAGGGGAGGCCAAGTCCCAAGCGTTGCACTGGCAGTGTTAGGCAGGGTTTGGCCCGGAATGTGGGCTCTGCCCGGAGCTGCTTGGAGTGCTGGCTGCTGGGACCTCCATGCCAGGCCCTGTCAGTGCATCCTGGCATCCGTGTGCTGTCCCTGCTGCTTCCGCTGCTGAGCCACCTGGGGGTGGGAGCAGGTAAAGGGGAGGAATAGCAGGGAACCTGCCCCCAGCCGCTTCCTCTGGGTTCCTACTCACCCACTGTCCTGCCTGCTGGACTCCCTGTGGAGCTGGGACCCCAGCTGGGCCTGTGGGATGAGCTGGGGAAGGGAACAGGAGGTGAAATTTCCCCCCACCAGCTTGAGCTCCAGCCACATCCCTCGGCCACCACAGCTGGTGGCACAGTGGCCACAGTGATGGAAAGGAGCTGGAACCAGCCCCAGGCACCTCAGGCGACACGAGTTAAACCAGAGCGACCTCCCAGCAACATGAGCCTGGGCTTGGCCCTCCCTGGGTGCCCAGAGGATGTCTGGGGGCCACGGGGTGGTTTTGGGCTACACAGCACCCAGCCCTGTGGCACCCAGCTCACCTTGAGCATGCCCTGCTCGGCTGCTGCCTTCACCTTGGCGAGCAGAGCCTCGAGCTTCCTGTTCTCCTGCTCCAGCACCTTGATCCGGATGTTGTTGGCCTGGAGCTGATTCTCCATGTCCTCTGTCAAGTTCCCACTGCCTGCAAACAGAATCCAACAGAGCCCAGCCTGCTGCTGCTGCCTGCCTGCTCAGAGGCGTGGGCACCCCTCCTGCCTCCCAAGGAAAGGAGCCTGCCCTGGGCAGGGAGCTGGCACAGCCCGGGAAGTGGCAGCTGGGACCCCAAGCCCTGTGGGCAAAGGAAGCTCTGCCATGTCCTGGTGTATATCCTGGATATCAGTGGGACAGCATGTCTGGGGCCAGCAGGATCCCCTGGGAGCTCTGGAGACCCCAAGGCACAAACCCACGTGCTGCCAGCTGCTCCCTTACTCTCAAACTGCATCTCAGGGGGGTTGTGGAGGTCAGGGAAGAACACCAGGAGCCTTTCCCGCTCCCGCAGCTCCTGTGCCTGTTCTTCCAGCCGGGATGTGTTCGCCTGCAGCTCCAGGATGGATTGCTCCAGCGCCAGCTTCTCCTGCTGCAGCGTGTCCAGCAGCTCCTGCAGGGCACAGCAGCGAGGAGATGAAGTTTGTGAGTGAGGACTCAGCCCCTCATGGAAAGCTCCCACCCTTCCCTGATGATAAGGATGTCCTATGGCAGTGGGAAGTGGACAGTGACAATGTGCAGGGTTTTAGCTGTGTGTGCTGGAAGCAGGAGCACCAAGTGTGAAGTGTGGAGCATGTCCAGGTGTCCAAGAAGAGAACACTGGAGATGTGGAAGCACTTGAAGATGTCCTTTCCTGCTACTCCCCTCTGCCCTGACTCAACCAGAGACTTGTCTGGCACAGGGTGGAGGGAGAGGGCTCTTCCCCAGGGAATCCCAGGAGTATGTGGCCATGTGGCACTGGCACCCTAGGCCTCAGGGTGTCCCTCCTGGGAAATCTCTGCCTGTGGGTGGGACAGGGCAGTGTGTGTAGCTCCTGACAGCCCTGTGGCACAGGCTGTGTCCCACACCTGGGTACCAGCACTCACCTGCTGTGCCTGGAGCTGTTTCCCACTCTGCTCCTGGCTCTGCTCCAGCTGCTCTGCCAGCCGGGCCCTGTCCTCCTCGGCCTCTCCCAGGCTGGCCTGCAGCTCCTCACGCTCCTGGTCCAGGCTGTCCAGCTGCTGCAGCAGGGTCCTGTGCTTCGCCTGCAGGGACTGTGGTGGGGGTGAGCCTGGCACCCGTTCCCCACAGCCCTGACACCGGGCAGCAGCTCAGCTGTTCCGCCCCCTCCGGAGCCGGCCATACCTCCTCGTGCCGGAACATGCTCTGCACACGGACCTTCTCCTTCTCCAGCTGCATGCTGGTGGCACTCAGCTCCTGCTCCAGCCTGTCCCTCTGGCCTGTGAGCACCTGCACCTTCTCCTCCAAATCCAGCACCTGGCTCCGGGCCACCATGGTGGTCCTCATCTCTTCCAGCAAGGTGGTCTTGGAGAGCTCTGGGAAAAGACAGCCACTGTGGCCCAGGCTGGGCAGGGCCGAGAAGCTGGAGGACCATGGAGGTGATGAGAGGGATGGGGGTGTTCAGCTTGAAGAAGAGAAGGCTCCAGAAAGAACTTAAGAACCCTTTCCAGTGCCTAGAGGGGCTCCAAAAGAGCTGAAGAGGGACTTAGGACAAGGGTCTGGAATGACAGAACAAGAGGGAGTGACTTCCCACTGCCAGAGGGCAGGATCAGATGGGATAGGGGGAAGAGATTGTTCCCTGTGAGGGTGGGGGGGCCCTGGCACAGGGTGCCCGGAGAAGCTGTGGCTGCCCCTGGATCCCTGGCAGTGCCCGAGGCCAGATTGGACAGGGTTTGGAGCAGCCTGAATAGTGGGAAGTGTCCCTGCCCATGGCAGGGAGTGAAATGGGATGAGATTTAATGTCCCTGCCCGTCCAAACCAGTCCATGATTCTGTGGTTCAGGGGCACCCCATGCCCTCCACAGGCACTGGCCAAGGGAGACAGGTCTGACAGGAGGCCTGTGACCCCCCCAAACCTCTACCAGCATCAGCCCACTCCAGCACTGGGTGATGTTGGGGTGCTGCTGTGAAGGAGGCCCATCCTCCGCCCATCCCCACAGCTCTACAGCCCAGTCTGGGGAGTGCTGGGGTTATGTGGATGAAGCACTTGTGAGGGGGAAGATGTGTGAGCTGGGCGAGCCTCTTACCCAGCTCCTGCACAGCCACCTGCTTTGCTGCCAGCTCCTCCTTCAGGGCCGAGAGTCGCTCCTCCAGCAGAGCAGCTCCTAAACCAGCACAAAAACCCTCTCGTTAATCAGTTCCTCAAAAAAAAACCCCTAAACGAAGGGGCAGCAAACGGCCAGATCAAAGTGTTTTCATCCAGTGATTGTGGTGTGCTACCAGGGAGGAGGCAGTGACAGGACACAGCCAACCAGCTCCCACTGCCTGGGATTAGCCTCACAGCAGGGAAAATCCCCCAGCACCTACAAAAAGCCCTGCTGGTTGTGGTAGGGCCGAAATTTGCCCATGGACTCTCTTCTTCTCCTGCAAATGCCCCCGGGCCTGGGAGGGGATGCTGGGAACACCTCTGTACCTCTCCGGAGGTCCTCCTTGTCCCGCTCCAGCCTGGCTACAGCCTCGGAATGCTCCTTGTCTTTGGCTTTCAGGCTCTGCTCAGCCTTCCTCTGCTGCTCTGCTTGGATGTCCTTCTCTGCCCGCAGCTTCCTGGAGAAGTCCTCAACCTGTTTCTGCAGCTTCTCCTTCTGTTTGCACATCTCTTCCAGCTCAGCCTTCACGGGGTTCACCTGCTGCAGCAGCCCCTGGAGATGTTTGTTGATCCGGGAGAGGTCCTTGCTCTGCTCCGAGGCCCAGTAGTTCATGTCTGCTGCAGAGAGGCTCCTTCTCCCTGTGCTGCCCTCCAGCACCTCCTGGAATTTGCAGGCAGCTGAAGGGATGTTGTGGCTCTGGCAGATGCTGGTGATGGCTCTGCCCACCTCCTGGAGGCTGGCCTGGGCGCTGGAGCAGGTGTCACAGGAGCCCAGGGGTGACCCCGGGGTCTGTGTGGAGACACTGTGGGTGCTCTGAGCCCGGCTGGGGCCAGCCCTGGGCTGGGAGCTGCCTGAGCTGCCCAGCACACGGACACTGGGACACGGGCACACACAAGTGGACTGGGCAGACTGTGGGGCAGTTCCTGACTCCAAACCATCCGGCAAGAGGCATTTCTGGTGCTTCTTTTGGTATTTCCCAGCCTGGGGAGCAGAGGGTGGAGTGGACTGCTGTGTGGGGATCTCCCGTCTGGAATCCTTCTTCTGAGGGAGAGAGCACAGAACAAAACCAGAGCCCAGATCAAAGTGGAAATGACACATAAAAGCCTAAATCCAGTGTGGAGATAGGACAGCAATGCAGCCAAAGGACAATGACCAAGGGGAAGCCTCAGCAGAAAAAAACTACTCCCCAGCTCCCCACCATGCCTTCTTTCCCAGCCCCTGCACTGCCTCCTGGTTTTGCCACATGGATTGTTGTCAGACTTTTCTATGAGAAAGATCATTTTTGGGAAAATAAAATGCAGGAGAGGTTGTTTTTAGCACCAATTATTTCACTGTCTTGAGGCAGCTCAGATCCACAGCGGGATCAGCAGAGCTGCTGCATTTTGGCAGTAGGAGAGTATTTTCCAAGCTCCAGAGGCAGCTCAGCTCACTGACCCGGAGATCCTGGAGCAGGATGGATGCAGTTCCACAGCTGGGAGGGGCAGAGGGAAGGGACTCAGGCTGGGAGTGGACAGATGTGTGACACAGGGGCCAACACTCCAAGGGTGCACGCACATCTGGTGTGGCCACAGGGTGTTGAGCAGGAGCGTGTCCTAGGGTGATGTTTGTATCCCCATTTGTGTGTTCTGCTATGTTGGATATTATGTTCTGTGCCTTTGAGACTGTCTTTGAAGGACAAATGTTTTGTTTGGTTCTGTTATCAGCCTGCTTCCCCCCCCACGACTGGCGGGACACAGAGACGGGGCAGTACATAGTGTGGCTGTTGTTTTTTGCTGGTCTCTTTTTTCCTTGACTCTAGCTCTGGCTGCTGCTTTTGCTCCTGCTCCTGCTTTGCTTTGCTCTTGCTTTGTTTTTTTTTCTTTTTTTTTTTTTTTTCCTTTCTTGTAACTACTGGAACCTGCTCCGGACTGGCACCTGAGAACACCTTGTGGCCGGCAGCAGCCATCCCCAGCGCCGGAGGGAGTGACAGCAGAGCGACCACCCCCAAGAGAGACTTGCTGAATTTGTCATCTTTTTTCAGAGCTGTGAAAGAGTGTTGTCATCTGGTATTGTTCATTTTGTGTACTGGGGGGTGCTGTGCCTGTTAAATAAACAGGTTCTTTCCACTTCTCTCCGAGGAATCATTCCCGAACCGGCTGGGGGGGGGGGGGGGGGGCCGTGTGGGTTTGCTCTCCGGAGGGAACTTCCTTTGGAGGTTTTCTCCCAGATTTGCCCCAAACTAGGACAGACCGCCATCCAAATCCTGGGAGGAGGGCAGTGACTCAGCTCATGGGACGTCCCCCAGGGTCCCACCTCGTCCTGGAGCTGCTGGCAGAAGGCCCCGAGTTTCAGCATGGTGCTCCAGAAGGTCCTGGCCGTGAGCCCTGCGGACATACAGGGCCGCGGGCCCCGCGCCGGCGGCACCATCCGCCCGCTCAGCACCGTCTCGGCGTAGCCCGAGAAGCTCTGCAGCAGCAGCAGCAGCCTGTCCCGGCGAGAAAACACGGCTTGGAGCACCGGCAGCTGGGCCAGGGAGGCCAGACCCCTCCCATCACCCGGACAAAGCCGGGGTGATGCAGGAGGGAGGGACTGGTGCTCCCGGGACTCCCCAGGCAGGGATCGCTTCATGGAGCAGCCACTTCCAAGAGGCTGTGATTAAGCTTACCACCCCCCTCCCCGCCCGAAAATTCGGGGCACCCATGCTGCTGCAAATCCTGACTTTTAGGGCCGACAGCTCATCTTTTAAACCAGAGCTGTATTTATTTCACCCAGACTGCAAAAGGGGCCTTGGCCTCCCAGGGCTGTCGATGCAGGCCTGTCAGAGGGTTTCCGAGGTTTTGGGAGGTTTACCGAGCCTGTCCCATCTGCTCCACCTCAGCTCCTGGGGGAGCATGTCTGGCTCTGCTTCTTTGTGGCCAGTTTGTGCTGGGAGCTCTAAGCAGGGAAAGGAGTTGGATTTTAAAGCTCAGCAGGGCATGAGGCCAAGGTGCTGGCACTGCTTCTCATGAAAATAAATGGGGAACAAAGCATCCAAAAGACTTCATAAAATCATGGGATATCCTGAACTGGAAGGGACCCAGGGATCATCCAGTCCAACTCCTGGCCCTGCACAGACCCCAACAATCCCACCCTGTGCCTGAGAGCACTGTCCAAAGGCTCCTGGAGCTCTGGCAGCCTTGGGGCCGTGATGGGACACTTGGTGCCATGCTTTAATTGATAAGGTGGTGTTATGTCATAGGCCGGACCTGATGATCTTCCAAGGTCTTTTCCAATCTAGCTGATTCTGTGATCATTCCCTGGGGAACCTGTTCAGTGCCCAAGCATCCTCTGGGGGAAGAACCTTTTCCTGATATCCAGCCTAATCCTCCCTGGCACAGCTCCAGCCATTCCTTTGAATCCCATCCCTGATCACAGAGATGAGAGCTGTCCCTGGGAAGAGCTGCAGCCCCAGTGAGGTCTGACGGTCCTGGTTCCAGCTGAACGGACCAAGTTCTCTCACCCTCAGCCTTCCACCGCCCTCTCAGCCCTCACTTAGACACTCTCCAACAGCTTTAAGTTCTTTCTGTGCTGAGGTGCCCAAAACCTTCCCCAGGACTTGGACGAGCTCAGCACGTCAGACACACGACTGCCTTTCCCCGCGGCGCAGGAGCCGCCCGGGCTGCCCGGCGCCTCTCACCTGTCTATGAGCAGCTCCAGCAGCACCACGTGTGCGTGCTGGCTGAACTCGGGCTCGCTGTCGCTGTGCCTGTAGCGCTGCAGCAGCACCGCCATGTCCAGGTCGCAGGACATCTTGTCGGGGAACTTCCAGGAGGGGAAGCGCACGGTGCCGGCCCGGGAGCACACGTCGGCGATGGCGGCCTGCAGGTCCCGCAGGTCGGCCCGCAGGCTCTCCATGCAGCCGCGGTGGCCCAGGAGGTGCGCCATGGTGTGGGGCGGCCCGGGCTGGGGGGACACGGCCAGGAAACAACAGCGAGCCAGGGGGCGAGGGAGTCACCGAGCCCGGGCTGGAGGGAACGCACTACCGGGACAGGCTGCTGGAGAGGGACCGGCACGGTACCCCCAGGCGCGGCGGACTCCGGGAGTGCTGGGGAACCGGAGGGAACCGGGGGGATCGGAGGAATCGGCGGCGATCGCGGAGAAGAAGCGCCGGGCCCGGGGCCTGTGTGACGCCTCGGCGTCCCAGCCCTGTCGCCACGGCAACCGCGCCCCTCCCGCACCGCAGTGGTGCATCCCTGGCGTGGGTTTCCCCCCGCGCGGGGCGCTAATGGTACATCCCGCAGCAGGCGCGCGCCCACCCACTTTCCGGCGCGCACGCGCGGCACAGCGCCCGCCGCCGCCATTTCGCCCCAGTCGGTGCCGGCGCCGCGTCTGGTCCGGAGCGAGCCCCGGCCGCGCCTCCATCGGCCCCGCCCGGCACGGAGCCCCCGGCCCCGGCCCCGCCATGCCCGCCGGACCCGTGCAGGCTGTGCCTCCGGCGCAGCCCGCGCCCCCGCCGAGAGCAAACCGGTGCGGGCCGGGGAGGGGGCGCGGGGAGGGAGGGGAGAGGAGCCGGGAATGGCGCGAAGGCGGGGCTTTGGGAGTGTGTCCTTCACGGAGCGGCCTGGCCTGGGCTGGGGGCTGCTGGTGGAAAACAGTTTCTCTGTTGGGAAATTGAGAGTGATCTGTGTTTATTTGCGGTGAGGCCTGGTGCGGTGTGAGGGGAGGCCAAGTCCCAAGCGTTGCACTGGCAGTGTTAGGCAGGGTTTGGCCCGGAATGTGGGCTCTGCCCGGAGCTGCTTGGAGTGCTGGCTGCTGGGACCTCCATGCCAGGCCCTGTCAGTGCATCCTGGCATCCGTGTGCTGTCCCTGCTGCTTCCGCTGCTGAGCCACCTGGGGGTGGGAGCAGGTAAAGGGGAGGAATAGCAGGGAACCTGCCCCCAGCCGCTTCCTCTGGGTTCCTACTCACCCACTGTCCTGCCTGCTGGACTCCCTGTGGAGCTGGGACCCCAGCTGGGCCTGTGGGATGAGCTGGGGAAGGGAACAGGAGGTGAAATTTCCCCCCACCAGCTTGAGCTCCAGCCACATCCCTCGGCCACCACAGCTGGTGGCACAGTGGCCACAGTGATGGAAAGGAGCTGGAACCAGCCCCAGGCACCTCAGGCGACACGAGTTAAACCAGAGCGACCTCCCAGCAACATGAGCCTGGGCTTGGCCCTCCCTGGGTGCCCAGAGGATGTCTGGGGGCCACGGGGTGGTTTTGGGCTACACAGCACCCAGCCCTGTGGCACCCAGCTCACCTTGAGCATGCCCTGCTCGGCTGCTGCCTTCACCTTGGCGAGCAGAGCCTCGAGCTTCCTGTTCTCCTGCTCCAGCACCTTGATCCGGATGTTGTTGGCCTGGAGCTGATTCTCCATGTCCTCTGTCAAGTTCCCACTGCCTGCAAACAGAATCCAACAGAGCCCAGCCTGCTGCTGCTGCCTGCCTGCTCAGAGGCGTGGGCACCCCTCCTGCCTCCCAAGGAAAGGAGCCTGCCCTGGGCAGGGAGCTGGCACAGCCCGGGAAGTGGCAGCTGGGACCCCAAGCCTGTGGGCAAAGGAAGCTCTGCCATGTCCTGGTGTATATCCTGGATATCAGTGGGACAGCATGTCTGGGGCCAGCAGGATCCCCTGGGAGCTCTGGAGACCCCAAGGCACAAACCCACGTGCTGCCAGCTGCTCCCTTACTCTCAAACTGCATCTCAGGGGGG
Organism: Sitta carolinensis; assembly: GCA_032173965.1. Lineage (NCBI taxonomy): Eukaryota > Metazoa > Chordata > Aves > Passeriformes > Sittidae > Sitta > Sitta carolinensis. Next base: position 12,708,061 of record CM063296.1, on the reverse strand, counting down.
TTGTGGAGGTCAGGGAAGAACACCAGGAGCCTTTCCCGCTCCCGCAGCTCCTGTGCCTGTTCTTCCAGCCGGGATGTGTTCGCCTGCAGCTCCAGGATGGATTGCTCCAGCGCCAGCTTCTCCTGCTGCAGCGTGTCCAGCAGCTCCTGCAGGGCACAGCAGCGAGGAGATGAAGTTTGTGAGTGAGGACTCAGCCCCTCATGGAAAGCTCCCACCCTTCCCTGATGATAAGGATGTCCTATGGCAGTGGGAAGTGGACAGTGACAATGTGCAGGGTTTTAGCTGTGTGTGCTGGAAGCAGGAGCACCAAGTGTGAAGTGTGGAGCATGTCCAGGTGTCCAAGAAGAGAACACTGGAGATGTGGAAGCACTTGAAGATGTCCTTTCCTGCTACTCCCCTCTGCCCTGACTCAACCAGAGACTTGTCTGGCACAGGGTGGAGGGAGAGGGCTCTTCCCCAGGGAATCCCAGGAGTATGTGGCCATGTGGCACTGGCACCCTAGGCCTCAGGGTGTCCCTCCTGGGAAATCTCTGCCTGTGGGTGGGACAGGGCAGTGTGTGTAGCTCCTGACAGCCCTGTGGCACAGGCTGTGTCCCACACCTGGGTACCAGCACTCACCTGCTGTGCCTGGAGCTGTTTCCCACTCTGCTCCTGGCTCTGCTCCAGCTGCTCTGCCAGCCGGGCCCTGTCCTCCTCGGCCTCTCCCAGGCTGGCCTGCAGCTCCTCACGCTCCTGGTCCAGGCTGTCCAGCTGCTGCAGCAGGGTCCTGTGCTTCGCCTGCAGGGACTGTGGTGGGGGTGAGCCTGGCACCCGTTCCCCACAGCCCTGACACCGGGCAGCAGCTCAGCTGTTCCGCCCCCTCCGGAGCCGGCCATACCTCCTCGTGCCGGAACATGCTCTGCACACGGACCTTCTCCTTCTCCAGCTGCATGCTGGTGGCACTCAGCTCCTGCTCCAGCCTGTCCCTCTGGCCTGTGAGCACCTGCACCTTCTCCTCCAAATCCAGCACCTGGCTCCGGGCCACCATGGTGGTCCTCATCTCTTCCAGCAAGGTGGTCTTGGAGAGCTCTGGGAAAAGACAGCCACTGTGGCCCAGGCTGGGCAGGGCCGAGAAGCTGGAGGACCATGGAGGTGATGAGAGGGATGGGGGTGTTCAGCTTGAAGAAGAGAAGGCTCCAGAAAGAACTTAAGAACCCTTTCCAGTGCCTAGAGGGGCTCCAAAAGAGCTGAAGAGGGACTTAGGACAAGGGTCTGGAATGACAGAACAAGAGGGAGTGACTTCCCACTGCCAGAGGGCAGGATCAGATGGGATAGGGGGAAGAGATTGTTCCCTGTGAGGGTGGGGGGGCCCTGGCACAGGGTGCCCGGAGAAGCTGTGGCTGCCCCTGGATCCCTGGCAGTGCCCGAGGCCAGATTGGACAGGGTTTGGAGCAGCCTGAATAGTGGGAAGTGTCCCTGCCCATGGCAGGGAGTGAAATGGGATGAGATTTAATGTCCCTGCCCGTCCAAACCAGTCCATGATTCTGTGGTTCAGGGGCACCCCATGCCCTCCACAGGCACTGGCCAAGGGAGACAGGTCTGACAGGAGGCCTGTGACCCCCCCAAACCTCTACCAGCATCAGCCCACTCCAGCACTGGGTGATGTTGGGGTGCTGCTGTGAAGGAGGCCCATCCTCCGCCCATCCCCACAGCTCTACAGCCCAGTCTGGGGAGTGCTGGGGTTATGTGGATGAAGCACTTGTGAGGGGGAAGATGTGTGAGCTGGGCGAGCCTCTTACCCAGCTCCTGCACAGCCACCTGCTTTGCTGCCAGCTCCTCCTTCAGGGCCGAGAGTCGCTCCTCCAGCAGAGCAGCTCCTAAACCAGCACAAAAACCCTCTCGTTAATCAGTTCCTCAAAAAAAAACCCCTAAACGAAGGGGCAGCAAACGGCCAGATCAAAGTGTTTTCATCCAGTGATTGTGGTGTGCTACCAGGGAGGAGGCAGTGACAGGACACAGCCAACCAGCTCCCACTGCCTGGGATTAGCCTCACAGCAGGGAAAATCCCCCAGCACCTACAAAAAGCCCTGCTGGTTGTGGTAGGGCCGAAATTTGCCCATGGACTCTCTTCTTCTCCTGCAAATGCCCCCGGGCCTGGGAGGGGATGCTGGGAACACCTCTGTACCTCTCCGGAGGTCCTCCTTGTCCCGCTCCAGCCTGGCTACAGCCTCGGAATGCTCCTTGTCTTTGGCTTTCAGGCTCTGCTCAGCCTTCCTCTGCTGCTCTGCTTGGATGTCCTTCTCTGCCCGCAGCTTCCTGGAGAAGTCCTCAACCTGTTTCTGCAGCTTCTCCTTCTGTTTGCACATCTCTTCCAGCTCAGCCTTCACGGGGTTCACCTGCTGCAGCAGCCCCTGGAGATGTTTGTTGATCCGGGAGAGGTCCTTGCTCTGCTCCGAGGCCCAGTAGTTCATGTCTGCTGCAGAGAGGCTCCTTCTCCCTGTGCTGCCCTCCAGCACCTCCTGGAATTTGCAGGCAGCTGAAGGGATGTTGTGGCTCTGGCAGATGCTGGTGATGGCTCTGCCCACCTCCTGGAGGCTGGCCTGGGCGCTGGAGCAGGTGTCACAGGAGCCCAGGGGTGACCCCGGGGTCTGTGTGGAGACACTGTGGGTGCTCTGAGCCCGGCTGGGGCCAGCCCTGGGCTGGGAGCTGCCTGAGCTGCCCAGCACACGGACACTGGGACACGGGCACACACAAGTGGACTGGGCAGACTGTGGGGCAGTTCCTGACTCCAAACCATCCGGCAAGAGGCATTTCTGGTGCTTCTTTTGGTATTTCCCAGCCTGGGGAGCAGAGGGTGGAGTGGACTGCTGTGTGGGGATCTCCCGTCTGGAATCCTTCTTCTGAGGGAGAGAGCACAGAACAAAACCAGAGCCCAGATCAAAGTGGAAATGACACATAAAAGCCTAAATCCAGTGTGGAGATAGGACAGCAATGCAGCCAAAGGACAATGACCAAGGGGAAGCCTCAGCAGAAAAAAACTACTCCCCAGCTCCCCACCATGCCTTCTTTCCCAGCCCCTGCACTGCCTCCTGGTTTTGCCACATGGATTGTTGTCAGACTTTTCTATGAGAAAGATCATTTTTGGGAAAATAAAATGCAGGAGAGGTTGTTTTTAGCACCAATTATTTCACTGTCTTGAGGCAGCTCAGATCCACAGCGGGATCAGCAGAGCTGCTGCATTTTGGCAGTAGGAGAGTATTTTCCAAGCTCCAGAGGCAGCTCAGCTCACTGACCCGGAGATCCTGGAGCAGGATGGATGCAGTTCCACAGCTGGGAGGGGCAGAGGGAAGGGACTCAGGCTGGGAGTGGACAGATGTGTGACACAGGGGCCAACACTCCAAGGGTGCACGCACATCTGGTGTGGCCACAGGGTGTTGAGCAGGAGCGTGTGTCCTAGGGTGATGTTTGTATCCCCATTTGTGTGTTCTGCTATGTTGGATATTATGTTCTGTGCCTTTGAGACTGTCTTTGAAGGACAAATGTTTTGTTTGGTTCTGTTATCAGCCTGCTTCCCCCCCCACGACTGGCGGGACACAGAGACGGGGCAGTACATAGTGTGGCTGTTGTTTTTTGCTGGTCTCTTTTTTCCTTGACTCTAGCTCTGGCTGCTGCTTTTGCTCCTGCTCCTGCTTTGCTTTGCTCTTGCTTTGTTTTTTTTTCTTTTTTTTTTTTTTTCCTTTCTTGTAACTACTGGAACCTGCTCCGGACTGGCACCTGAGAACACCTTGTGGCCGGCAGCAGCCATCCCAGCGCCGGAGGGAGTGACAGCAGAGCGACCACCCCCAAGAGAGACTTGCTGAATTTGTCATCTTTTTTCAGAGCTGTGAAAGAGTGTTGTCATCTGGTATTGTTCATTTTGTGTACTGGGGGGTGCTGTGCCTGTTAAATAAACAGGTTCTTTCCACTTCTCTCCGAGGAATCATTCCCGAACCGGCTGGGGGGGGGGGGGGGGGGGGGGCCGTGTGGGTTTGCTCTCCGGAGGGAACTTCCTTTGGAGGTTTTCTCCCAGATTTGCCCCAAACTAGGACAGACCGCCATCCAAATCCTGGGAGGAGGGCAGTGACTCAGCTCATGGGACGTCCCCCAGGGTCCCACCTCGTCCTGGAGCTGCTGGCAGAAGGCCCCGAGTTTCAGCATGGTGCTCCAGAAGGTCCTGGCCGTGAGCCCTGCGGACATACAGGGCCGCGGGCCCCGCGCCGGCGGCACCATCCGCCCGCTCAGCACCGTCTCGGCGTAGCCCGAGAAGCTCTGCAGCAGCAGCAGCAGCCTGTCCCGGCGAGGAAAACACGGCTTGGAGCACCGGCAGCTGGGCCAGGGAGGCCAGACCCCTCCCATCACCCGGACAAAGCCGGGGTGATGCAGGAGGGAGGGACTGGTGCTCCCGGGACTCCCCAGGCAGGGATCGCTTCATGGAGCAGCCACTTCCAAGAGGCTGTGATTAAGCTTACCACCCCCTCCCCGCCCGAAAATTCGGGGCACCCATGCTGCTGCAAATCCTGACTTTTAGGGCCGACAGCTCATCTTTTAAACCAGAGCTGTATTTATTTCACCCAGACTGCAAAAGGGGCCTTGGCCTCCCAGGGCTGTCGATGCAGGCCTGTCAGAGGGTTTCCGAGGTTTTGGGAGGTTTACCGAGCCTGTCCCATCTGCTCCACCTCAGCTCCTGGGGGAGCATGTCTGGCTCTGCTTCTTTGTGGCCAGTTTGTGCTGGGAGCTCTAAGCAGGGAAAGGAGTTGGATTTTAAAGCTCAGCAGGGCATGAGGCCAAGGTGCTGGCACTGCTTCTCATGAAAATAAATGGGGAACAAAGCATCCAAAAGACTTCATAAAATCATGGGATATCCTGAACTGGAAGGGACCCAGGGATCATCCAGTCCAACTCCTGGCCCTGCACAGACCCCAACAATCCCACCCTGTGCCTGAGAGCACTGTCCAAAGGCTCCTGGAGCTCTGGCAGCCTTGGGGCCGTGATGGGACACTTGGTGCCATGCTTTAATTGATAAGGTGGTGTTATGTCATAGGCCGGACCTGATGATCTTCCAAGGTCTTTTCCAATCTAGCTGATTCTGTGATCATTCCCTGGGGAACCTGTTCAGTGCCCAAGCATCCTCTGGGGGAAGAACCTTTTCCTGATATCCAGCCTAATCCTCCCTGGCACAGCTCCAGCCATTCCTTTGAATCCCATCCCTGATCACAGAGATGAGAGCTGTCCCTGGGAAGAGCTGCAGCCCCAGTGAGGTCTGACGGTCCTGGTTCCAGCTGAACGGACCAAGTTCTCTCACCCTCAGCCTTCCACCGCCCTCTCAGCCCTCACTTAGACACTCTCCAACAGCTTTAAGTTCTTTCTGTGCTGAGGTGCCCAAAACCTTCCCCAGGACTTGGACGAGCTCAGCACGTCAGACACACGACTGCCTTTCCCCGCGGCGCAGGAGCCGCCCGGGCTGCCCGGCGCCTCTCACCTGTCTATGAGCAGCTCCAGCAGCACCACGTGTGCGTGCTGGCTGAACTCGGGCTCGCTGTCGCTGTGCCTGTAGCGCTGCAGCAGCACCGCCATGTCCAGGTCGCAGGACATCTTGTCGGGGAACTTCCAGGAGGGGAAGCGCACGGTGCCGGCCCGGGAGCACACGTCGGCGATGGCGGCCTGCAGGTCCCGCAGGTCGGCCCGCAGGCTCTCCATGCAGCCGCGGTGGCCCAGGAGGTGCGCCATGGTGTGGGGCGGCCCGGGCTGGGGGGACACGGCCAGGAAACAACAGCGAGCCAGGGGGCGAGGGAGTCACCGAGCCCGGGCTGGAGGGAACGCACTACCGGGACAGGCTGCTGGAGAGGGACCGGCACGGTACCCCCCAGGCGCGGCGGACTCCGGGAGTGCTGGGGAACCGGAGGGAACCGGGGGGATCGGAGGAATCGGCGGCGATCGCGGAGAAGAAGCGCCGGGCCCGGGGCCTGTGTGACGCCTCGGCGTCCCAGCCCTGTCGCCACGGCAACCGCGCCCCTCCCGCACCGCAGTGGTGCATCCCTGGCGTGGGTTTCCCCCCGCGCGGGGCGCTAATGGTACATCCCGCAGCAGGCGCGCGCCCACCCACTTTCCGGCGCGCACGCGCGGCACAGCGCCCGCCGCCGCCATTTCGCCCCAGTCGGTGCCGGCGCCGCGTCTGGTCCGGAGCGAGCCCCGGCCGCGCCTCCATCGGCCCCGCCCGGCACGGAGCCCCCGGCCCCGGCCCCGCCATGCCCGCCGGACCCGTGCAGGCTGTGCCTCCGGCGCAGCCCGCGCCCCCCGCCGAGAGCAAACCGGTGCGGGCCGGGGAGGGGGCGCGGGGAGGGAGGGGAGAGGAGCCGGGAATGGCGCGAAGGCGGGGCTTTGGGAGTGTGTCCTTCACGGAGCGGCCTGGCCTGGGCTGGGGGCTGCTGGTGGAAAACAGTTTCTCTGTTGGGAAATTGAGAGTGATCTGTGTTTATTTGCGGTGAGGCCTGGTGCGGTGTGAGGGGAGGCCAAGTCCCAAGCGTTGCACTGGCAGTGTTAGGCAGGGTTTGGCCCGGAATGTGGGCTCTGCCCGGAGCTGCTTGGAGTGCTGGCTGCTGGGACCTCCATGCCAGGCCCTGTCAGTGCATCCTGGCATCCGTGTGCTGTCCCTGCTGCTTCCGCTGCTGAGCCACCTGGGGGTGGGAGCAGGTAAAGGGGAGGAATAGCAGGGAACCTGCCCCCAGCCGCTTCCTCTGGGTTCCTACTCACCCACTGTCCTGCCTGCTGGACTCCCTGTGGAGCTGGGACCCCAGCTGGGCCTGTGGGATGAGCTGGGGAAGGGAACAGGAGGTGAAATTTCCCCCCACCAGCTTGAGCTCCAGCCACATCCCTCGGCCACCACAGCTGGTGGCACAGTGGCCACAGTGATGGAAAGGAGCTGGAACCAGCCCCAGGCACCTCAGGCGACACGAGTTAAACCAGAGCGACCTCCCAGCAACATGAGCCTGGGCTTGGCCCTCCCTGGGTGCCCAGAGGATGTCTGGGGGCCACGGGGTGGTTTTGGGCTACACAGCACCCAGCCCTGTGGCACCCAGCTCACCTTGAGCATGCCCTGCTCGGCTGCTGCCTTCACCTTGGCGAGCAGAGCCTCGAGCTTCCTGTTCTCCTGCTCCAGCACCTTGATCCGGATGTTGTTGGCCTGGAGCTGATTCTCCATGTCCTCTGTCAAGTTCCCACTGCCTGCAAACAGAATCCAACAGAGCCCAGCCTGCTGCTGCTGCCTGCCTGCTCAGAGGCGTGGGCACCCCTCCTGCCTCCCAAGGAAAGGAGCCTGCCCTGGGCAGGGAGCTGGCACAGCCCGGGAAGTGGCAGCTGGGACCCCAAGCCCTGTGGGCAAAGGAAGCTCTGCCATGTCCTGGTGTATATCCTGGATATCAGTGGGACAGCATGTCTGGGGCCAGCAGGATCCCCTGGGAGCTCTGGAGACCCCAAGGCACAAACCCACGTGCTGCCAGCTGCTCCCTTACTCTCAAACTGCATCTCAGGGGGGTTGTGGAGGTCAGGGAAGAACACCAGGAGCCTTTCCCGCTCCCGCAGCTCCTGTGCCTGTTCTTCCAGCCGGGATGTGTTCGCCTGCAGCTCCAGGATGGATTGCTCCAGCGCCAGCTTCTCCTGCTGCAGCGTGTCCAGCAGCTCCTGCAGGGCACAGCAGCGAGGAGATGAAGTTTGTGAGTGAGGACTCAGCCCCTCATGGAAAGCTCCCACCCTTCCCTGATGATAAGGATGTCCTATGGCAGTGGGAAGTGGACAGTGACAATGTGCAGGGTTTTAGCTGTGTGTGCTGGAAGCAGGAGCACCAAGTGTGAAGTGTGGAGCATGTCCAGGTGTCCAAGAAGAGAACACTGGAGATGTGGAAGCACTTGAAGATGTCCTTTCCTGCTACTCCCCTCTGCCCTGACTCAACCAGAGACTTGTCTGGCACAGGGTGGAGGGAGAGGGCTCTTCCCCAGGGAATCCCAGGAGTATGTGGCCATGTGGCACTGGCACCCTAGGCCTCAGGGTGTCCCTCCTGGGAAATCTCTGCCTGTGGGTGGGACAGGGCAGTGTGTGTAGCTCCTGACAGCCCTGTGGCACAGGCTGTGTCCCACACCTGGGTACCAGCACTCACCTGCTGTGCCTGGAGCTGTTTCCCACTCTGCTCCTGGCTCTGCTCCAGCTGCTCTGCCAGCCGGGCCCTGTCCTCCTCGGCCTCTCCCAGGCTGGCCTGCAGCTCCTCACGCTCCTGGTCCAGGCTGTCCAGCTGCTGCAGCAGGGTCCTGTGCTTCGCCTGCAGGGACTGTGGTGGGGGTGAGCCTGGCACCCGTTCCCCACAGCCCTGACACCGGGCAGCAGCTCAGCTGTTCCGCCCCCTCCGGAGCCGGCCATACCTCCTCGTGCCGGAACATGCTCTGCACACGGACCTTCTCCTTCTCCAGCTGCATGCTGGTGGCACTCAGCTCCTGCTCCAGCCTGTCCCTCTGGCCTGTGAGCACCTGCACCTTCTCCTCCAAATCCAGCACCTGGCTCCGGGCCACCATGGTGGTCCTCATCTCTTCCAGCAAGGTGGTCTTGGAGAGCTCTGGGAAAAGACAGCCACTGTGGCCCAGGCTGGGCAGGGCCGAGAAGCTGGAGGACCATGGAGGTGATGAGAGGGATGGGGGTGTTCAGCTTGAAGAAGAGAAGGCTCCAGAAAGAACTTAAGAACCCTTTCCAGTGCCTAGAGGGGCTCCAAAAGAGCTGAAGAGGGACTTAGGACAAGGGTCTGGAATGACAGAACAAGAGGGAGTGACTTCCCACTGCCAGAGGGCAGGATCAGATGGGATAGGGGGAAGAGATTGTTCCCTGTGAGGGTGGGGGGGCCCTGGCACAGGGTGCCCGGAGAAGCTGTGGCTGCCCCTGGATCCCTGGCAGTGCCCGAGGCCAGATTGGACAGGGTTTGGAGCAGCCTGAATAGTGGGAAGTGTCCCTGCCCATGGCAGGGAGTGAAATGGGATGAGATTTAATGTCCCTGCCCGTCCAAACCAGTCCATGATTCTGTGGTTCAGGGGCACCCCATGCCCTCCACAGGCACTGGCCAAGGGAGACAGGTCTGACAGGAGGCCTGTGACCCCCCCAAACCTCTACCAGCATCAGCCCACTCCAGCACTGGGTGATGTTGGGGTGCTGCTGTGAAGGAGGCCCATCCTCCGCCCATCCCCACAGCTCTACAGCCCAGTCTGGGGAGTGCTGGGGTTATGTGGATGAAGCACTTGTGGGGGGAAGATGTGTGAGCTGGGCGAGCCTCTTACCCAGCTCCTGCACAGCCACCTGCTTTGCTGCCAGCTCCTCCTTCAGGGCCGAGAGTCGCTCCTCCAGCAGAGCAGCTCCTAAACCAGCACAAAAACCCTCTCGTTAATCAGTTCCTCAAAAAAAACCCCCTAAACGAAGGGGCAGCAAACGGCCAGATCAAAGTGTTTTCATCCAGTGATTGTGGTGTGCTACCAGGGAGGAGGCAGTGACAGGACACAGCCAACCAGCTCCCACTGCCTGGGATTAGCCTCACAGCAGGGAAAATCCCCCAGCACCTACAAAAAGCCCTGCTGGTTGTGGTAGGGCCGAAATTTGCCCATGGACTCTCTTCTTCTCCTGCAAATGCCCCGGGCCTGGGAGGGGATGCTGGGAACACCTCTGTACCTCTCCGGAGGTCCTCCTTGTCCCGCTCCAGCCTGGCTACAGCCTCGGAATGCTCCTTGTCTTTGGCTTTCAGGCTCTGCTCAGCCTTCCTCTGCTGCTCTGCTTGGATGTCCTTCTCTGCCCGCAGCTTCCTGGAGAAGTCCTCAACCTGTTTCTGCAGCTTCTCCTTCTGTTTGCACATCTCTTCCAGCTCAGCCTTCACGGGGTTCACCTGCTGCAGCAGCCCCTGGAGATGTTTGTTGATCCGGGAGAGGTCCTTGCTCTGCTCCGAGGCCCAGTAGTTCATGTCTGCTGCAGAGAGGCTCCTTCTCCCTGTGCTGCCCTCCAGCACCTCCTGGAATTTGCAGGCAGCTGAAGGGATGTTGTGGCTCTGGCAGATGCTGGTGATGGCTCTGCCCACCTCCTGGAGGCTGGCCTGGGCGCTGGAGCAGGTGTCACAGGAGCCCAGGGGTGACCCCGGGGTCTGTGTGGAGACACTGTGGGTGCTCTGAGCCCGGCTGGGGCCAGCCCTGGGCTGGGAGCTGCCTGAGCTGCCCAGCACACGGACACTGGGACACGGGCACACACAAGTGGACTGGGCAGACTGTGGGGCAGTTCCTGACTCCAAACCATCCGGCAAGAGGCATTTCTGGTGCTTCTTTTGGTATTTCCCAGCCTGGGGAGCAGAGGGTGGAGTGGACTGCTGTGTGGGGATCTCCCGTCTGGAATCCTTCTTCTGAGGGAGAGAGCACAGAACAAAACCAGAGCCCAGATCAAAGTGGAAATGACACATAAAAGCCTAAATCCAGTGTGGAGATAGGACAGCAATGCAGCCAAAGGACAATGACCAAGGGGAAGCCTCAGCAGAGAAAAAAACTACTCCCCAGCTCCCCACCATGCCTTCTTTCCCAGCCCCTGCACTGCCTCCTGGTTTTGCCACATGGATTGTTGTCAGACTTTTCTATGAGAAAGATCATTTTTGGGAAAATAAAATGCAGGAGAGGTTGTTTTTAGCACCAATTATTTCACTGTCTTGAGGCAGCTCAGATCCACAGCGGGATCAGCAGAGCTGCTGCATTTTGGCAGTAGGAGAGTATTTTCCAAGCTCCAGAGGCAGCTCAGCTCACTGACCCGGAGATCCTGGAGCAGGATGGATGCAGTTCCACAGCTGGGAGGGGCAGAGGGAAGGGACTCAGGCTGGGAGTGGACAGATGTGTGACACAGGGGCCAACACTCCAAGGGTGCACGCACATCTGGTGTGGCCACAGGGTGTTGAGCAGGAGCGTGTCCTAGGGTGATGTTTGTATCCCATTTGTGTGTTCTGCTATGTTGGATATTATGTTCTGTGCCTTTGAGACTGTCTTTGAAGGACAAATGTTTTGTTTGGTTCTGTTATCAGCCTGCTTCCCCCCCCCACGACTGGCGGGACACAGAGACGGGGCAGTACATAGTGTGGCTGTTGTTTTTTGCTGGTCTCTTTTTTCCTTGACTCTAGCTCTGGCTGCTGCTTTTGCTCCTGCTCCTGCTTTGCTTTGCTCTTGCTTTGTTTTTTTTTTTTTTTTTTTTTTTCCTTTCTTGTAACTACTGGAACCTGCTCCGGACTGGCACCTGAGAACACCTTGTGGCCGGCAGCAGCCATCCCAGCGCCGGAGGGAGTGACAGCAGAGCGACCACCCCCAAGAGAGACTTGCTGAATTTGTCATCTTTTTTCAGAGCTGTGAAAGAGTGTTGTCATCTGGTATTGTTCATTTTGTGTACTGGGGGGTGCTGTGCCTGTTAAATAAACAGGTTCTTTCCACTTCTCTCCGAGGAATCATTCCCGAACCGGCTGGGGGGGGGGGGGGGGGGCCGCGTGTGGGTTTGCTCTCCGGAGGGAACTTCCTTTGGAGGTTTTCTCCCAGATTTGCCCCAAACTAGGACAGACCGCCATCCAAATCCTGGGAGGAGGGCAGTGACTCAGCTCATGGGACGTCCCCAGGGTCCCACCTCGTCCTGGAGCTGCTGGCAGAAGGCCCCGAGTTTCAGCATGGTGCTCCAGAAGGTCCTGGCCGTGAGCCCTGCGGACATACAGGGCCGCGGGCCCGCGCCGGCGGCACCATCCGCCCGCTCAGCACCGTCTCGGCGTAGCCCGAGAAGCTCTGCAGCAGCAGCAGCAGCCTGTCCCGGCGAGAAAACACGGCTTGGAGCACCGGCAGCTGGGCCAGGGAGGCCAGACCCCTCCCATCACCCGGACAAAGCCGGGGTGATGCAGGAGGGAGGGACTGGTGCTCCCGGGACTCCCCAGGCAGGGATCGCTTCATGGAGCAGCCACTTCCAAGAGGCTGTGATTAAGCTTACCACCCCCTCCCCGCCCGAAAATTCGGGGCACCCATGCTGCTGCAAATCCTGACTTTTAGGGCCGACAGCTCATCTTTTAAACCAGAGCTGTATTTATTTCACCCAGACTGCAAAAGGGGCCTTGGCCTCCCAGGGCTGTCGATGCAGGCCTGTCAGAGGGTTTCCGAGGTTTTGGGAGGTTTACCGAGCCTGTCCCATCTGCTCCACCTCAGCTCCTGGGGGAGCATGTCTGGCTCTGCTTCTTTGTGGCCAGTTTGTGCTGGGAGCTCTAAGCAGGGAAAGGAGTTGGATTTTAAAGCTCAGCAGGGCATGAGGCCAAGGTGCTGGCACTGCTTCTCATGAAAATAAATGGGGAACAAAGCATCCAAAAGACTTCATAAAATCATGGGATATCCTGAACTGGAAGGGACCCAGGGATCATCCAGTCCAACTCCTGGCCCTGCACAGACCCCAACAATCCCACCCTGTGCCTGAGAGCACTGTCCAAAGGCTCCTGGAGCTCTGGCAGCCTTGGGGCCGTGATGGGACACTTGGTGCCATGCTTTAATTGATAAGGTGGTGTTATGTCATAGGCCGGACCTGATGATCTTCCAAGGTCTTTTCCAATCTAGCTGATTCTGTGATCATTCCCTGGGGAACCTGTTCAGTGCCCAAGCATCCTCTGGGGGAAGAACCTTTTCCTGATATCCAGCCTAATCCTCCCTGGCACAGCTCCAGCCATTCCTTTGAATCCCATCCCTGATCACAGAGATGAGAGCTGTCCCTGGGAAGAGCTGCAGCCCCAGTGAGGTCTGACGGTCCTGGTTCCAGCTGAACGGACCAAGTTCTCTCACCCTCAGCCTTCCACCGCCCTCTCAGCCCTCACTTAGACACTCTCCAACAGCTTTAAGTTCTTTCTGTGCTGAGGTGCCCAAAACCTTCCCCAGGACTTGGACGAGCTCAGCACGTCAGACACACGACTGCCTTTCCCCGCGGCGCAGGAGCCGCCCGGGCTGCCCGGCGCCTCTCACCTGTCTATGAGCAGCTCCAGCAGCACCACGTGTGCGTGCTGGCTGAACTCGGGCTCGCTGTCGCTGTGCCTGTAGCGCTGCAGCAGCACCGCCATGTCCAGGTCGCAGGACATCTTGTCGGGGAACTTCCAGGAGGGGAAGCGCACGGTGCCGGCCCGGGAGCACACGTCGGCGATGGCGGCCTGCAGGTCCCGCAGGTCGGCCCGCAGGCTCTCCATGCAGCCGCGGTGGCCCAGGAGGTGCGCCATGGTGTGGGGCGGCCCGGGCTGGGGGGACACGGCCAGGAAACAACAGCGAGCCAGGGGGCGAGGGAGTCACCGAGCCGGGCTGGAGGGAACGCACTACCGGGACAGGCTGCTGGAGAGGGACCGGCACGGTACCCCCAGGCGCGGCGGACTCCGGGAGTGCTGGGGAACCGGAGGGAACCGGGGGGATCGGAGGAATCGGCGGCGATCGCGGAGAAGAAGCGCCGGGCCCGGGGCCTGTGTGACGCCTCGGCGTCCCAGCCCTGTCGCCACGGCAACCGCGCCCCTCCCGCACCGCAGTGGTGCATCCCTGGCGTGGGTTTCCCCCGCGCGGGGCGCTAATGGTACATCCCGCAGCAGGCGCGCGCCCACCCACTTTCCGGCGCGCACGCGCGGCACAGCGCCCGCCGCCGCCATTTCGCCCCAGTCGGTGCCGGCGCCGCGTCTGGTCCGGAGCGAGCCCCGGCCGCGCCTCCATCGGCCCCGCCCGGCCGGAGCCCCCGGCCCCGGCCCCGCCATGCCCGCCGGACCCGTGCAGGCTGTGCCTCCGGCGCAGCCCGCGCCCCCCGCCGAGAGCAAACCGGTGCGGGCCGGGGACGGGGGCGCGGGGAGGGAGGGGAGAGGAGCCGGGAATGGCGCGAAGGCGGGGCTTTGGGAGTGTGTCCTTCACGGAGCGGCCTGGCCTGGGCTGGGGGCTGCTGGTGGAAAACAGTTTCTCTGTTGGGAAATTGAGAGTGATCTGTGTTTATTTGCGGTGAGGCCTGGTGCGGTGTGAGGGGAGGCCAAGTCCCAAGCGTTGCACTGGCAGTGTTAGGCAGGGTTTGGCCCGGAATGTGGGCTCTGCCCGGAGCTGCTTGGAGTGCTGGCTGCTGGGACCTCCATGCCAGGCCCTGTCAGTGCATCCTGGCATCCGTGTGCTGTCCCTGCTGCTTCCGCTGCTGAGCCACCTGGGGGTGGGAGCAGGTAAAGGGGAGGAATAGCAGGGAACCTGCCCCCAGCCGCTTCCTCTGGGTTCCTACTCACCCACTGTCCTGCCTGCTGGACTCCCTGTGGAGCTGGGACCCCAGCTGGGCCTGTGGGATGAGCTGGGGAAGGGAACAGGAGGTGAAATTTCCCCCCACCAGCTTGAGCTCCAGCCACATCCCTCGGCCACCACAGCTGGTGGCACAGTGGCCACAGTGATGGAAAGGAGCTGGAACCAGCCCCAGGCACCTCAGGCGACACGAGTTAAACCAGAGCGACCTCCCAGCAACATGAGCCTGGGCTTGGCCCTCCCTGGGTGCCCAGAGGATGTCTGGGGGCCACGGGGTGGTTTTGGGCTACACAGCACCCAGCCCTGTGGCACCCAGCTCACCTTGAGCATGCCCTGCTCGGCTGCTGCCTTCACCTTGGCGAGCAGAGCCTCGAGCTTCCTGTTCTCCTGCTCCAGCACCTTGATCCGGATGTTGTTGGCCTGGAGCTGATTCTCCATGTCCTCTGTCAAGTTCCCACTGCCTGCAAACAGAATCCAACAGAGCCCAGCCTGCTGCTGCTGCCTGCCTGCTCAGAGGCGTGGGCACCCCTCCTGCCTCCCAAGGAAAGGAGCCTGCCCTGGGCAGGGAGCTGGCACAGCCCGGGAAGTGGCAGCTGGGACCCCAAGCCCTGTGGGCAAAGGAAGCTCTGCCATGTCCTGGTGTATATCCTGGATATCAGTGGGACAGCATGTCTGGGGCCAGCAGGATCCCCTGGGAGCTCTGGAGACCCCAAGGCACAAACCCACGTGCTGCCAGCTGCTCCCTTACTCTCAAACTGCATCTCAGGGGGGTTGTGGAGGTCAGGGAAGAACACCAGGAGCCTTTCCCGCTCCCGCAGCTCCTGTGCCTGTTCTTCCAGCCGGGATGTGTTCGCCTGCAGCTCCAGGATGGATTGCTCCAGCGCCAGCTTCTCCTGCTGCAGCGTGTCCAGCAGCTCCTGCAGGGCACAGCAGCGAGGAGATGAAGTTTGTGAGTGAGGACTCAGCCCCTCATGGAAAGCTCCCACCCTTCCCTGATGATAAGGATGTCCTATGGCAGTGGGAAGTGGACAGTGACAATGTGCAGGGTTTTAGCTGTGTGTGCTGGAAGCAGGAGCACCAAGTGTGAAGTGTGGAGCATGTCCAGGTGTCCAAGAAGAGAACACTGGAGATGTGGAAGCACTTGAAGATGTCCTTTCCTGCTACTCCCCTCTGCCCTGACTCAACCAGAGACTTGTCTGGCACAGGGTGGAGGGAGAGGGCTCTTCCCCAGGGAATCCCAGGAGTATGTGGCCATGTGGCACTGGCACCCTAGGCCTCAGGGTGTCCCTCCTGGGAAATCTCTGCCTGTGGGTGGGACAGGGCAGTGTGTGTAGCTCCTGACAGCCCTGTGGCACAGGCTGTGTCCCACACCTGGGTACCAGCACTCACCTGCTGTGCCTGGAGCTGTTTCCCACTCTGCTCCTGGCTCTGCTCCAGCTGCTCTGCCAGCCGGGCCCTGTCCTCCTCGGCCTCTCCCAGGCTGGCCTGCAGCTCCTCACGCTCCTGGTCCAGGCTGTCCAGCTGCTGCAGCAGGGTCCTGTGCTTCGCCTGCAGGGACTGTGGTGGGGGTGAGCCTGGCACCCGTTCCCCACAGCCCTGACACCGGGCAGCAGCTCAGCTGTTCCGCCCCCTCCGGAGCCGGCCATACCTCCTCGTGCCGGAACATGCTCTGCACACGGACCTTCTCCTTCTCCAGCTGCATGCTGGTGGCACTCAGCTCCTGCTCCAGCCTGTCCCTCTGGCCTGTGAGCACCTGCACCTTCTCCTCCAAATCCAGCACCTGGCTCCGGGCCACCATGGTGGTCCTCATCTCTTCCAGCAAGGTGGTCTTGGAGAGCTCTGGGAAAAGACAGCCACTGTGGCCCAGGCTGGGCAGGGCCGAGAAGCTGGAGGACCATGGAGGTGATGAGAGGGATGGGGGTGTTCAGCTTGAAGAAGAGAAGGCTCCAGAAAGAACTTAAGAACCCTTTCCAGTGCCTAGAGGGGCTCCAAAAGAGCTGAAGAGGGACTTAGGACAAGGGTCTGGAATGACAGAACAAGAGGGAGTGACTTCCCACTGCCAGAGGGCAGGATCAGATGGGATAGGGGGAAGAGATTGTTCCCTGTGAGGGTGGGGGGGCCCTGGCACAGGGTGCCCGGAGAAGCTGTGGCTGCCCCTGGATCCCTGGCAGTGCCCGAGGCCAGATTGGACAGGGTTTGGAGCAGCCTGAATAGTGGGAAGTGTCCCTGCCCATGGCAGGGAGTGAAATGGGATGAGATTTAATGTCCCTGCCCGTCCAAACCAGTCCATGATTCTGTGGTTCAGGGGCACCCCATGCCCTCCACAGGCACTGGCCAAGGGAGACAGGTCTGACAGGAGGCCTGTGACCCCCCCAAACCTCTACCAGCATCAGCCCACTCCAGCACTGGGTGATGTTGGGGTGCTGCTGTGAAGGAGGCCCATCCTCCGCCCATCCCCACAGCTCTACAGCCCAGACTGGGGAGTGCTGGGGTTATGTGGATGAAGCACTTGTGAGGGGGAAGATGTGTGAGCTGGGCGAGCCTCTTACCCAGCTCCTGCACAGCCACCTGCTTTGCTGCCAGCTCCTCCTTCAGGGCCGAGAGTCGCTCCTCCAGCAGAGCAGCTCCTAAACCAGCACAAAAACCCTCTCGTTAATCAGTTCCTCAAAAAAAAACCCTAAACGAAGGGGCAGCAAACGGCCAGATCAAAGTGTTTTCATCCAGTGATTGTGGTGTGCTACCAGGGAGGAGGCAGTGACAGGACACAGCCAACCAGCTCCCACTGCCTGGGATTAGCCTCACAGCAGGGAAAATCCCCAGCACCTACAAAAAGCCCTGCTGGTTGTGGTAGGGCCGAAATTTGCCCATGGACTCTCTTCTTCTCCTGCAAATGCCCCCGGGCCTGGGAGGGGATGCTGGGAACACCTCTGTACCTCTCCGGAGGTCCTCCTTGTCCCGCTCCAGCCTGGCTACAGCCTCGGAATGCTCCTTGTCTTTGGCTTTCAGGCTCTGCTCAGCCTTCCTCTGCTGCTCTGCTTGGATGTCCTTCTCTGCCCGCAGCTTCCTGGAGAAGTCCTCAACCTGTTTCTGCAGCTTCTCCTTCTGTTTGCACATCTCTTCCAGCTCAGCCTTCACGGGGTTCACCTGCTGCAGCAGCCCCTGGAGATGTTTGTTGATCCGGGAGAGGTCCTTGCTCTGCTCCGAGGCCCAGTAGTTCATGTCTGCTGCAGAGAGGCTCCTTCTCCCTGTGCTGCCCTCCAGCACCTCCTGGAATTTGCAGGCAGCTGAAGGGATGTTGTGGCTCTGGCAGATGCTGGTGATGGCTCTGCCCACCTCCTGGAGGCTGGCCTGGGCGCTGGAGCAGGTGTCACAGGAGCCCAGGGGTGACCCCGGGGTCTGTGTGGAGACACTGTGGGTGCTCTGAGCCCGGCTGGGGCCAGCCCTGGGCTGGGAGCTGCCTGAGCTGCCCAGCACACGGACACTGGGACACGGGCACACACAAGTGGACTGGGCAGACTGTGGGGCAGTTCCTGACTCCAAACCATCCGGCAAGAGGCATTTCTGGTGCTTCTTTTGGTATTTCCCAGCCTGGGGAGCAGAGGGTGGAGTGGACTGCTGTGTGGGGATCTCCCGTCTGGAATCCTTCTTCTGAGGGAGAGAGCACAGAACAAAACCAGAGCCCAGATCAAAGTGGAAATGACACATAAAAGCCTAAATCCAGTGTGGAGATAGGACAGCAATGCAGCCAAAGGACAATGACCAAGGGGAAGCCTCAGCAGAAAAAAACTACTCCCCAGCTCCCCACCATGCCTTCTTTCCCAGCCCCTGCACTGCCTCCTGGTTTTGCCACATGGATTGTTGTCAGACTTTTCTATGAGAAAGATCATTTTTGGGAAAATAAAATGCAGGAGAGGTTGTTTTTAGCACCAATTATTTCACTGTCTTGAGGCAGCTCAGATCCACAGCGGGATCAGCAGAGCTGCTGCATTTTGGCAGTAGGAGAGTATTTTCCAAGCTCCAGAGGCAGCTCAGCTCACTGACCCGGAGATCCTGGAGCAGGATGGATGCAGTTCCACAGCTGGGAGGGGCAGAGGGAAGGGACTCAGGCTGGGAGTGGACAGATGTGTGACACAGGGGCCAACACTCCAAGGGTGCACGCACATCTGGTGTGGCCACAGGGTGTTGAGCAGGAGCGTGTCCTAGGGTGATGTTTGTATCCCCATTTGTGTGTTCTGCTATGTTGGATATTATGTTCTGTGCCTTTGAGACTGTCTTTGAAGGACAAATGTTTTGTTTGGTTCTGTTATCAGCCTGCTTCCCCCCCCACGACTGGCGGGACACAGAGACGGGGCAGTACATAGTGTGGCTGTTGTTTTTTGCTGGTCTCTTTTTTCCTTGACTCTAGCTCTGGCTGCTGCTTTTGCTCCTGCTCCTGCTTTGCTTTGCTCTTGCTTTGTTTTTTTTTTCTTTTTTTTTTTTTTTCCTTTCTTGTAACTACTGGAACCTGCTCCGGACTGGCACCTGAGAACACCTTGTGGCCGGCAGCAGCCATCCCCAGCGCCGGAGGGAGTGACAGCAGAGCGACCACCCCCAAGAGAGACTTGCTGAATTTGTCATCTTTTTTCAGAGCTGTGAAAGAGTGTTGTCATCTGGTATTGTTCATTTTGTGTACTGGGGGGTGCTGTGCCTGTTAAATAAACAGGTTCTTTCCACTTCTCTCCGAGGAATCATTCCCGAACCGGCTGGGGGGGGGGGGGGGGCGGGGTGTGGGTTTGCTCTCCGGAGGGAACTTCCTTTGGAGGTTTTCTCCCAGATTTGCCCCAAACTAGGACAGACCGCCATCCAAATCCTGGGAGGAGGGCAGTGACTCAGCTCATGGGACGTCCCCAGGGTCCCACCTCGTCCTGGAGCTGCTGGCAGAAGGCCCCGAGTTTCAGCATGGTGCTCCAGAAGGTCCTGGCCGTGAGCCCTGCGGACATACAGGGCCGCGGGCCCCGCGCCGGCGGCACCATCCGCCCGCTCAGCACCGTCTCGGCGTAGCCCGAGAAGCTCTGCAGCAGCAGCAGCAGCCTGTCCGGCGAGAAAACACGGCTTGGAGCACCGGCAGCTGGGCCAGGGAGGCCAGACCCCTCCCATCACCCGGACAAAGCCGGGGTGATGCAGGAGGGAGGGACTGGTGCTCCCGGGACTCCCCAGGCAGGGATCGCTTCATGGAGCAGCCACTTCCAAGAGGCTGTGATTAAGCTTACCACCCCCTCCCCGCCCGAAAATTCGGGGCACCCATGCTGCTGCAAATCCTGACTTTTAGGGCCGACAGCTCATCTTTTAAACCAGAGCTGTATTTATTTCACCCAGACTGCAAAAGGGGCCTTGGCCTCCCAGGGCTGTCGATGCAGGCCTGTCAGAGGGTTTCCGAGGTTTTGGGAGGTTTACCGAGCCTGTCCCATCTGCTCCACCTCAGCTCCTGGGGGAGCATGTCTGGCTCTGCTTCTTTGTGGCCAGTTTGTGCTGGGAGCTCTAAGCAGGGAAAGGAGTTGGATTTTAAAGCTCAGCAGGGCATGAGGCCAAGGTGCTGGCACTGCTTCTCATGAAAATAAATGGGGAACAAAGCATCCAAAAGACTTCATAAAATCATGGGATATCCTGAACTGGAAGGGACCCAGGGATCATCCAGTCCAACTCCTGGCCCTGCACAGACCCCAACAATCCCACCCTGTGCCTGAGAGCACTGTCCAAAGGCTCCTGGAGCTCTGGCAGCCTTGGGGCCGTGATGGGACACTTGGTGCCATGCTTTAATTGATAAGGTGGTGTTATGTCATAGGCCGGACCTGATGATCTTCCAAGGTCTTTTCCAATCTAGCTGATTCTGTGATCATTCCCTGGGGAACCTGTTCAGTGCCCAAGCATCCTCTGGGGGAAGAACCTTTTCCTGATATCCAGCCTAATCCTCCCTGGCACAGCTCCAGCCATTCCTTTGAATCCCATCCCTGATCACAGAGATGAGAGCTGTCCCTGGGAAGAGCTGCAGCCCCAGTGAGGTCTGACGGTCCTGGTTCCAGCTGAACGGACCAAGTTCTCTCACCCTCAGCCTTCCACCGCCCTCTCAGCCCTCACTTAGACACTCTCCAACAGCTTTAAGTTCTTTCTGTGCTGAGGTGCCCAAAACCTTCCCCAGGACTTGGACGAGCTCAGCACGTCAGACACACGACTGCCTTTCCCCGCGGCGCAGGAGCCGCCCGGGCTGCCCGGCGCCTCTCACCTGTCTATGAGCAGCTCCAGCAGCACCACGTGTGCGTGCTGGCTGAACTCGGGCTCGCTGTCGCTGTGCCTGTAGCGCTGCAGCAGCACCGCCATGTCCAGGTCGCAGGACATCTTGTCGGGGAACTTCCAGGAGGGGAAGCGCACGGTGCCGGCCCGGGAGCACACGTCGGCGATGGCGGCCTGCAGGTCCCGCAGGTCGGCCCGCAGGCTCTCCATGCAGCCGCGGTGGCCCAGGAGGTGCGCCATGGTGTGGGGCGGCCCGGGCTGGGGGGACACGGCCAGGAAACAACAGCGAGCCAGGGGGCGAGGGAGTCACCGAGCCCGGGCTGGAGGGAACGCACTACCGGGACAGGCTGCTGGAGAGGGACCGGCACGGTACCCCCCAGGCGCGGCGGACTCCGGGAGTGCTGGGGAACCGGAGGGAACCGGGGGGATCGGAGGAATCGGCGGCGATCGCGGAGAAGAAGCGCCGGGCCCGGGGCCTGTGTGACGCCTCGGCGTCCCAGCCCTGTCGCCACGGCAACCGCGCCCCTCCCGCACCGCAGTGGTGCATCCCTGGCGTGGGTTTCCCCCGCGCGGGGCGCTAATGGTACATCCCGCAGCAGGCGCGCGCCCACCCACTTTCCGGCGCGCACGCGCGGCACAGCGCCCGCCGCCGCCATTTCGCCCCAGTCGGTGCCGGCGCCGCGTCTGGTCCGGAGCGAGCCCCGGCCGCGCCTCCATCGGTCCCGCCCGGCGCGGAGCCCCCGGCCCCGGCCCCGCCATGCCCGCCGGACCCGTGCAGGCTGTGCCTCCGGCGCAGCCCGCGCCCCCCGCCGAGAGCAAACCGGTGCGGGCCAGGGACGGGCCGCGGGGAGGGAGGGGAGAGGAGCCGGGAATGGCGCGAAGGCGGGGCTTTGGGAGTGTGTCCTTCACGGAGCGGCCTGGCCTGGGCTGGGGGCTGCTGGTGGAAAACAGTTTCTCTGTTGGGAAATTGAGAGTGATCTGTGTTTATTTGCGGTGAGGCCTGGTGCGGTGTGAGGGGAGGCCAAGTCCCAAGCGTTGCACTGGCAGTGTTAGGCAGGGTTTGGCCCGGAATGTGGGCTCTGCCCGGAGCTGCTTGGAGTGCTGGCTGCTGGGACCTCCATGCCAGGCCCTGTCAGTGCATCCTGGCATCCGTGTGCTGTCCCTGCTGCTTCCGCTGCTGAGCCACCTGGGGGTGGGAGCAGGTAAAGGGGAGGAATAGCAGGGAACCTGCCCCCAGCCGCTTCCTCTGGGTTCCTACTCACCCACTGTCCTGCCTGCTGGACTCCCTGTGGAGCTGGGACCCCAGCTGGGCCTGTGGGATGAGCTGGGGAAGGGAACAGGAGGTGAAATTTCCCCCCACCAGCTTGAGCTCCAGCCACATCCCTCGGCCACCACAGCTGGTGGCACAGTGGCCACAGTGATGGAAAGGAGCTGGAACCAGCCCCAGGCACCTCAGGCGACACGAGTTAAACCAGAGCGACCTCCCAGCAACATGAGCCTGGGCTTGGCCCTCCCTGGGTGCCCAGAGGATGTCTGGGGGCCACGGGGTGGTTTTGGGCTACACAGCACCCAGCCCTGTGGCACCCAGCTCACCTTGAGCATGCCCTGCTCGGCTGCTGCCTTCACCTTGGCGAGCAGAGCCTCGAGCTTCCTGTTCTCCTGCTCCAGCACCTTGATCCGGATGTTGTTGGCCTGGAGCTGATTCTCCATGTCCTCTGTCAAGTTCCCACTGCCTGCAAACAGAATCCAACAGAGCCCAGCCTGCTGCTGCTGCCTGCCTGCTCAGAGGCGTGGGCACCCCTCCTGCCTCCCAAGGAAAGGAGCCTGCCCTGGGCAGGGAGCTGGCACAGCCCGGGAAGTGGCAGCTGGGACCCCAAGCCCTGTGGGCAAAGGAAGCTCTGCCATGTCCTGGTGTATATCCTGGATATCAGTGGGACAGCATGTCTGGGGCCAGCAGGATCCCCTGGGAGCTCTGGAGACCCCAAGGCACAAACCCACGTGCTGCCAGCTGCTCCCTTACTCTCAAACTGCATCTCAGGGGGGTTGTGGAGGTCAGGGAAGAACACCAGGAGCCTTTCCCGCTCCCGCAGCTCCTGTGCCTGTTCTTCCAGCCGGGATGTGTTCGCCTGCAGCTCCAGGATGGATTGCTCCAGCGCCAGCTTCTCCTGCTGCAGCGTGTCCAGCAGCTCCTGCAGGGCACAGCAGCGAGGAGATGAAGTTTGTGAGTGAGGACTCAGCCCCTCATGGAAAGCTCCCACCCTTCCCTGATGATAAGGATGTCCTATGGCAGTGGGAAGTGGACAGTGACAATGTGCAGGGTTTTAGCTGTGTGTGCTGGAAGCAGGAGCACCAAGTGTGAAGTGTGGAGCATGTCCAGGTGTCCAAGAAGAGAACACTGGAGATGTGGAAGCACTTGAAGATGTCCTTTCCTGCTACTCCCCTCTGCCCTGACTCAACCAGAGACTTGTCTGGCACAGGGTGGAGGGAGAGGGCTCTTCCCCAGGGAATCCCAGGAGTATGTGGCCATGTGGCACTGGCACCCTAGGCCTCAGGGTGTCCCTCCTGGGAAATCTCTGCCTGTGGGTGGGACAGGGCAGTGTGTGTAGCTCCTGACAGCCCTGTGGCACAGGCTGTGTCCCACACCTGGGTACCAGCACTCACCTGCTGTGCCTGGAGCTGTTTCCCACTCTGCTCCTGGCTCTGCTCCAGCTGCTCTGCCAGCCGGGCCCTGTCCTCCTCGGCCTCTCCCAGGCTGGCCTGCAGCTCCTCACGCTCCTGGTCCAGGCTGTCCAGCTGCTGCAGCAGGGTCCTGTGCTTCGCCTGCAGGGACTGTGGTGGGGGTGAGCCTGGCACCCGTTCCCCACAGCCCTGACACCGGGCAGCAGCTCAGCTGTTCCGCCCCCTCCGGAGCCGGCCATACCTCCTCGTGCCGGAACATGCTCTGCACACGGACCTTCTCCTTCTCCAGCTGCATGCTGGTGGCACTCAGCTCCTGCTCCAGCCTGTCCCTCTGGCCTGTGAGCACCTGCACCTTCTCCTCCAAATCCAGCACCTGGCTCCGGGCCACCATGGTGGTCCTCATCTCTTCCAGCAAGGTGGTCTTGGAGAGCTCTGGGAAAAGACAGCCACTGTGGCCCAGGCTGGGCAGGGCCGAGAAGCTGGAGGACCATGGAGGTGATGAGAGGGATGGGGGTGTTCAGCTTGAAGAAGAGAAGGCTCCAGAAAGAACTTAAGAACCCTTTCCAGTGCCTAGAGGGGCTCCAAAAGAGCTGAAGAGGGACTTAGGACAAGGGTCTGGAATGACAGAACAAGAGGGAGTGACTTCCCACTGCCAGAGGGCAGGATCAGATGGGATAGGGGGAAGAGATTGTTCCCTGTGAGGGTGGGGGGGCCCTGGCACAGGGTGCCCGGAGAAGCTGTGGCTGCCCCTGGATCCCTGGCAGTGCCCGAGGCCAGATTGGACAGGGTTTGGAGCAGCCTGAATAGTGGGAAGTGTCCCTGCCCATGGCAGGGAGTGAAATGGGATGAGATTTAATGTCCCTGCCCGTCCAAACCAGTCCATGATTCTGTGGTTCAGGGGCACCCCATGCCCTCCACAGGCACTGGCCAAGGGAGACAGGTCTGACAGGAGGCCTGTGACCCCCCCAAACCTCTACCAGCATCAGCCCACTCCAGCACTGGGTGATGTTGGGGTGCTGCTGTGAAGGAGGCCCATCCTCCGCCCATCCCCACAGCTCTACAGCCCAGTCTGGGGAGTGCTGGGGTTATGTGGATGAAGCACTTGTGAGGGGGAAGATGTGTGAGCTGGGCGAGCCTCTTACCCAGCTCCTGCACAGCCACCTGCTTTGCTGCCAGCTCCTCCTTCAGGGCCGAGAGTCGCTCCTCCAGCAGAGCAGCTCCTAAACCAGCACAAAAACCCTCTCGTTAATCAGTTCCTCAAAAAAAAACCCCTAAACGAAGGGGCAGCAAACGGCCAGATCAAAGTGTTTTCATCCAGTGATTGTGGTGTGCTACCAGGGAGGAGGCAGTGACAGGACACAGCCAACCAGCTCCCACTGCCTGGGATTAGCCTCACAGCAGGGAAAATCCCCCAGCACCTACAAAAAGCCCTGCTGGTTGTGGTAGGGCCGAAATTTGCCCATGGACTCTCTTCTTCTCCTGCAAATGCCCCCGGGCCTGGGAGGGGATGCTGGGAACACCTCTGTACCTCTCCGGAGGTCCTCCTTGTCCCGCTCCAGCCTGGCTACAGCCTCGGAATGCTCCTTGTCTTTGGCTTTCAGGCTCTGCTCAGCCTTCCTCTGCTGCTCTGCTTGGATGTCCTTCTCTGCCCGCAGCTTCCTGGAGAAGTCCTCAACCTGTTTCTGCAGCTTCTCCTTCTGTTTGCACATCTCTTCCAGCTCAGCCTTCACGGGGTTCACCTGCTGCAGCAGCCCTGGAGATGTTTGTTGATCCGGGAGAGGTCCTTGCTCTGCTCCGAGGCCCAGTAGTTCATGTCTGCTGCAGAGAGGCTCCTTCTCCCTGTGCTGCCCTCCAGCACCTCCTGGAATTTGCAGGCAGCTGAAGGGATGTTGTGGCTCTGGCAGATGCTGGTGATGGCTCTGCCCACCTCCTGGAGGCTGGCCTGGGCGCTGGAGCAGGTGTCACAGGAGCCCAGGGGTGACCCCGGGGTCTGTGTGGAGACACTGTGGGTGCTCTGAGCCCGGCTGGGGCCAGCCCTGGGCTGGGAGCTGCCTGAGCTGCCCAGCACACGGACACTGGGACACGGGCACACACAAGTGGACTGGGCAGACTGTGGGGCAGTTCCTGACTCCAAACCATCCGGCAAGAGGCATTTCTGGTGCTTCTTTTGGTATTTCCCAGCCTGGGGAGCAGAGGGTGGAGTGGACTGCTGTGTGGGGATCTCCCGTCTGGAATCCTTCTTCTGAGGGAGAGAGCACAGAACAAAACCAGAGCCCAGATCAAAGTGGAAATGACACATAAAAGCCTAAATCCAGTGTGGAGATAGGACAGCAATGCAGCCAAAGGACAATGACCAAGGGGAAGCCTCAGCAGAAAAAAACTACTCCCCAGCTCCCCACCATGCCTTCTTTCCCAGCCCCTGCACTGCCTCCTGGTTTTGCCACATGGATTGTTGTCAGACTTTTCTATGAGAAAGATCATTTTTGGGAAAATAAAATGCAGGAGAGGTTGTTTTTAGCACCAATTATTTCACTGTCTTGAGGCAGCTCAGATCCACAGCGGGATCAGCAGAGCTGCTGCATTTTGGCAGTAGGAGAGTATTTTCCAAGCTCCAGAGGCAGCTCAGCTCACTGACCCGGAGATCCTGGAGCAGGATGGATGCAGTTCCACAGCTGGGAGGGGCAGAGGGAAGGGACTCAGGCTGGGAGTGGACAGATGTGTGACACAGGGGCCAACACTCCAAGGGTGCACGCACATCTGGTGTGGCCACAGGGTGTTGAGCAGGAGCGTGTCCTAGGGTGATGTTTGTATCCCCATTTGTGTGTTCTGCTATGTTGGATATTATGTTCTGTGCCTTTGAGACTGTCTTTGAAGGACAAATGTTTTGTTTGGTTCTGTTATCAGCCTGCTTCCCCCCCCCACGACTGGCGGGCACAGAGACGGGCAGTACATAGTGTGGCTGTTGTTTTTTGCTGGTCTCTTTTTTCCTTGACTCTAGCTCTGGCTGCTGCTTTTGCTCCTGCTCCTGCTTTGCTTTGCTCTTGCTTTGTTATTTTTTTCTTTTTTTTTTTTTTCCTTTCTTGTAACTACTGGAACCTGCTCCGGACTGGCACCTGAGAACACCTTGTGGCCGGCAGCAGCCATCCCCAGCGCCGGAGGGAGTGACAGCAGAGCGACCACCCCCAAGAGAGACTTGCTGAATTTGTCATCTTTTTTCAGAGCTGTGAAAGAGTGTTGTCATCTGGTATTGTTCATTTTGTGTACTGGGGGGTGCTGTGCCTGTTAAATAAACAGGTTCTTTCCACTTCTCTCCGAGGAATCATTCCCGAACCGGCTGGGGGGGGGGGGGGGCCGTGTGGGTTTGCTCTCCGGAGGGAACTTCCTTTGGAGGTTTTCTCCCAGATTTGCCCCAAACTAGGACAGACCGCCATCCAAATCCTGGGAGGAGGGCAGTGACTCAGCTCATGGGACGTCCCCAGGGTCCCACCTCGTCCTGGAGCTGCTGGCAGAAGGCCCGAGTTTCAGCATGGTGCTCCAGAAGGTCCTGGCCGTGAGCCCTGCGGACATGCAGGGCCGCGGGCCCCGCGCCGGCGGCACCATCCGCCCGCTCAGCACCGTCTCGGCGTAGCCCGAGAAGCTCTGCAGCAGCAGCAGCAGCCTGTCCCGGCGAGAAAACACGGCTTGGAGCACCGGCAGCTGGGCCAGGGAGGCCAGACCCCTCCCATCACCGGACAAAGCCGGGGTGATGCAGAGGGAGGGACTGGTGCTCCCGGGACTCCCCAGGCAGGGATCGCTTCATGGAGCAGCCACTTCCAAGAGGCTGTGATTAAGCTTACACCCCCCTCCCCGCCCGAAAATTCGGGGCACCCATGCTGCTGCAAATCCTGACTTTTAGGGCCGACAGCTCATCTTTTAAACCAGAGCTGTATTTATTTCACCAGACTGCAAAAGGGGCCTTGGCCTCCCAGGGCTGTCGATGCAGGCCTGTCAGAGGGTTTCCGAGGTTTTGGGAGGTTTACCGAGCCTGTCCCATCTGCTCCACCTCAGCTCCTGGGGGAGCATGTCTGGCTCTGCTTCTTTGTGGCCAGTTTGTGCTGGGAGCTCTAAGCAGGGAAAGGAGTTGGATTTTAAAGCTCAGCAGGGCATGAGGCCAAGGTGCTGGCACTGCTTCTCATGAAAATAAATGGGGAACAAAGCATCCAAAAGACTTCATAAAATCATGGGATATCCTGAACTGGAAGGGACCCAGGGATCATCCAGTCCAACTCCTGGCCCTGCACAGACCCCAACAATCCCACCCTGTGCCTGAGAGCACTGTCCA
This sequence comes from Sitta carolinensis, assembly GCA_032173965.1. NCBI lineage: Eukaryota > Metazoa > Chordata > Aves > Passeriformes > Sittidae > Sitta > Sitta carolinensis. The sequence continues at coordinate 12,680,479 of CM063296.1, read as the reverse complement.
AAGGCTCCTGGAGCTCTGGCAGCCTTGGGGCCGTGATGGGACACTTGGTGCCATGCTTTAATTGATAAGGTGGTGTTATGTCATAGGCCGGACCTGATGATCTTCCAAGGTCTTTTCCAATCTAGCTGATTCTGTGATCATTCCCTGGGGAACCTGTTCAGTGCCCAAGCATCCTCTGGGGGAAGAACCTTTTCCTGATATCCAGCCTAATCCTCCCTGGCACAGCTCCAGCCATTCCTTTGAATCCCATCCCTGATCACAGAGATGAGAGCTGTCCCTGGGAAGAGCTGCAGCCCCAGTGAGGTCTGATGGTCCTGGTTCCAGCTGAACGGACCAAGTTCTCTCACCCTCAGCCTTCCACCGCCCTCTCAGCCCTCACTTAGACACTCTCCAACAGCTTTAAGTTCTTTCTGTGCTGAGGTGCCCAAAACCTTCCCCAGGACTTGGACGAGCTCAGCACGTCAGACACACGACTGCCTTTCCCCGCGGCGCAGGAGCCGCCCGGGCTGCCCGGCGCCTCTCACCTGTCTATGAGCAGCTCCAGCAGCACCACGTGTGCGTGCTGGCTGAACTCGGGCTCGCTGTCACTGTGCCTGTAGCGCTGCAGCAGCACCGCCATGTCCAGGTCGCAGGACATCTTGTCGGGGAACTTCCAGGAGGGGAAGCGCACGGTGCCGGCCCGGGAGCACACGTCGGCGATGGCGGCCTGCAGGTCCCGCAGGTCGGCCCGCAGGCTCTCCATGCAGCCGCGGTGGCCCAGGAGGTGCGCCATGGTGTGGGGCGGCCCGGGCTGGGGGGACACGGCCAGGAAACAACAGCGAGCCAGGGGGCGAGGGAGTCACCGAGCCCGGGCTGGAGGGAACGCACTACCGGGACAGGCTGCTGGAGAGGGACCGGCACGGTACCCCCCAGGCGCGGCGGACTCCGGGAGTGCTGGGGAACCGGAGGGAACCGGGGGGATCGGAGGAATCGGCGGCGATCGCGGAGAAGAAGCGCCGGGCCCGGGGCCTGTGTGACGCCTCGGCGTCCCAGCCCTGTCGCCACGGCAACCGCGCCCCTCCCGCACCGCAGTGGTGCATCCCTGGCGTGGGTTTCCCCCCGCGCGGGGCGCTAATGGTACATCCCGCAGCAGGCGCGCGCCCACCCACTTTCCGGCGCGCACGCGCGGCACAGCGCCCGCCGCCGCCATTTCGCCCCAGTCGGTGCCGGCGCCGCGTCTGGTCCGGAGCGAGCCCGGCCGCGCCTCCATCGGCCCCGCCCGGCCGGAGCCCCCGGCCCCGGCCCCGCCATGCCCGCCGGACCCGTGCAGGCTGTGCCTCCGGCGCAGCCCGCGCCCCCCGCCGAGAGCAAACCGGTGCGGGCCGGGGAGGGGGCGCGGGGAGGGAGGGGAGAGGAGCCGGGAATGGCGCGAAGGCGGGGCTTTGGGAGTGTGTCCTTCACGGAGCGGCCTGGCCTGGGCTGGGGGCTGCTGGTGGAAAACAGTTTCTCTGTTGGGAAATTGAGAGTGATCTGTGTTTATTTGCGGTGAGGCCTGGTGCGGTGTGAGGGGAGGCCAAGTCCCAAGCGTTGCACTGGCAGTGTTAGGCAGGGTTTGGCCCGGAATGTGGGCTCTGCCCGGAGCTGCTTGGAGTGCTGGCTGCTGGGACCTCCATGCCAGGCTCTGTCAGTGCATCCTGGCATCCGTGTGCTGTCCCTGCTGCTTCCGCTGCTGAGCCCACTGGGGGTGGGAGCAGGTAAAGGGGAGGAATAGCAGGGAACCTGCCCCCAGCCGCTTCCTCTGGGTTCCTACTCACCCACTGTCCTGCCTGCTGGACTCCCTGTGGAGCTGGGACCCCAGCTGGGCCTGTGGGATGAGCTGGGGAAGGGAACAGGAGGTGAAATTTCCCCCCACCAGCTTGAGCTCCAGCCACATCCCTCGGCCACCACAGCTGGTGGCACAGTGGCCACAGTGATGGAAAGGAGCTGGAACCAGCCCCAGGCACCTCAGGCGACACGAGTTAAACCAGAGCGACCTCCCAGCAACATGAGCCTGGGCTTGGCCCCCTGGGTGCCCAGAGGATGTCTGGGGGCCACGGGGTGGTTTTGGGCTACACAGCACCCAGCCCTGTGGCACCCAGCTCACCTTGAGCATGCCCTGCTCGGCTGCTGCCTTCACCTTGGCGAGCAGAGCCTCGAGCTTCCTGTTCTCCTGCTCCAGCACCTTGATTCGGATGTTGTTGGCCTGGAGCTGATTCTCCATGTCCTCTGTCAAGTTCCCACTGCCGGCAAACAGAATCCAACAGAGCCCAGCCTGCTGCTGCTGCCTGCCTGCTCAGAGGTGTGGGCACCCCTCCTGCCTCCCAAGGAAAGGAGCCTGCCCTGGGCAGGGAGCTGGCACAGCCCGGGAAGTGGCAGCTGGGACCCCAAGCCCTGTGGGCAAAGGAAGCTCTGCCATGTCCTGGTGTATATCCTGGATATCAGTGGGACAGCATGTCTGGGGCCAGCAGGATCCCCTGGGAGCTCTGGAGACCCCAAGGCACAAACCCACGTGCTGCCAGCTGCTCCCTTACTCTCAAACTGCATCTCAGGGGGGTTGTGGAGGTCAGGGAAGAACACCAGGAGCCTTTCCCGCTCCCGCAGCTCCTGTGCCTGTTCTTCCAGCCGGGATGTGTTCGCCTGCAGCTCCAGGATGGATTGCTCCAGCGCCAGCTTCTCCTGCTGCAGCGTGTCCAGCAGCTCCTGCAGGGCACAGCAGCGAGGAGATGAAGTTTGTGAGTGAGGACTCAGCCCCTCATGGAAAGCTCCCACCCTTCCCTGATGATAAGGATGTCCTATGGCAGTGGGAAGTGGACAGTGACAATGTGCAGGGTTTTAGCTGTGTGTGCTGGAAGCAGGAGCACCAAGTGTGAAGTGTGGAGCATGTCCAGGTGTCCAAGAAGAGAACACTGGAGATGTGGAAGCACTTGAAGATGTCCTTTCCTGCTACTCCCCTCTGCCCTGACTCAACCAGAGACTTGTCTGGCACAGGGTGGAGGGAGAGGGCTCTTCCCCAGGGAATCCCAGGAGTATGTGGCCATGTGGCACTGGCACCCTAGGCCTCAGGGTGTCCCTCCTGGGAAATCTCTGCCTGTGGGTGGGACAGGGCAGTGTGTGTAGCTCCTGACAGCCCTGTGGCACAGGCTGTGTCCCACACCTGGGTACCAGCACTCACCTGCTGTGCCTGGAGCTGTTTCCCACTCTGCTCCTGGCTCTGCTCCAGCTGCTCTGCCAGCCGGGCCCTGTCCTCCTCGGCCTCTCCCAGGCTGGCCTGCAGCTCCTCACGCTCCTGGTCCAGGCTGTCCAGCTGCTGCAGCAGGGTCCTGTGCTTCGCCTGCAGGGACTGTGGTGGGGGTGAGCCTGGCACCCGTTCCCCACAGCCCTGACACCGGGCAGCAGCTCAGCTGTTCCGCCCCCTCCGGAGCCGGCCATACCTCCTTGTGCCGGAACATGCTCTGCACACGGACCTTCTCCTTCTCCAGCTGCATGCTGGTGGCACTCAGCTCCTGCTCCAGCCTGTCCCTCTGGCCTGTGAGCACCTGCACCTTCTCCTCCAAATCCAGCACCTGGCTCCGGGCCACCATGGTGGTCCTCATCTCTTCCAGCAAGGTGGTCTTGGAGAGCTCTGGGAAAAGACAGCCACTGTGGCCCAGGCTGGGCAGGGCCGAGAAGCTGGAGGACCATGGAGGTGATGAGAGGGATGGGGGTGTTCAGCTTGAAGAAGAGAAGGCTCCAGAAAGAACTTAAGAACCCTTTCCAGTGCCTAGAGGGGCTCCAAAAGAGCTGAAGAGGGACTTAGGACAAGGGTCTGGAATGACAGAACAAGAGGGAGTGACTTCCCACTGCCAGAGGGCAGGATCAGATGGGATAGGGGGAAGAGATTGTTCCCTGTGAGGGTGGGGGGGCCCTGGCACAGGGTGCCCGGAGAAGCTGTGGCTGCCCCTGGATCCCTGGCAGTGCCCGAGGCCAGATTGGACAGGGTTTGGAGCAGCCTGAATAGTGGGAAGTGTCCCTGCCCATGGCAGGGAGTGAAATGGGATGAGATTTAATGTCCCTGCCCGTCCAAACCAGTCCATGATTCTGTGGTTCAGGGGCACCCCATGCCCTCCACAGGCACTGGCCAAGGGAGACAGGTCTGACAGGAGGCCTGTGACCCCCCAAACCTCTACCAGCATCAGCCCACTCCAGCACTGGGTGATGTTGGGGTGCTGCTGTGAAGGAGGCCCATCCTCCGCCCATCCCCACAGCTCTACAGCCCAGTCTGGGGAGTGCTGGGGTTATGTGGATGAAGCACTTGTGAGGGGGAAGATGTGTGAGCTGGGCGAGCCTCTTACCCAGCTCCTGCACAGCCACCTGCTTTGCTGCCAGCTCCTCCTTCAGGGCCGAGAGTCGCTCCTCCAGCAGAGCAGCTCCTAAACCAGCACAAAAACCCTCTCGTTAATCAGTTCCTCAAAAAAAAACCCCCTAAACGAAGGGGCAGCAAACGGCCAGATCAAAGTGTTTTCATCCAGTGATTGTGGTGTGCTACCAGGGAGGAGGCAGTGACAGGACACAGCCAACCAGCTCCCACTGCCTGGGATTAGCCTCACAGCAGGGAAAATCCCCCAGCACCTACAAAAAGCCCTGCTGGTTGTGGTAGGGCCGAAATTTGCCCATGGACTCTCTTCTTCTCCTGCAAATGCCCCCGGGCCTGGGAGGGGATGCTGGGAACACCTCTGTACCTCTCCGGAGGTCCTCCTTGTCCCGCTCCAGCCTGGCTACAGCCTCGGAATGCTCCTTGTCTTTGGCTTTCAGGCTCTGCTCAGCCTTCCTCTGCTGCTCTGCTTGGATGTCCTTCTCTGCCCGCAGCTTCCTGGAGAAGTCCTCAACCTGTTTCTGCAGCTTCTCCTTCTGTTTGCACATCTCTTCCAGCTCAGCCTTCACGGGGTTCACCTGCTGCAGCAGCCCCTGGAGATGTTTGTTGATCCGGGAGAGGTCCTTGCTCTGCTCCGAGGCCCAGTAGTTCATGTCTGCTGCAGAGAGGCTCCTTCTCCCTGTGCTGCCCTCCAGCACCTCCTGGAATTTGCAGGCAGCTGAAGGGATGTTGTGGCTCTGGCAGATGCTGGTGATGGCTCTGCCCACCTCCTGGAGGCTGGCCTGGGCGCTGGAGCAGGTGTCACAGGAGCCCAGGGGTGACCCCGGGGTCTGTGTGGAGACACTGTGGGTGCTCTGAGCCCGGCTGGGGCCAGCCCTGGGCTGGGAGCTGCCTGAGCTGCCCAGCACACGGACACTGGGACACGGGCACACACAAGTGGACTGGGCAGACTGTGGGGCAGTTCCTGACTCCAAACCATCCGGCAAGAGGCATTTCTGGTGCTTCTTTTGGTATTTCCCAGCCTGGGGAGCAGAGGGTGGAGTGGACTGCTGTGTGGGGATCTCCCATCTGGAATCCTTCTTCTGAGGGAGAGAGCACAGAACAAAACCAGAGCCCAGATCAAAGTGGAAATGACACATAAAAGCCTAAATCCAGTGTGGAGATAGGACAGCAATGCAGCCAAAGGACAATGACCAAGGGGAAGCCTCAGCAGAAAAAAAACTACTCCCAGCTCCCCACCATGCCTTCTTTCCCAGCCCCTGCACTGCCTCCTGGTTTTGCCACATGGATTGTTGTCAGACTTTTCTATGAGAAAGATCATTTTTGGGAAAATAAAATGCAGGAGAGGTTGTTTTTAGCACCAATTATTTCACTGTCTTGAGGCAGCTCAGATCCACAGCGGGATCAGCAGAGCTGCTGCATTTTGGCAGTAGGAGAGTATTTTCCAAGCTCCAGAGGCAGCTCAGCTCACTGACCCGGAGATCCTGGAGCAGGATGGATGCAGTTCCACAGCTGGGAGGGGCAGAGGGAAGGGACTCAGGCTGGGAGTGGACAGATGTGTGACACAGGGGCCAACACTCCAAGGGTGCACGCACATCTGGCATGGCCACAGGGTGTTGAGCAGGAGCGTGTCCTAGGGTGATGTTTGTATCCCCATTTGTGTGTTCTGCTATGTTGGATATTATGTTCTGTGCCTTTGAGACTGTCTTTGAAGGACAAATGTTTTGTTTGGTTCTGTTATCAGCCTGCTTCCCCCCGCCCCACGACTGGCGGGACACAGAGACGGGGCAGTACATAGTGTGGCTGTTGTTTTTTGCTGGTCTCTTTTTTCCTTGACTCTAGCTCTGGCTGCTGCTTTTGCTCCTGCTCCTGCTTTGCTTTGCTCTTGCTTTGTTTTTTTTTTCTTTTTTTTTTTTTTTCCTTTCTTGTAACTACTGGAACCTGCTCCGGACTGGCACCTGAGAACACCTTGTGGCCGGCAGCAGCCATCCCCAGCGCCGGAGGGAGTGACAGCAGAGCGACCACCCCCAAGAGAGACTTGCTGAATTTGTCGTCTTTTTTCAGAGCTGTGAAAGAGTGTTGTCATCTGGTATTGTTCATTTTGTGTACTGGGGGGTGCTGTGCCTGTTAAATAAACAGGTTCTTTCCACTTCTCTCCGAGGAATCATTCCCGAACCGGCTGGGGGGGAGGGGGGGTGGGGGGGGCCGTGTGGGTTTGCTCTCCGGAGGGAACTTCCTTTGGAGGTTTTCTCCCAGATTTGCCCCAAACTAGGACAGACCGCCATCCAAATCCTGGGGGGAGGGCAGTGACTCAGCTCATGGGACGTCCCCCAGGGTCCCACCTCGTCCTGGAGCTGCTGGCAGAAGGCCCCGAGTTTCAGCATGGTGCTCCAGAAGGTCCTGGCCGTGAGCCCTGCGGACATGCAGGGCCGCGGGCCCCGCGCCGGCGGCACCATCCGCCCGCTCAGCACCGTCTCGGCGTAGCCCGAGAAGCTCTGCAGCAGCAGCAGCAGCCTGTCCCGGCGAGAAAACACGGCTTGGAGCACCGGCAGCTGGGCCAGGGAGGCCAGACCCCTCCCATCACCCGGACAAAGCCGGGGTGATGCAGGAGGGAGGGACTGGTGCTCCCGGGACTCCCCAGGCAGGGATCGCTTCATGGAGCAGCCACTTCCAAGAGGCTGTGATTAAGCTTACCACCCCCCTCCCCGCCCGAAAATTCGGGGCACCCATGCTGCTGCAAATCCTGACTTTTAGGGCCGACAGCTCATCTTTTAAACCAGAGCTGTATTTATTTCACCCAGACTACAAAAGGGGCCTTGGCCTCCCAGGGCTGTCGATGCAGGCCTGTCAGAGGGTTTCCGAGGTTTTGGGAGGTTTACCGAGCCTGTCCCATCTGCTCCACCTCAGCTCCTGGGGGAGCATGTCTGGCTCTGCTTCTTTGTGGCCAGTTTGTGCTGGGAGCTCTAAGCAGGGAAAGGAGTTGGATTTTAAAGCTCAGCAGGGCATGAGGCCAAGGTGCTGGCACTGCTTCTCATGAAAATAAATGGGGAACAAAGCATCCAAAAGCCTTCATAAAATCATGGGATATCCTGAACTGGAAGGGACCCAGGGATCATCCAGTCCAACTCCTGGCCCTGCACAGACCCCAACAATCCCACCCTGTGCCTGAGAGCACTGTCCAAAGGCTCCTGGAGCTCTGGCAGCCTTGGGGCCGTGATGGGACACTTGGTGCCATGCTTTAATTGATAAGGTGGTGTTATGTCATAGGCCGGACCTGATGATCTTCCAAGGTCTTTTCCAATCTAGCTGATTCTGTGATCATTCCCTGGGGAACCTGTTCAGTGCCCAAGCATCCTCTGGGGGAAGAACCTTTTCCTGATATTGCCCGATAAAAGAAATTAAAGACACATA